>RJVU01029436.1:7291112-7338702 GCA_003731715.1 Anabarilius grahami
GTATTTATTATATTCCATTTAATAATAATAATAAAAATTTATATATATATATATATATATAAAATAATGTATTTATTTTTTTACTTAGAGAAAATAAAGCCAATTTTGGTTGCACTGTGACATCATTTTCATGATATTTACAGTATGCATATCTATGGAAAATTGTTACCACCACAGAACAAAAAATTAAAAAGGTAGTTATGACTTTTTATATCACAATTCTGAATTTTTTTCCCTTGCAATTCTGAAAAAAAATAAAATAATCATAAACAAAATTATGACATTTTGTACGGATTCTTAAAACATTTCTGTTTGGATACTGTTCATTAATTGCAATGTAAAGCACATCAAGAATAATTACTTAAATTTCTGTCTCTCTCTGAATGACATGAGGATGAGATGACAGAATTTTCATACTGGGTTGAATGGTAGTTATTCTTGATAAAATGTATACATCCTCATGGTGTGTGTAATCTAAAAAAAAAATGAACTGTATAATTCTTAACTGCTTCACAGCACTTTTGTTAAAGGCCCAAACAAAGGCCGTAAAACTGAGATATAAATTCACTCTAATTTTCTATAGTCATTGATGTTTTATGGTCCATGTGCTTATTAGGAGGATATTGGACACACAGAAACCCCGCTCTGGAGATTAAATTTAATTTCCAATTTATGTTTTACACTTTATTGAAATATAGAGTTACAGTAATTTTGCTTTAAAAAACAAAACAAAAAATAAATAAAATCATGTAGTATTTGTGTGAGTTGGTATTGCAGTGCCCTCTGGTGTTCATGTCCAACTCTCACAAGAAAATATTTTATTGAAAAAAGAAATCACTTTTTTTTGATCATTCATTTAAAAAGTAAACCTTTTCAATAAGGTTTAATTTGTTAATATTAGTTAACTTCTTTACCTTGTAAAATGACTGCTGATTAAATCACCAGAAACTAAATACCAAAATGCAAAAAAACAACAAAAAAAACAACAATGTTGACCAAGTTGAACTAGTTTGGAAGACAAGTTGACTATCTTGACCCGTTGCTACTCACATTGATTAAATCCCTAGAAACTTATAAAAAATTTTTTTTTAAAAATCAAGTTGACCTCAGTAATTAACTAGTCAGTTAACTAGTTTGGAGGACTAGTCGACCATCTTGACCCATCTCTACTCACAATGGCAGTGGGCGCAGCTGCCACCACGCAGTACAGGATGAGAGGAGGGATGAAGCTGCTCTCCTCCGGCCCGGGGTAGGGCTTCATCAGGTCAGCGTCATTACAGAAGAATCCCTGGATATGGATCCCAAATGTGTCTGTGCATTCAAAGTAGTATGCCAGCAGCACCGTCCCGGCCATGATGACCAACTGGAAAGATAAAAGAAACAAACTTAACAGAAGTATCTGTCGAGATCTTTCACCATTTCACCAACACTTCTCTAAAAATTGGTCTCATCTCCACTCAGCAAACCTTTTGTAAGCAGCTGTGTTCATCTGTTTTTTCTCTTTGCATTAGGCCCACTTGTAAGTCATATTTGTATCCTCTAAAACATTCCTCAACCTTTCATTTCCAGCAGGGTTACATAAAGGGCCTTTCATGAATCATGCAAGACAGCATTGCAGAGAGTACAGCTGAAGGCACGGTTTTCTTAAAGTGATATATTACTTACACTACTGTTAAAAGGTTTGGGGTCAGTTGATGGCCCCCATTGACTTCCATAGTATTTAAAAAAATAAAAAAGTACTATGGAAGTCAATGCGGCCCAGGAACTTTTTGGTTACCATCATTCTTCAAAAAAATGTTCTTTTTGTTTTGCAGAACAAAGCAACTCGGACAGGTTTAGAACAACTTTAGACTGAGTGAATGATGACAGAATTTAATTTATTTTTCCCCTTTAAGGTATTGTAAAACACATTTACCGTTATTGAGGTGGGATACTGGTAAGGTTAGAGCATTTTTAATAGTATGGGTAGGTTTAAGGGTGGGTAAAGGTGTAAGGGAAGGCTCAACAATGTAATTATAGATGTAATTATTTTCTGTAATTACATGCAGGAAAACAGCATAGAACAAAAAAAACAAATCTTAGGATTTAAGAGTCAATATTGGTTCATCAAATGACAATTAAAATCGAAAAATCATTATTTTCAACCAAGCCTTAGTTTTCATACCTGGCTCATTTGGAGCATTTTTTTCAAAACCTGACCACTTTTCTTCTTTAGTTAGTTTCATTTTATTTCCCTTAAGTTCCTGTTTTGGAACAAAGATCAACAGGTCTGAAAACGGTCTAAGTTGAAAGATGGGATTTAAGCACACAATTCTTTACTGCAAAATAGTCTTCAAATAGTGTGTTTCAACAATATTCCTGCTCAAATGCTGCCCCCATAGTCCTCCCCTGCAAGTGCATGATGTCCACAGTGTTTTAACCTCTAGGCAAAGGCACCAACCTCTAAATCAAATTACTGGCCGGCCCACACCACCACATCAGAAGTCATTTCAGGACAGAAGAGCATATCAAAGCAGATTGAATATTGTCTTACTGCACTTCTCATACTCTGAAACAACACAAACTGAACCCTGCAGCAATGTACTGAGTCAGCACCTCATTAGTATTTCATGAGCCGACGTACCATGATTCCTCATGCTTTACTTAAACGATAATATAAAGGGGCCTCATACAGAGCCGAAGAGGAAGCACGTCTAACCCAATTACAGTCTTTATCCACTGACACAGCACTTTTCTTTTAGTAGCTGAATTAAAAACTATAGGTGGAACATAAGAGCTGTATTTGAAATCGCCCCCTATACCCTCATTCACTATTCCCTACATCACTCCACTACCAAAGTCCACTTGAAGCAGTCAATGAAAATGAGTGAGCGAATTCAGAAGGGCTGCCACTTTTGCATAGTTTGTACTTGCTGTTTAATAATCATTTGAAACAGCAAACTGGCAGCTCAGCAGTAATGAAAATATTTTTCTTAAACTCTGTCATGGAAACTATGTACAACCCTTAATTAAAATCAATCAATTAAAAAGGAATTTATACTCGTATGATATGACAGTGGTTCTCAAACCTGTCCTGGGGACCCCCCACCACTGCACATTTTGCATGTCTCCCTCATTTAACACACCCAATTCAACTCTTGCAGTCTCTACTAATTAGCTGATGACTTGAATCAGGTGTGTTAGATGAGGGTGACATGCAAAATGTGCAGTGGTGGGGGGTCCCCAGGATAGGTTTGAGAACCACTGTGATATGACACTGTACCCACACTGGACCAGTGGTTTGGAAAACGTATAGATGATTCAGCTGCGAGCGCCATCTTCTGGCAAGATGCAGGAATTCATTCAGCGCAACCCTCACAGTTGAGTGTACATCGGTTGTATACTCTTTATTGCTGTGCATTATGGAATTGAATGAATTAACTCGATAAGGTCCACTATGGTTTCGGACACCACAACAAATGGCTGTCCCCTCAAATAGTGCCCTATTTTAGAGTATAGGGGGCAGTTTCGGACACAGCCAAGGTTTATTCAGAGTAAGTATAATATTAATACTTCACTGGAATAAACAGCCTTACAAAAAGTACTGAGGTGACGGTATTAGGTTACAATTCTATGCTACAGTGCTTTGATATATGCCAAGGAGGTACTGAATGATTACTGCATTCATGCACTGTGATCTAGCAACATTTATTGTGGCTTTAGCAACATTGCTTGAAAGTAGTTGGCAACAATGCTGCAATGCAACTTGGAGGCAAGTATAGCAATTAGCTTGTTAGTTAGATACAGGATTGTTACACAATGTTATCTACCGTAGCTTGCCAGCATTATCGCAAAACACATTTTAATAGCTAGCTGGTATTAAAGGTGCTAAAGAGGATGTTTTGTTTTATACATTTTTGCAATATTACTTGAAACTGTCTTTACTAACTGATAAAAGACTATTTATTAGGTGCACTGAAAGGAATATTATTAATATACATCATCTGTGCACGAGGTAGGGCCTTAAAAACATCAGCCAATCGTTTACGCGATCATCGCGTAAACGATTGGCCCTCTGGCNGCAATTAGCTTGTTAGTTAGATACAGGATTGTTACAGGATTGTTACACAATGTTATCTACCGTAGCTTGCCAGCATTATCACAAAACAAATTTTAATAGCTAGCTGGTATTAAAGGTGCTAAAGAGGATGTTTTGTTTTATACATTTTTGCAATATTACTTGAAAGTGTCTTTACTAACTGATAAAAGACTATTTATTAGGTGCACTGAAAGGAATATTATTAATATACATCATCTGTGCACGAGGTAGGGCCTTAAAAACATCAGCCAATCGTTTACGCGATCATCGCGTAAACGATTGGCCCTCTGGCTTGTCAATCACTGCCATGACGTTCCTTGTGAGAGACGCGCGGCTGCGCGCTCCAGTAACTTTCCACACTCCACAGGCGCCACATGCAATGTTTTTGTCAGGAGACAGGAGTAACAACTGCAGATTATGAGTTACCTGCGGTGAGTCCGACATAATGAATCCACTAAGTGTGTGCGCGGCTTTAAGTCGCGGACCCACTTAACGATTGTAAGGCCGATTATGAATGTAAATTGATACTTATGACTGATCGCGCTCAAACGCGTCCAGTCAGAGCCAGTTGCGTTCAGTCTGCGATTACAGTCGGTGTTCAAATTCCATGTGAAAGTATATAAATCTGCTTCAAGAGCAGGAAACAATCGCTGTATGTTGAGCACAGTCAGAATGTTTTAGCTAGTCGTTAAATGTGTGCCCGGCTTAATAACACAGTGAATGCCGGTGGTAAACACTCATGTTCCAATACTCCTGCATGAGTTTTGGGAGGCGTTCCCTTGAAAAGAGCTGTGAGTGTGAAGGAGGGGGGTTGTTCTTATGCATGCGCTCATTTCAAAAACTCAGTCGACGAAAAGATCCTCTGTACCACCTTTAAACATTTTTGTTATGTAGCCACCTGGCCAGTGTTATTAGTCAAGGCTTTTCCACCATTGTGGAGCGCCAGTTTGAGTGTTTGTTTACCATCTCTATTTCTTGAGCTTCATGCCTTGCGCTTGATTTCCATTCGGCCTGAATGCGAATCTGGCCTAAAATCTGTGTTAATGTCAGGTAATGACATCCAGACTTTCGGCACAGCACAAAACAAAGTTTAATTGTTAACAGTTGAGCAGAAATGTTGTAACTTGGGTGCATTTCCACCATCTCTCATGTGAAAACGTAACTATTTTACGAGGTGACGATTTCACACGGCGATTCGGACGACTTTTGGAAAAAGTATTCATGAAGGTCCACCCTTAAACCTAAATCATCAGTGGGGCGTACAAATGAGATGATACAATATTATACGAATCTGCAAATCATAAAATAGTCACAAATTGCCATGAGTGTTATGCATTTTCAAAGTATTCAACTTATCTACAGTTACAAATCTGTGTATACTGGCTAATTTACAATGGCTTCAAATGTTGCTAATCCAGATCAAAACTACTCATTTTTATATCAATTTTACTATTTTTTTAACTGCCTTTTGTTTTTAACCCACTGATCCAACGTGATGCACTGTTATATTACATTTTATTGCTTTCTATTAAATAATTACAGAGACACATTATTTGTTCCAAATACATGCTGAACTATTGTCTTGTAAATGCACAGAATGTCAAACCACAGCATACATCTGGGTAATAAAGTATTTCCAAGAACATGAAACCCTAAGGACTGAACCCGGTACACTTAAAAGTGCTTTACAACAAAGTGCTCTTGAGCAAATCCCATGAAGATGAAAATCCAGAAAAACACTTGAACTACAAACAACATCAAGATCTCTCCCTAGAGCTTATTAAACAGGCTTTCATATGATGGAAGGAGAGGCTGCCCTACAAATAAGTAATATCCGTCACTCTCATGGACTGAGTTTTAACATTTCCGAAATGGTTTAATTTTAGGTCCAGAGCACTGAGGATCCTATTGGAACTGCTCAGTTTATTGTCCAAATAAATTTCTTTTCAGTTCCTAATAATTGCAAAGATGTCATTTCATTTGTCTATTTTGTACATTTGATATTTTCATGATACAGCCAATATTAACATATTTAGTAATTAAAAATGACAATTCACTGGCAAAGACTAAGCAATAACCTTGCAAAAAAAGATGTACATTTTACTTATGTAAATAATATAACTTAAAAGAATATATTGAGTTAAATGCAAAATAAATGTAATGTTTTCAGACACTTTATTGCATGTAACTAAATGAAAACGTATTATAGTTTAAATTTATATTAAATGCAATTAGCTGAACTTTTGACCCACTTAAGTAGGACTTAAGTACATCTCTATATGTAATTATATAATTACTACTTCTGTCAGTTAATGCTGAATGTACTGGCAAGAATTTATGATAAACTAAAACATACTTTAATGTAATTTTCATTGCAACTTGTCGTATATTTAAAAGTGACATTTAAATACATTAACTTTTAATATAATCAAAAAACACACTATGAACAAGTTTTAGTATGTTACAAAAATGCATCGAATCGCTTCAGAAGGCCTTTATTAACACCCTGGAGTCATATGGATTTATTTATGGACGGATGCATTTTTTTTTTGTCTTCAAAATAAGGGCAGCCATTAACAACCATTATAGACCTTGGAGGACTAAGGATATTTTTTAAATATATCTCCGATTGTGTTCGTCTGAAAGAACATATACACCTAGGATGGCTTGAGGGTGAGTAAATCATGGGATAATTTTCATTTTTGGGTGAACTATCCTTTTAAGTGGCCTTATATCTGTTACGATACTCGGCATCTGTCTTGTTTTGTGTGTGGAGTTTTGTTTTTCCCTTTAAATGTCTGTGCAGGGATTGGCTGCTGTGGACAGATCGCCATTGGCTAAGCTTGCGGCTGCTACGTTTAAAAGGGCGGCGCTCCCGAAAGATGGGGAGCTCATTCTGGCGTTGGCCTGCTGGCGTGAGGAGCTCCGGATTCCTTCTCCCGTCAGCAGATAGCGAACCACTGTTTCTGTGTTGCTTAAAGTTACCCCAAATAAGTTTCTGTTTATGCTTTAGGAGCGTAGGGGTGTCCTGCCATTTATTTTGACTTTGTTTGTGATTTGTTTATTTTAGGGAGTTAGGGAAGTTGACTGTATTTTTATTTCTTTTGTTAGGGTATTTATTAATTTTATTTGTAAGCTGTTATGTTTGTTCTTTTGGCCTTGGGGCACCCTGAAGCCATGGCTCCTTTTATTTGATTTCTTTGTATTCCACCTTAATACATTTTGTGGATCTTAGTTTGTTGTCTGTGGTGATCTGTCGGCTGGAGTCGGTTTCCCTGTTATCCACCAAACTCACGCCAGCCCCTCCTTTTAATAGTGCGGGACGTAACATATCTTATTAATATTACATTTGCAAGTGCAGGTTTTTAAAGTGAAAACAAAGCTTTATTAGCTTATACAGTTAATATACATCATTAATAAAGATTTGCACAACACCAATTACAAAATTTAGGAATATTTTGGTCAAACTACTAAATGTCCTTTCTTGTGTCTTTGTTACAATAGAGTCATTAGTATATCATGCTAACACACTCATCACATCTTTAATGTGTACAGGGGTTATGATAGAGACCAAATCTGTCCCGCTGTTAAAGTGATTTTATGCTTAATACACTAATTACAGCTCAGTCCTTGACATGTCCTTATTTCCCAACACACAATGCAATAATCAGCATGATACAAAACAAGCCAGAATGCCACACACTGTCTCAGTTTTCCTACAGGGGGCAATGTGTGACTACAAACAGGAATAACATGAACAAGACCAACAGAATGTGTGAACAGAGAGAGAGAGATAAAGAGACGCTTACTTACTACTTACTGGTCTGAAATCACCATATACTGCTGACTGTTGTAATAAGTGAAGCAGTACACTTGAAACATTGCTGGGTTGTTTCAATATTTGACCCAAACATGGGTTGAAACAACCCAGCATATTTTACAGTGTATGCATTATCCAAACAGTTGTATGCTACAATTATGACATAACCTCTAGTTATTATCTTGGAAATTAAAAATGATTTACATTTTTTATTTTTTATTTGATCCAGTCAAATTCCTCATTAATGAAATAAAGACATGCTAGAATGTGTAATTACCTACAGCTCATTCACCATAGTTTATTGAGAACATAGCATTATGGGAATACAGTACAGTATACTACACAGTGTGTTGTGTTGTATATTTATTCTGCACATTTTGTAGCAGGTCATCCGGGTATTCGGATGAACCGAGAAGACCAATCGACTCCATCGAGAAGGAGACAATCCAACTTAAATGCTATTGTACCCGCTCACAGCAGCACAGCTTACAGACTGATACCAGAAAGCGGCTTCAGGAAGGGGAGGGGCTTGATGGACAGTCCCTAAGACGTGGTCTCAGTCCTAGGAACTGAAAAGTGCCTCCCAGTTTGTCATAATCAGAGGGGCCAGTCGAGAGAATCAGGACAAACGACGATACTTCTATGGTCGAAAAAGGCTGTCAAGCATAAAGAAATCTTCACAATGTGTTTTTAGAAAGTTACCACAGTGCATGATCTCAAAAGTACTTCTGTAAATTGTAAAACTTAATAAATATTAATTTTTTTTATCTACATTAAAGACGCATCTCTTTAGCCAAGCATTCACATAATGCATCTCATATCAGATCAATTGCACATGATTATCTTTGCCTAATGTTATGAACAGCAGCTACGCTAATTATTCTCCATTTGCTTTTCTGTTTTGCCTCGGGACACCCGTCCCGAGGTGACTAGAGAAGACATCAGCTTCAGTTTGGATCCAGCCTCTTAAGAGGACCTCAGATGACCAACACCTATGAAGAGATGGCGCCAACTCCTGCGAGGACTTCAGAAGACGCAATCATCTGGATCAAGATGCACATTGCAATTTCTATATCCTGATTATTGTTGTAATTCATTTTTCCAGGACCTCATTGCTTCTACGTTCAGTTAGACTGTCAACAGTGATTGTAAATTAATTGCTTAAATTATTACATTATTTGCTAACTGCATTCTTTAAATTGTAATGTTGACATGCATTCTCTGTAAAGCTGCTTTGAAATGATATGTATCGTGAAAAGAGCTATACAAATAAATGTGAATTGAATTGAATTCCATGCATATAGACAATTTGCATATTGGGCATAGTATACATCCTGCAGAAATAGTAAGAGTAGCATGTAAGTATTGCAATAGTGAATGGAAAAGAGAGAGAAGAAAGAAAGAGAACAAACAAGACAAACTGAGGGAATTCCTTAAATGGCACTCACATTTACCTAGAATCCAAATCCAACTTGCATCTTTTGTGTTAGGGCTCTGCACGACAGCTTAATGTGATTACCAAATCGCAAAGGCTGCCTTTTAATTAAATAAATATGTGTGCCACATGTTTCAGAGTGAAGCGTGAAAGTGTGTTAACACGTGAGCAGCTCATGATCCGCCAGTGTTTGCAGCTCGCTTCACAGGCGCTTCAATGTGTATTTAGAAATGCAACATCTCAAACTTATCTTCTCATACTTTTAATTAGAAGCATTTGACAAAAGAGAAGCTTTATTAGGTTAAATCTTTGAAAATGAAGAAATTAAAATCTACTGTTGTAATGTAAAAAAATATATCATAAATCATCAAATTGGAGAGAAATATTACAATATTATTACAATTACAATAATATATTTCTGATTTTATTATTATTTAGTAATTTTATATTATTAATAATATAATAATAATAAATCCCTACTGATATATAAATCACAACATCTGATAAATTGTGCAGCCCTATAAACAAGCACACCAGATGTTTGTTTTGTAACTTTTCTGAGAATAGATTTTTTTTTTCCAAATTATGCAGCCCTATTTTGACTCATCAGCCCTTAAAACTGCCAACATATACAGCATCTAAATGTCATCCTCTACAGTAGCCAAATCACAATGGATGACAAGCTGCTTTAAAGACATAGTTGATTTGAAAATTTAAAATTCTTTAAAAAAAAAAAATTGCAGATAATAAAAAAAAAAGTCCCCTTGACTTTACACTAAACAAGGGACAAGAGCTTAGTTCACTCAAAAATTTAAATTCAGTCATCATTAACCACGTTTCCACTGTCGGGCCAAAGTGAGCATGCTAGTGCATGCCAGGGCCAGTCGCTTTTCCACTGTTACTTTCAGGGATTGATAAGGTCTTGTCGGGGCTTCCTCTGGGCCAGTGGCCCGCCGAATACTTTGGTCCAAAGCGGGCCAACTGGGGCTTGAGGAGTGGTCATGAACAAAGTCAGAGTTTACAGGAGTCAAGGGGTGTCAGCACCGCTGATATCTTATCAGGCTTCCAGATACCAGCTAACCTCAACATTTAAGACATTTAAAAAATGTTTAGCTCAAAACTCACAGACACCAGCGAGTGTGAAAAAAAATTCCAATTGTGATCTATTGGGGATTCTGATCACCATATGAAGCAGAAATATGTGAAAATAAATACACATATGATTATGGAAAATACTGCTTGAAGAACTTGGACAAATCATGATTTGTTTTTTTTTGTTTCATCTTTATTTTCCCAGTGCTTTTGTTGATACTGGACCAATGCATCCGCATCTGTCATAAATACTCTGGTTACTCATAACTCCTGTTTTCTGCTCGTGAGCTCCCTCTGTTGCTCTGGCTGTAAGGATAACAGTATAGTGAGATGGGAGAGATCGTTCCAACCTCCTCGGATTGCAAAATGTTTGGAAAATTAATAGAAATGTCTCATTCTTAAAAAATGTGACAAATATATATTTCTCTAAATGTGTAAGCCTTTGGATTTAATGCTGTAATGGATTTGTTTGTGCATTCCTGTGATCACAAATAAATAGAATCAGGAGCGACTGAATAAGTACATGTTTTCTTTTTATATTCGTATTCAGTCAGCATCAGTGACTGTGGCCCGACAGTGAAAACATGGCTATTTACTTACCCTCACGTTGTTCCAAACTAAACTTGCCTGCATTTATTTTTATTCTGAGGGCCACAAAAGAAGATGTTTGAACCCCCAACTTTCTTCTAAATAACACTGAACCCCATTGATTTTCATTGTATAGACAAGAAAAAAAAAAAAAGAAAAAAATTCAAAATATGTTCTTCTGTGTTTGGAACAACATAAACCTTTATTTCTAAATAATGATAGAACATGTTTGAATGAATTCTCTCTTTAATAGACCAGGATATCACTGAGACTGGATTTGGCTTTCGATTGGACCAGCAAGAAACGATCTAACAACTACCCAGACGACCCCAACAACCATCTCGCAACACACTAAAAACCACTCAGAGCACCCAAGCACAGTGGGCGAGCACCATTCACATTTTCTTCAGAAATCCAGTTTACCCATAATCCCTTATAGATAAGCAAGTACATCCCATCAGCTTCACTTCCTGCCAGAGCAGATCAAATCTAAAACTAAACACTACAGCTGTTCCAGACAACCAGAATCGATCAGAACAGGCTGTATGCATCATAAACACGACCAGTCTGCCAACTTACAACACCAGCGGTTCAGAGGGACGTGGCCCTAAAACGCACATGATGAACGACTTCAGAGAACCATGATTCATCATTCTGTTCACCGCTGTAAACCAATTACATGAGTACATACTTCACTCTATTTTCGAAATGTATGCTGTAAAAATAGTTTACAGTGTGGCAGTGTGCTTGACACTGGGATTAGACAGTTATTATAATAACTGATAATCTTTTTTTTTTCCTTTTAATTTAGGTGTTTCTTTGCATTTTGAATTGATGTAATCTTTAATGTTTTCTTACTGTAGCCAGAATGGAGGCAAAAGCTGCTTGTTCAACTTACTTTAAGTAAATTGTGTAGATTATTAAAATAGCTCTTGCTGGATGCAAATTAATGTAAATGAGAAGGAAAAAAACATTTGCATAATGATTATTTTTGATAAAATAAACATCAAAAGCAGCTCACAAACAATTTATTTTTCAAAGAGACATGACCTACTAACTAATGTGACGACTTCAGAAGATAAGAAAGCTCACATGCTTAGAGGAATAATTCACAAGTAAATGTAAATTCTGTTATTGTTTATTTATATTGTTTCAAACTTTAATGATGTTTCTAATCTTCACAGTTCCTTTTCACATATAATTATAGTTCACTGTGACCAAACTTTTTTTTTTTTTTTTTAAGAAATTAATGTTTTTCAGCAAGGACATATTAAATTGATCAAAAGTGACACTAAAGACATTTATAATGTTACAAAGGATTTCTACTTTAAATAAATGCTGTCCTTTTAAACTTTCTATTAAATCAAAAAGCCCTGAAAAAAGTTATCAGTTTCCACAAAAATGGAAACAGCACAACTGTTTATCATTGATGGTAATCAGAAAGGTTCCTTGAGCATCAAATCATCATATTAGAATGATTTCTGAAGGATCATGTGACTGAAAAATGGTTGATGATAATGATGCTGAAAATTCAGCTTTAAATCACAGGAAGAAATTCCATTTTACAAAATATTCACATAGAAAACAGTTATTTTGAATTGTAATAATATTTCACAATATTACTGTTTTACTTGTAATTTTTATCAAATAAATTCAGCCTTGGTGAACAGAAGAGAATTACTTCAAAACAAACAAACTGACTGACCGAATGATGGTGTGTCAAGCTCTAAAAATGACTAGAAATAACCATAACACTACTTGTCCATATAATGAGCACTATCTAACATTAGTTTTGTGTGAGGAAAAGTACAAAATGCAGGCTGTTATTTCCCTCTGCAACAGCATTGATAGGAATAACAAATATTATCACTTTGTATTCCGTTATAACATATACGATTACCCAAGTCATTCTGTCACTGAATATTTTAAAATCATTTTTGAATATGAATGTGAATGAGATTTCAGAGGTTTAGTGGAAGGGCATAGTCATACAGATATGTATTTTTGCATTTTAAAATGTAATTTTGTACTAGGAACTGTCATCGTATGGAAAAAAGAGTTGGAGTTTCTTCCAAATTTGTCCTTTTGTGTTCCACGCACAAAAATAACAGCATAAAATTTGGAATGACATGAGAGAGTAAAAAAAAAAAAAATGACAATATCCATTTTTAGATTAAAGATTCTGGGCTTAATGTGTGCTTGAGAAAAAAGAGGGAGCTGTTTACTCAAATTTGATTCAGCTCATTTATTTTAATAGGTTAATTACATCTCCTCAAAAATATTCACCAGTGGGCCTGTCCTAAACTCTCATACAAATAATTAGACAAGCAGCACTTAAAGCATTTGCTGTTTTCGGTATTCAGATTTGTTGACTATCAGTGCCGCCGAGTTTTCAAGAGCATGTATCAATCATGTCTATACACCTGGATTTGAGCAGCTTCACTACGTTCTTCCATGAACATACTGTCAAGCTGTCTTTTTGTTGAACATCTGTGATCTACGGGTCTCTGATTTTCTGCAGGGTT
This sequence comes from Anabarilius grahami, assembly GCA_003731715.1. Classification (NCBI taxonomy): domain Eukaryota; kingdom Metazoa; phylum Chordata; class Actinopteri; order Cypriniformes; family Xenocyprididae; genus Anabarilius; species Anabarilius grahami. The sequence goes on from RJVU01029436.1 coordinate 7,304,651, forward strand.
TAAAAGAACTGAAATTCTGTTATCATTCTTGCATCTTCTGACCGATTGTGATGCAATGATTTGAAATCTTATACGCAATTGAGTATCAACTGACAGCACAATACATGCAGTTCATGTTGAAATCAATCTACAGCAGTGTGGATAAAGCAGACTAAATGTCTTCAGGTGAGCCATTCAAGCACTAATCTATCTCTAGCTGAGGCTTGTTGATGTTGGAAGGTACACTGTAATAAATGCTTTTTTTTTATTATTGTAAATAAGACATTAATTGTTAATTGTTAAGACATCAATGTTTTACAAGAAAATACTATTTCAGTTTTTCTACTTTAAAACTTTAAATGAATGTGTGTTATTGTCATTTCTTTGTAATTGTTTGTAAAATGTACTAGCAATTTCTGAGTGAAAATTGTTTCTACACCATTTTTTTCCAGTGTACAGTATGTTCAGACTGCAGTTTGCTTGCACAGTTTGCTGGATAGTCCATATTCTACATTGAGGCCAACAATAACTTTTTCCACCATTGGAATGAAAGGTTTAAGAATGGTGAGGAACGGTTCCAGTTATATTTCAACTTGAGCCTGGTACGGCACGATTACAAACCGTTCTCAGTCTGGAAATCTCAGCACAGTTGGCAAACTGCTGTTGGAATGAGAGTAGTGACTCAGGATTGGTCACTTGTCTGTTGCCTGGCTACTAATTTCTTTTTAGCTGGCCAAGCGTGCTATTTGAGTGAAGTAAACACTATTAATAACAAAAATACCTAATCATCCTCCATAACAGGGTTGGTATTTACATCTCATATGTCTGTAAATTCTTGATTTACCGAGGTAACGACTGACACATTTGTATTACTTTGCAAAGAGCTCTGTTATCAGCCATACAGTGGACAAAGAAACCGATTAAGCAATGAGGATGGTTTGGCTTGACGGTGGAAAAGTGGCTAATTTTAACATTTCAAACAATGTTTAGTTTCTTAGTTTAGTTCCAGGCCGATTCATTTGCAGATATAACAAAATAAACTTTAGCTTTAAAAAATTAAATTTCAACAATTCTTAACGACAGACAAAGAGACACAAAACTACAGCTCAAAGCTCTAATGGACTGCTGAAGAGCACAGCACTTTGCGGCTGGACTTTTAGGATGAATAATTAATTGTCTCTGATGTTATTGGGGAATAGGTGGTTTCTTAACAAGGAGCAGATCTTGAGAAGCAGGCTGAGTGAGTGCCATTTCTAAAGCAGGCTCCAAAATTAACNGAGGTAACGACTGACACATTTGTATTACTTTAAGCAATGAGGATGGTTTGGCTTGACATGAACATTTCAAACAATGTTTAGTTTCTTAGTTTAGTTCCAGGCCGATTCATTTGCAGATATAACAAAATAAACTTTAGCTTTAAAAAAATAAATTTCAACAATTCTTAACGACAGACAAAGAGACACAAAACTACAGCTCAAAGCTCTAATGGACTGCTGAAGAGCACAGCACTTTGCGGCTGGACTTTTAGGATGAATAATTAATTGTCTCTGATGTTATTGGGGAATAGGTGGTTTCTTAACAAGGAGCAGATCTTGAGAAGCAGGCTGAGTGAGTGCCATTTCTAAAGCAGGCTCCAAAATTAACGGAGAAAAGTTAAGAAAATTTGCGAGCCAAAAGTAGTTTTGACTATGAAACATTATTTTGCTCTGTTATATAATATACATATTCACAGTAATACACAAAAGGTCAAATTATTGGCTATTTTTCTACATGCTAGTTGAAGCACATGACTTTGATGTTGTGGTCAAAAGTTTTATTAAATTGTCCCTAAGAAATAAGGCTTCTTTTTAAACATTCTTCATGGTGGATGGCAGGACTATTTTATCATGTTGACATTTGTACTTCATGCCCTCTAAAACAATTTATTTTCATATTTTAATTCAGAAAATAAAACAATGCTCAGATTTGTTTTCAATTCTACAAGTCAATTTTACTCTTAAAAAATACGGTTATTTGCCTATTATTCGCTACTGAACACAGAACTTTGGAAATTAAATTTGCTCACCATTTTGTATTGTTTCTCCCACAATGCCCAAGTGAATTATCAAGTACAGATCACACTGGTCGGTCAATCAGTCAATAATATTTCTAAACTGTTTTGGGAACCATCATTTTGAACATGCAGTCACTTTAACCACATAAATTAATGTTTAAATTCTAGTTAAAAATCTGATACATTCTAACCAGCCATGTAAGATCTTAACTCTTTATTATTGATCATTTTCACAAAATTTTCATAGCCCCAAGAATATGTTTTTGTATGACTAGACCATATGTAGCCCCGCCCCTTCTCAGCGCTATGATTGTTCTCATTGTGTTCTGTCTTCCAGTTTGTATTTACACTCGTTTTACTTTTCCTGGTCTACTGGCATTTGTTATGACATCCTCTTCAAACCTTACAATACTCATGATAACATTCGTTAACTCTACAATAAGTTAATCCACTTCACCAGCTAATTATTCTTAGACAGTAAGGCCATAGAAATATATGGAGCTGCCACAAAAATGGAAGTTCAAAGACAAAATTCTGAATATGGCTGCATGCTTGTTTCTCTGGAGCACAAGGTCTATATCTGAACATGCAATATATCAAATGAAAGTACAGAGCTTCTGCTTTCAATCAACAAGACCCATATTATTCTAGCTTCATGCATTATATTTTGTATCAACACTTGAATGTGGTTAAGTTTTTAAAAAAAAGCAACATTTTGAACAAGAGAAAATCTAATTTTTGTCAAAGACTACAACATACATAAGCAATGCTTTTATCGCTTGTTTCTTCTTCTTTCTGCCTGTGTTTTGATTTAGAGGTCCTGTACTCTTTCAGAAGATGCGTAATAGAGCCCTAGGCCTGGGCGATAAAATGGTATCGATATTTATCTACGGTACATCTTAATCGAAAGCGATAGAAAATTTTCTCGATATAACTCTCCATACAGTTTAACTTAAATGTGTTAAAATGTAAACAGACATTAAAGTTCAGTTGCATGAACAACTCTCAAGCTCGCTCCGTCCCAAACAGACGCGCTACGAGTAACGCAAACAAGCTACTGTGGAGTTCAGTTGCGCAATCTCCACGTGAGATCAGAACACTCCAACACATGAAAATGAGAACCGTGCCTGCCGGCGACGAGGAGATTGTGAAAAAAAAGTAGGCTACATATCATCGTGTCAGTATGGCAGTTTCATGGTTTCCTTATGTCTTACAGTTGATCTACTTCCAAGTTCGTCTTGAGAGAGCAGTTGTCATGTCGGTATAAACAGCTGCACAGTGTTTTCAACCACACAGTATCTTTATTTCTGTGTTACAAATATTCAAATTATCACAGAAATACTGAGATACAAGTTTATAGTTCAGATATAAACACTAATGTTTACGTCATCGATCAAATTTGAGCAATTCAGCTTGTGAAAAAACTTGCGAGGAAAACGACGCATTTATCGATTACATTGTTTCACCACCAGGTGGCGACGAGTGTTAAATTTATTTGACATTGAATCTTCATTCAACAGATTCTTTCAAATACACTGATTCATCCAGTAATGAAACAAGAGTATTTATGAGAGAGTCATACATCCAAACTGATTTTTAAAAAATAATTTATTCAAATAAATCAAAACATTTAAAATAGACTGCAGCAATTAATATTTTGTCAGAACCTCTAGTAATTACGTTATTTCGTTTAGTTGTCATTCAGAATCGTGATCTTAGTTTGACAAAACAAAAAAAGTTTCTCAATTTATCCAGAATTGTGCAGCTCTAAGTTTCTTTAACGCTTATTTATTTAATCGTCACATAAAATGAGATTTGTTTACATTTTATTTTTATTTAAAATTATTTGTTGTTTGCCTTAATTAAAAGTGCATTGGTTAAATTCAAACCTCTACTGTCTTTTTTTGAAAAACATTTTATTAAATATTTTCAATAATTATCGATACCGAACAATATGAAATATTATATTGTGATAAATTGTGTAACTGTATCGCCAAGCCCTATAGAGCCCCCTCCCCTATAAGAGTGAAAAAACACAAAAAAATAGAAAATTTCTTCAGCGAAGCTGGTGGGGAAAGAGTTAAAATGCTCAACTTAGGTCCTGAGCTTCATTAAACACTGCTCAAATGTTGTAATCATCTCGAGGCCTTGTGATGCACCATGGATAAATATCAATTTTTTGATAAATTCATGAAATTGCCTCTGAAGCAAGCATAGAAATCATGCATCATGGTATAATTATAGTTTGCAAAGCCTGAATATTACTTTGATCAGAGCTAACACTGAAAATAGGTCAACAGATGGTTGTGGTGTGGTCCAGGTATACATCCGTCATTACTGGTGAAGATAGAGGTGTAGTTTGCCTCAAATGAATCAGTCTAACAGAAATTTAGAACCAAGAAAACACCACCAAATTATTTGTACTAGGCACAAGATTTTATAGCTGCAACCAATTATTTATTGCTCGTTTGCCTTATTTGTTGATCGGTAAAAAACGGGCACAATCACTGACCACATAAACAGAAACAACATGATCAGAAGATGGCCAGCGTCCAGTTCCTGCACAGTCAGTAGCTGGAAGAGAAAGGTAGCTGGCATATGTCAACATATTGGATACGCTTCTCAGATCGGGAGCCTTTTCACAGGAATAATCTCTCTAAAGAAACTGAGCACACGACCGTATTTCTCAGCGCCTTCATGTCTTCACTAAGAAAGCATTAGACTGCATGATCATTTCTGTGTGGCCTAGTTTCCGTCTCTGATGTGTCTTGAAAGCTTCAAGCAGATCCAGAGGCAGAGAAACAGAAACACGCACACACACACTTACACACGTCCATTAAGTGGAAAGCACTGTGGATTCGCCCTGTAAAAGGAATCTCTGTGGCAAGCATGTTTTCAAATGCGTTTCATCTCTGTTGCATGAAAAGTCCCAACTAGTATAGATGCACGTTTTATTTCTCTCTTACACTGTTTGGCAAGTGGTCTGGCACTTTGTTGCCAATGTTCAATCCCTCTTTTATATGCAGTCACAAAAGGAAAAAAAAAATCACCAGCACTAAAAGGGGAAGTTAACTGTCATTCAAGTGCACATTCAGTAGGCAACTACAAATCAAAAACAGTTACAAGTATGCAATAGCAGACTATCTGTCTCTATTCACAAGTTTAACTTACAAATTGTTTGCTAAGGAAAGCATCAGATATGTGCTATGTTTGTGCACTTAGCAATGGATGAGGGGCAATTTCTCACCATTTATCTTACACACTGGAATGCAATATTCTGACAACCAATCAGCATGAAGCTCACCATACGAATGTAAACAATCCCTATTTTTGGTCAAAACCTTTTCTTCCCTATTGTGATGTATATCCAAGTGAAACGGCTTCTGAAGCAAGAACAAACGTAGGGCAGGACTTGGGGAACTGATTGGATGGTTGTGGTTTGCTATTGGTGGATCTCAAGTGAGTGACAGGTTGTCCCGCCCTCAGGTCAGTAAACACGTCATCAGAGAAGAACATCTAAAAATGTGTATTTTTTATTTTTTTTATTTGTAAGAATAAAATGATAAGCTCTGACGTTGTCTGCTTGTATACTATCCTGTGCATAAGGTTGCCTTATCTAATAAAAAATAAAACTTCTTGTAATATTATGTGTAGCTAGTATTGTTTGATATTTGAAACAACCTAATTTAAGTCACGAAACATCATACGTTTGGGGATTTAAGACAAGCTGGAGGTTGTACCAACTTTATTTACAATCTTTGTTTAAGAACGTTGGGTTTCATTCACTAATAACTGAGTGGATTCGTATTACAAAATGTAGAATGAATAATTTGAGGAATTTGTCCTTAACCTCCTTCTAATGTTAATGAATTTCCTAACACATTTACGGTATAAATGTAACAATGCAATCTGTGTTGGTTAAAAATCAATGAAAATGTGACAATTCAAGTCAGTTGAGATGTTAAATGAATCACAATACACGTTTTAAACAGCAGGGGCACTGAAGCTGTATACCGAGACTTCGCTTTACAGGTGCGATAGCAGTGAGCAAGTGTAGATGTTAATGTTGAGGAAGCCGCATCCTCATTCAAATTGGAGGAGTGGCAGCATTTTGGCTTTTTGAAGAATCTCATCGAATCTCAACCAAACCTGAATGACAAGCGAGAACAATCCTCTTGTGGAAGCTCAAACATGCTGCGTAACCAATGAGGTTCATTCTTGTGTGTTAAGGAGCATGTTTGAGCTTCTGCAAGAGGTTTGTTCTCACACATCAAGCAGGTTTGGTTGAACTTCTGTTCATGTTCGCTGATCAATGTTTATACTGTAGGTGAGTAAAAGCCTAAATTAAATCTGTTTTTCATAGTTTCTTCAGAATATTTGGACTAAACCACTCAATTCATATGGATTAGTTTTCCAATCTCTTTAAGAGCTTTTTGAATAGTCAGTTGCAATTGTGTAGACTGGCTGTGGAGGGACAGAAAGCTCTGGGATTTCATCAAAAAGATCTTCATTTGTATTCAGAAGATGAACTAAAGTCTTGCGGGATTGGAACAACATGAGGGTGACTAAGAATTTTCATTTTTGGGTGAACTAACCCTATAATATTCAAAGGTTGAAGGGTGAGTAGAATATCATCTCATTGTACCCAGTTTTTGAAAATGCTTATTGCGTTCAGAGAGCGAACCTTTTGCTGATTGTTTACAGTTTAACGGAAGTTACTCCCATAATTTAATGTGTCGTGGGGCGTAGGAAAAAGGTGGATATACTGTTCCACAACGCGTTTTCTTTCTCAACTATTTACGTTCCAAAACTGACTGTGTTTACCTGAATACTCGCCAAGACAGGCATTTTGACAATTTTGTGTATTTGACCGTTTAACCACAACAAGCCATGTAAAATAACTCAATTTGGTACTCTTGAGATGTTTGAGAGGTGGCTTAATGTGCACACCACTTATATAGATCAGGTTTGGTGTGCGTGGAAAACCTGCGGGAATGAGTAAAATTACATGCAATGCAAGCACTATTTAATGAAGCGAATGAGCCGAGTGAGGGAGAGTAGGGCGGGTATGTGTCAAACTGTCATGCCTGAGTAAAGTCTATTGTTAAAGTGATTCAGTTTAATTCCCTCATACAATTGCGTTCACAAACACCAGGCATCCGAATGCAAGATAGCAGGACAGCGTTTATTGCGTTTAATCTGTGCGTTCTGAGGTGCAAAATAATTCATTATATACGAAAATTATTATATACAGTGGCTTCTATGGAGCAATTTCCATTTTTCTGAGTGATATTCAGCGCCAGTTTATCAGGAAGTGATCATTTTGTTCTCTTCGACTCACTGGATGGAAACAGTGCTTTATTCGCAAATGTTTAATGTGATATTACAAATTTGCAACTTTGGATGGAAACATAGACAGTGTATCAATACTGCAGAAAAGGAGATTTCAGTATCGATATGTATCAAAATATATCGATATTTTCGACAACATTACACTGTTCTACTTAGATTTTACTTAGCCTTTTTGTTTCTGCTATTCCTCTGTGCAGGATGAGGGCAAAGAAGGTGCCAGTGGCCACCCCCTGCAGCAGAGCAGCCTTATTTGAGAAGACAGACAGAACAGGAGCTGAGCTGAAACAACCTCCTCCCATGAAAACATCATTGGTAAATCTCCTTGGAGGGACTTTCGATGAACCAGCTGCACAGCCCACCAGTTGGATTGATGCAGAAATTAATAAGTACAGAGCTGAAACATCCATTTCCCTCAATAGCTTTCCACTCAAGTGGTGGAAAGAGAATACTAGGCTGTACCCACTGTTCTCCAGTCTAGCAAAAGGCATACCTCTCCACACCAATCACCTCTGTCCCAAGTGAAAGGGTTTTTCTTCATCAGCAGGGGACATTGTGAATGTGCAGAGATCTCAGCTTCTGCCAGAAAATGTGGATATGTTGATATTTATTTAAAAAAAAAAAAAAAAAATACAAGCTAGGAAAAGGCACAGGCAAAGCCTTTGTTTATTTTTTATTCGTATTATTCATACATTTATTTATTTGATTTGGGATTTTTTATTTCAATTTAGTTTTTTTATTTGACATAAAAGATATTTCAATTTCACAAAGAAATGAGCAGAATTTTGTCTGAGAAATAATCAAATGTTTTTGTTTATATTTTTTTCTTTAAAAAAATCTGTTAAAAAAATCATGAGAAAATCATACCGTGAAACAAGTATCATTTTGCAGCGTGAGTTGAGTGAATTTTTACATGTGTGTGGTTTAAGTTGGTTTTAATTTAGGGGCAACAGAAGAAAAATAGTTCCCTAGACTAACTGAGAAAATGTACATTGTTTCAATGTAGCTTTAAAGAAAAACATGATGTTAATGTTTATACATTTCTCAATATCTTCATGCCCTGAAATTGCATTTAGCAGATTAGAGCTGGGCGATAATTTTTGCAATGATGCAAGCAATCAAACAACTGAGATATGCTATTTATATTATGGCATGCCATTCAGGAAATTATTTTATTTATTTATATTATGAAGTTTGAGTATATGGAATGAGACGAGAGTATGAATATATGGAATGAAACACTGAATAGACAGAATGAAACTTATATAGAATAAGGAATGAAAGTGTGGATATAGGGAATGAAAGTGCAAGTTTGGCAGTACTTAATGAATAATGTATAGATAGTTATATCCTTGTTATCAGAGCAATAGCCTTCTGAATTCCATGACTTTAAAAATCGCATTCCCTGAAATTTTCCAATACTTTGTTGAAAATGTTTTTTGCAACAGCTGGTCATATGCCAAACAACACAGACAGTTTAAAGTCTACATCCCGTCATTTTGAGGATAATGCTAATTATCCTTAGTGCTAATGAGTAATCATGTTCAGCAAAATGTTGCATTCAAGCAAAACTTTATGCATCATTCTCAAAGGAATTTACGAATCTCTTAGGGAGATGTTTCAGTAGAACAGTATTGAATACAGTTACTGGTATTTTGCCTGTACATGCATCCAGTGTTAATAAGTTCAACATATGTACGGAACAATCACAAATGAAAAACACAAGATGGCACTTTGATAACGTCAGATTTCATTCAATACAAGTTTCATTCTATTTATTCAGGCTTTACTTTTAATTATTCTCAGGATTCATTCTGTATATTCCACATTTTATCCCATCTATTCAGACCTTATTCCATATACTCAAACATAATATTATAAATATAATTATTTCCTTTTAAATATTTTCAAGTTTAATTCCTTATATTCACAATCTAATTCCATATATTCAGAGTTCCATTCCATATATTCAGACTTTATAGACTCCATATATTCAGAGTTATATAGATATATATCCCAATTTATATACAGAGCTGTGTGATAGATTTGCTATATAGTATATATTGTGGTTATGTGAATATACAGCATGTACTCAGGTAAGTAGAATGCACAGTATATGCAGTGCACTGTTGACGTTCACCATCAGTGGAGAAAGAGGTATCTTTTGGACAAGCCTTCAATATTTCCTGAGCCAGCCAAGCAACTGCCATTGAGATGAATGTGAATGTGTATAGGCAGCTCTCTCCAGGTATTATAAACTGTTCAGTACTCCCTGGGTAACCTGAGGCATCATGAACAAAGATCCAATGGTGATAGTTCATTGCTCAACCCTAGCAGAGCTTGAAAGTAGATCTTTGACCACTACAACTCTACCACATGCTTTATGACCCCATACTAGTACATAATTATTCTGTAGTACAAAGCTGGATGTCCTAAATACTCCTCCACAGTATCAGCAGCACACAGCTCTGGATATCTGGCATCCAATGTTCTCAGGTTCAGGCAAATGGCACAGCGGTTCCTCTTACAAACCCAACAGTGCTGTCTGAGAGATATGCACAAGCGCTTTGAAGTGCCGACACACAGTTTCCAGTGGTTAAACTGGATTTGACAGAAATTTTAATTAAATACCCAGCCAGTTTCAGAAAGAAAGGGTGTCTTAAAGCCGTATAAGAAAGTAAGGAACAGCACAATAACCAGGAAATAGAATATAATAGCAAGTGGAAAAAAAAATTTAGTTAAATAGTAGTGTTTTGGCTGTAAAAGAAACTTACCTCTACAAATATGAAGCATGGTATGATAGAGTAACTACGGTGTGTATTATCTGAAGCCATTTTGCATCGATTCAGTCAAAGTTCCACAGTTGGCAATCTAAAGGAGAAGGAAGTAAAAACTGTAAAATTAATAGTGCATTTATATGGAATAAATTACATACTTACATATATTCAAATAGAAAACAGTTATTTTAAATGGTAAAAATTATTCCTGAGAAAACCTTGAAAATGATAATTCTCTTCTGGGTTTTATGGCTACAAAACTGCACAGCTCTACTGCATTAATTACTTAAAATGATGGTATTCTGACCAAAAGTGTGCGAGTGTGAGGTCGTAAACTGCTAATATTCCACTGCAATTGAGTTCAGCTAATTGTCTTAAAATGATTTGTGGAATACCCAAACAGTATGTACCACAATCAAAAAAAAAAAAAAAAGGAGTTCACAACAAATGCCCCAAGGACTTGAAAAGAGCAGCCAGAAAGATTCTAAGGACTTCAGGCCCTTGAAGGGCATTCAGTCAGTGGAAACGCAACAGAACAAAGATGGAATGACAGAAAAGGCTTTGCAGCATTCTCAGTAGAGCAACACAAGGTCAAACACAAACACACTTCTTTTTTTCTTCATCATTCATACATATATACACACAAAAAAACAGAAAGAAACATTTTTACACAGAAGATTCATTATGCAAATTTGTTGTCTCCTGGGGCGGCAATTAAAGCAGAAGTGTGTATTATTTGTGTCAAAATATTTTCTCCTATCCTAGCTTAATTTGCAGTAACAACTCAGTAAGACATATTAAGTTGATTCTCAGAAAAGTATAAACACTGGCTTTGTGGCACTATCTAAACGTTGCTCTGGGGTCCATTCTTCATACCTCGCTTAATACATCTGAGATGATTTGACAGATGCCAGATCTTCTAATCATGATAACTCATCTTTTGCTAATTTGGTTCTTCAAACAAATTTGCGGATTTGATTAAAATATCTGAATTAAGTTGTCTGAGATTATATATATATATATATATATATATCGATACTTGATATATCTCGATACTTGATACCATGATCAGCAGCGATTGGCTGGCGGCAAGACAGCAACGTAATGACATCATATTAAAATTTCTGGACCTTTATAAGGAAACGGCAAGCGACCAAAACAACAAAAGCTACAGATAAATAAATTGTGTATGGTTTGCTACATGATTCCCAATTAATTATTATCATTTCACTATTTCTATTATTTGTACAGGCTTTACATTTTTAGTTGAATGTTGTAAGCAGCAATTCATTTAATTTTACCTGTAGAGCAGATTTGTTACGTGACAGCATTGATTAAAGTTTCTTATGGGACAAAAACATATTTCTAATGGGACAGCAGACCGCACCTTTTTTTTTTTCTTTTTAAACTAAGTTATCGGCATTTCCTGTGCTGCATCAAGCCACTCCCATAAGCCTGGTCCCGAGCAGGTTTGAGACTACGGACCTGTTGCTATGACAGCAACTCCGGGATGAGCTTCAAAGAACCTAACAATCCTGGATCATGTCTAATCGTTAACAGTAAAATCCAGATAACAGAGTAATCCATGTACGAAGAACGTATTTTTTCTGTAGAAAGACAAACATAAATAGTGATGAAAGCCAAAATATTAAAATGTCAAAGATGTGTATTTACTGAGTAATCCACTATTTTGTAGAGGGGGTTCAAGATGATCATTTTCACCTGAGATTTGGAGCCAAATTACAGGGGTGTAAAAAATGACTTTAGAAAGATGGCAGCATCATTATTTAATTTTTACACAGATTAGTAGGTCTATTAGTAAAGTGTAGGATTTACTCAGTTTTCACTCAGTAGCTGCTACTACATTTCACAAATAATTACAAAGAAACAACAAATAACTAAAATTTGAAATTTTGAAGTAGAGAGACTGAAACAGCATTTTCTTGTAAAATGTATTCCAAAAATCTTTGTTTCATTTACAAATTCGAAAAATCATTTTTCTTACAGCACACTGTTCTACACCATCTGCTGTTCTTGGAAGAACTAAAGCCCTTTAGCGAGTGCTGAAATGCTGCATCAGTGCAAAACTAAACATCCTTTCTTTTGGGCCCAGACAACGTTTCATGATTACTTCCAGCAAACTGACATTGCTCTAGGTCCAACACTTCGGTCAATGTGAGGGTCTTGACATCACTTGCCATGCGTCTTGTTTGCTTCAAATCTATAGCAGATCTGAAATAGTTCATTTCCCTCCTTCCTGCTAGTGTTGCTTATTCACAGTGTGTCCCTTGACGCACATTGTCAAATTGTTAACAGCTTTCAGAGCACTTGAGAACTGGAGTGGAAAAATGTATTTTGGTAATATAAACAATTGAACAACCCACATATCCAGATAAATAAACAAATATAGCTCATCTACTAACAATATTTTGTTACATAGCTATACATTCAAATGAACTTTTAAATAATTTTCTCCCTTCTGATTTCTGTGGCGAAATAACAGTATTTTGTTATGTTACAGTTGTGATATCTGCAGTGAAAGCACAGATTTGTAACTTCTCAAAGAAAATACTAATTACCAATATACTGATCCTTTTTCTGCATATAATCCTACACAACAGCAGGTATAGAAATAAGAAATGCACTATTATTAAACAAAAAAAAATGGGCATTACTTTGTTGGAAACTAGTATATCCTCTCTTTTACATATGTAACCGTACTAAAAGTGGCACTTGATGATGGGAAACCCCAACACAGTCTCAAGTCAATTTGTAAGTATTTTATAAATTAGTTGCGAATTTGTAAATCGTGAATTTTTTCACAAAGATTTTACCTACAACTCAAACATTTTCATATAAGTCAGATTGTATGAAGTAACTGAAATTGCACAATTTACACACGTACCATGCTTAAGAATATGATGTGGTTGGAAACTCTAAAATTCTTTGAAACAATCAGATTATGACCTCTGAGTGTGCTTTGAGTTCAGTTGCTTGATCCAAATCAGAGTTTGATTGCTCCCCCTCCCTTTTCCCCCACTGGTCTCTGTTCACATTATATTATTTGGGTTCAAACTATGGTCCGCTTGCGTCATCAAGCTGCAGTCATGCACCCATGTTGCTAGGTAACAGCCAGTGCTGGGTAGATTACTTACAAATTGTAGTCGGTCTATTCCAGATTATAAATCAGAAATTGTAGTTTGTAATGTAATCCATTACATTATACAATTAAGGTAATGTAATCCGAGTACTTTTTTAAAATACTTTTAGATTACGTTTGGCCTAACTAATTTACCACATTGATTTGAATAGGATAATCTTGTACCATATTGATAAAAACAAAAAGAGAAATAAAATATATTCTATTCTTTGTCATCAACATCACGAAGTACATTAAATATTACATAATGTCAGGGTTTCCCAGACTGGGGTTCGTGAAGGAACTGCAAGGGGTTCATGAGTTTACGTATCAATTCAAGTTATTAATTAATTAAAACCATAAAAAAATAAAAAATAAAAAAAAAATTACAAACATTTTTAAATTAAAATAAATAATTTTAAAATAAAAACCAATCTAAATGACCTGAATTTTTACATTTGAATGTGTTTGAAAGACAAAAGCATTCCAAAGACTCACTGAGTGATAATTCAAATAATAATGTGTTCATCAGGAGCTGATTAGGTATGCATGCAATACTGAGAAAACACTTCTTAATAAGTGAAATGACTTTTATAAATCCAGTGATCAAATGCTGTGTGGGTCCCAGTTTTCAGTGGTCGTCACATGACTAGTGGCTTGTCTGTGTGTGCAATTCTACAAAACTGGAAGACCTTCTGAATGGATAAGCAGTAGGCTTTTAAAGAAAGGAAAATTTAAAAGATAAAAGAAGTAGAAGGGAGAATCAATGAATGAGAATAACGTAATCAAGTAATCAATAAAAAAGTAACTGTAGTCTGATTACAAGTATTTAAAAAATGTAATATAATCTAATTACAAGTACCTAATTTTTACATGTAATCCAAAGCATCAGCACATAACGGCACTTGCATCTATCTGCTGTGAATGTACTGAAAATGTTCTTAAGAATGCGGGAGTCCAGCAGAAATAAGACAGACATTCTCTGCTTGCAGTGCGTCAGTCACGCTTGACGAGAAAGTGAGTGAGACAAATCGTATGTTAAGTAATGCTTTACTTCTGCGATTTTGTACAATTGCGTAGAATCAGCAGTGAAACGTACCCGAGTTCACATGAACCGCACCCCAGACCACTCTTTTTATGTGGACTCAGGCACGGTTTGCAGGTACAGAAAACAGCGTTCACATCATCCAAACAAACCGAACTCTGACGTCAATCGAACCTGGGTGCGCAACAAAAGTGCTAGTGTGAAAGCACCCTTAGACACCAAAATGATATCCATTTAGCCAGCAAAACTGATCTAATTTAAAGGGTCATGAAACAAACTTTTTTTTTTTTTTTTTGCGATATTAACTGATGAAGACAGAAGTAAAAACCTCTAAATCTGTCTAACACTTTTTCCTTTAAATGAGCATTTTTACCAGGCTCCTGTATAGGTTCAGTATTTTCACTTTAATGGCACTGAAAAGGTTATTATTCAGTTATTGAAATGTCTTATTTTCAAAAATGTCACTTTAGTTAATTCATTGGTATTTAACAAATTTGATAGGCCATATGTGTTTTTTTTTTTTGGAGAAACCTCAAAGTCCATCTTGTTTCACTTTGTCGTTGGTGGAATAGAGCTGTTCTTTAAATGTAGGTTATGTCTGTTTCTGTCAGAGCAGCAGCACACGAAACAATGTTGTGTTAACATGCTACTTCACAAAATCCTGTCATTGCCACGGAGATGATTTTCTTTAGCCTTAAGGCCCCGATATACTTCAAACAAAGTTCTTTTTCGTTCTTCGTTTAGGGGTAAAACGAAGTTCGAAATGCGTGACCAGCGATATACCGTAAACGAACATCTGACGCCGCCCACACTGCTGAGAGCGACCGTTAGATGAATATGTAAATACGTGCTTTACACTTTCTTCTCAGTAACAAAAACACAAAAATTAGAAAACAGCAAGCCTTTTTTTATAGAAAGCATAAGAAAAGCGTCTGATCATAACATGGGTATGTTAGGAGGAGCTCTGCAAATAGCACTCCAGTCACGTCACGTTTATTTATATAGCATATAGAATAGATGTTTATTCAATAGATTACAGCAGCTTTACAGTATCAAACACGAAAAACAGTGAAAGTGCCTCATTTTTATCAGAAGCACAACTTCATTTTGTACTATAAAGCAGCTATCCATTGTGTTCATGTTTTCTCCCGTGGATCTCTTACCTCAACGAACTCAACAGATCAAATGAGTCAGAGAAGACTTTTGCAGCTGAAGCGAACTTTTCCTGAAAGTTCGCTTTGGTAAGCCGTTTCGAACTTCCAAAAAGAACACAAAACAAACTTAGTTTTGGCCTGATTTTGTTCGAAATGACGTCACATCAGTTCGTTCTTCGATTTCGTTTGAAGTATATCGGGGCCTTTAGAACGGGCAGAATTATGAGGTTGACGACGTTTCCTTTTGCTAGTGACAAGCTACTACAGGTTCATCCATTTCATCATATTCCTCCATCTCGTTAAGTTAATCTCTTTAAACAGGATAAAAACTTGCAGCTGGACAATTGAATTGAATGCTCATACACACGCTCTCATTCATCTTGAAATCCTAATTCGATTCGCGTCTTCTGATGGTCACAATTTAGAGGCTTTTGCTGGCAAAGGTAAGTGTCATTTAGACTATGTGCGGAGAGCATTTGCACAATATCATTGTCTCATTTTTGATGGAGGCGGCGTTAAGCTGCTTTTACATCTAAAGTGTTCAGATACATACAGGCTGCACATCAATGTAAACAACAATAGCATTCTTCATGTTTATTATTAAGGGAAAAGTTATTTTTTACTTTTTCAAAGCCATTTCATTCTTATAGTTTAAAAAGCAAAGTTGAACCAAAGTGAGGTAAATGCGTTAATCCGGAGTGGTGATTGGCAGCAAGGACATGTCTATGTCATCAGTGTCTGAGCTTTTCTCTGCATTTATTCATGAGAATGAACACTATTAATCCAATCACTGCGCTGTATTATGCATGAGATCGCATTACGGCAGAAAAAATCAAATGTCACACAAGACTGTTTGAGCGTTGTTCATTCACCTCTGCCTGTTCAGCTTTGCTTTCGGATAGAAGTGTATGTTTCCTCAGTACAATAACACAAAAGTGTTGTTTGCATTTTCCCTGTGATGCAGTCAAAGCTGGAGTTTGACTACCAACACATGGAAAATATGACTGTAACAATATTTAATATGCAAGAACACGCAGGGCGCACATGAGAGCGGTTTCTGTGCGGAAAGCCATGATAAGTTTAACAACACTCGCAGCGCAGATCACAGTTTATATCTGGATCAACAACCGTTTTTACAGACATTTCATGACACTTTAAACTGAATTTAAAAAAATAAAAAATAAATAAAAAACCTTTACCTTAAAGCCAATGGAACTTTGTCCTCTCTACAACATCTGTGATTGGAACATAAAATGTCAAGTTACTTCCAGTATTCGAGGTATAGCCATGGTTCCCCATGATCACCATTTCAGAGCGAGCCTTTTATTCTACAGCAACAGCAAGACTCACTGACAGCAAGAAGAAAGTCCTACAATGCATATATTCAAACAATGTCACCCAAGTTAGTAAGTAGAATTTCCCCATTTTTGACTGGTGCTTACATTAATATTTCACAATACCTAGATTTTGAGAGCCTGTCAAAGAATAACCATCTAAAATGTAAAGTAATTTTATTCAGTAAAATAAAATTGAAAAGTAAAGTCAATGTTTATGACTTCTTATGTTTGCGTAAATACATTTTTACATCACAGTTTTGTAGGAACATAGGCTTGGATAACAAATGGATGGTGACCAAACGCTGTTTAGTATAAAAAAATAAAAAAATAAAAAAAAGACCAAATATAAAAATACTAATAAACAATACGTCAACAGAGTAGCATGTCCGAATACAGAGTCTTCAAAAAACAGTAGGTGAAAAGTACCCACACGACCTACTACTTCCGCTGAGATTCTGAAGTGTGCATTTGATGGACACTTTACTATCCCGTTAGGCCACAGGAGACAATTTATGAATGGCAGTGAAGTGATGCAATGGACACTGGTAGGTCACATGAAAGTAACAACATGGCAGATGTAGTATACGTTCGTCTTTTGTCTCAAGTCTCAAACCACTTTTGTCAATAGTTTCTATATGATGCAAGTTAGTTTTTGAATAACCAATTTCATACATTTTATTTATCCATTTAGACCCAAAGTGTCTAAAGTGTCTGAATTAGCTCACACAGCAAATTTATGTGGGTCGAACCCACATGGCCAACTTGAACGGTTGCAAAATCTGCAGGGGAAATCTTTGAAATGACTGTATTTCACCAGCAGAAATTAGTTGAAAATGGTAAATTAGACCACAGCTTAAGAAATGAAAACTAGTCAGTGTCACACCTTGCAGATGAAAAAACAAAACAAAACCAAAAAAAAACACAAGCAATCTAAACTTAGATCAAACGTCTGACAATACTGTGGTAAATTGTATGTGTGTGAAGAGCTTTACATTTTTTGTAGGAAATATGAGTTGCACTCGACTGTGCCAAACTTGTTGCAATGATGCTAGGGTATTGTGGGTGGATGTTAGAGCATTGGTAAGTTGTTTCTTACCGGCCTAAGTTGAAAGAATCCACCCACTATGATATTCTGGTCTTTATCGCTTTGGGTCCTTCCTTCAGTCCAAGTATGAGTATTTCTGCCTTATCATTAATAATTTAAACTGCTTAATATTAGAATTAGTATCAGAACCCCTCTCAATTTGAGCCATAATTCATGTATGGCATAGGTGATCTAGGTGAATCCCTATGGCACCACCAGCTGGAGGGGGACTCGACAGTATGAGCGTTTCACTTGCATTTGGGACTGAGTATAGACGCATGCAAACTGTAAAATGTATTTAGAAGCATGAGTGAGAATAAAAGTGTTTAAAAAAAAAAATATGTTTTATGAAATTTAAGGTCCTAAAAAGTCTTAAATATCTTAAATGGAATAACAAATGTCTTTATTACTTTAAGAGGTCTTAAACAGGAATCACAACACAGCCTAATGTGATTATTAAATTTCAAAAGGATGCCAAGCAATTGCTTATGATCTACTGTTAATGTAATATGACAATGTTTACTTTATGGTGTTTATGTTGCAGATGGTTGTAAGTGTGCATATTTCATCATTATCTTTTTGTATGAGAAGTCGGCAATAGTATAGACATTTCAAAATAGTCCAAGTGTATTTCGTGTTTGTTTATAATTAAAAGTCATGCATTATGCATAAAGATTTTTTTTCCTGGTTATCATTGGTATTTTGGTAACAAACTGTATTTTGCATTTAATTCAAAGTAAACTGTAGCTTCTGTTTGGGCTGAGACTAAGGGTGCGTTCACACTTGTAGTTCGGATCGTTTGGTTAGTTTGGTCCGGACCAAAAAGAAAAAAAAACATTTAGTCCTGGTCCGATTAGCGTTCAGATTGGCAATTTTATCACCGAACCAAAAGATATCGAACCTAAAGGCATAGGGATACATTCACAACCTGATTGGTCAGATTTTATGACGTATTGCATATTTTGAGACGAAACTTACCGAACATCCAAAACAATGCTGTATGCTGAGGTAAATGCGCTTGTTGTGTGTGTGTAGCCTGCATATGATGGTATTTTGGCCAGCTGGGAACCCGTGAAGAGCTTATAAAATGTGTAAAGGAGTCAAAACAGCCGCGGGAATCCCTCCGTCACACACACAAACGATCTGTTGCGTGGAGACGCGCGTCTGATGCCTGTGATATCATTCGTACCACACCCTAAGGGTGCGTTCACACTTGTCATGTTTGGTTCGATTAAAACGAACCCTGGTGCGATTGCTCGGTTAGTGCGGTTCATTTGAACACATGTGAACGCTGCCATCCGAACCCTGGTGCGCACCAAACAAGCGGACCGAGACCGCTGAAAAGATGGGTCTCGGTCCGCTTCCAAACAAACTCTGGTGCGGTTCGAATGATATATGAACGCAACACGGACCAAAGACATGTAAACGAACCAAAAACAGGAAGACGAGACCCTAAAAAGGACAGAATCCTCACGCATGTTGGTTTTTCTTGTCATAGTCGCGAGTTTGCCCATGACAAGCATCAGACGCGCGTCTCCACGCAACAGATCGTTTGTGTGTGTGACGGAGGGATTCCCGCGGCTGTTTTGACTCTTTTACACATTTTATAAGCTCTTCACGAGTTCCCAGCTGGCCAAAATACCATCACATGCAGGCTACGCACACACAACGAGCGCATTTATCTCAGCACACAGCATTGTTTTGGAAGTTCGGTAAGTTCCGTCTCAAAATAGGCAATACGTCATAAAATCCGTCCAATCACATTGTGAATGTATCCCTATGCCTTAAGGTTCGGTGATAAAATTGCCAATCTGAACGCTAATTGGACCAGGACTAAATGTTTTTTTTTCTTCTTTGGTCCGGACCAAATTAACTAAAACGAACCGAACTACAAGTGTGAACGCACCCTAAGATTATTTAACACACATTATTCAATATATAGATTTTACTTGTATCGGAACAATAATCTGTGTGTGTCTGTGTTTGTGTGTAATTTTTAAAATCCTAGTGTACTTTTTGTATTATAATAAATCTTTTAATGTGCTCCTAATGTGCTCCTTGGGGGAAAAAAGGTAAGCGTCAAGTCCTGTAATATCACCACAGCAATAACTGGCTGGGATTTTCAGAAAACCCCCAAGTATGAACAATAATAATAGTAATGCTTGCCTTAGCAAACACCACTAATTATTCTTAAAATATTCTTGGTCTCCTTTGATTAAGCACTCAAAAAAGAGATAGCTAGCTTGTTTTATTTTATCCTGTAGGAAAAGCAAAACAGACATGCAGCATAAATATATGGCATACATAAATACTCTATCACATCCTCAAAAATACAACATGATGAAAACGAAAACGTGAAGGAGATCCTTCAGCCCTATGTTGATGTCAGCTTGGGTTGGGCTGTCCAGCACTGAGATTTGAGGAGAGATAAAGCCCTCTAGCTGTGTCCATCCCAGCCAGGACAGCATCTGTCCTGCTCGCATACTGTATCTAAGCCTGTGATCCAAGCACTGTCCCGAGGGACCGTCTGTGACATATTTCTAGCACAACATCTCTCTGACTGCCATCAGTGTAATGTGATACCAGTCAGAAGCCACTAATGGACTGGGGGTTCATGAGGCCCAGCTCAGATAAATGATGAAGGACCAACTGGTACACACAGACTCTGCTGTAAAACATAGAAAGCTGCCTCCTGTCTACTGCCTTCTTCGCCTGAATTGGAGCGCTCTTCATAGGCAGGAACTCTTTATAAGAACTCAAATGGTGCTCCTCATGCGTGTTAGATGCTATTGATTTTAATAAAGGCACAACAGAGTTAGCATGTTGCTAAGCTAACAGCTCAATACTCTAAGCTTAAAGTCGGCACGAAATGGAAATTCTTCTGTTTTCTAGATGCATTTTAGGCCTCATTTACATTACGTGGTTCAAGTGACCTTATTTAGATTTTTCCCTCCCATGTCACACAGATCGCATATGATCCATGAATGTGTAAGCAGGAAAAAAGCACATGGATTCTGATATTCTTAGATCAGCCTCAGATTTAGGCCTCATTGATAAGGGGAAATAGGCCTAAATCTGATATGAATCAGATTCGTGCATTTGGGTCTGTCATGTAAGCGGACAGATCGGATATTCCCACCAATGTGAGTCATACATCATTGAAAAAGCGATGGTGACAAATGACGTCAACACAGATGGACACCAACCATGATCACATGACTCTTTTCAATACCCAGGAAGCAACAAGCTCTTCTTTTTCCTCCGCAATTAGAGACTTTTATTGTGAATGATTCATCCATCATTTAGATTTTTTTTTTAACCTCATAAATGTTTAAACAAAATATCATAACTCGATCTTCTGGTGAAATGACAGACTTCTCTCTGGTGACGTATGCTGGACTTCTTCAATCATTTCATCCACAAACTCAATCCCTTTCTCACTGCAAGCTTGCATTCAGATCTCATCCAACCAATCAACAACCGATGGATTGAACCAAGTTCCCTCTCTACATTGTTTTTTTTCAATAATCCCTTTCACTCAGATGTCGTCCAAATTCGGAAGTGATCTGTCACTAGTTCCGTTACATTGCGAGTTTAAAAACACATTGAATACAAATCATTTTATTAAACTGTATTATTGAACTATTATATCAGTATTTTTCAGACTGGAATAAATTATTAACATTTCTCTTGTCCATCTGCCATCTTTAATGTTTCTTTTTTTCACATTTTTCCCCATACCAGTTAAACACAAACCCCGCCCCACAGCCGATCTCATTGGTCAACTCAATCACGCACTCAACTGGCAAAAAAAATTCAGACTTAAAAAAAAACTATGGATCCGATTGCGACAAACAGTAATGCTATATCAGGAAACACTACCGATGTTATGCTAAGGATATGGTAAGGGTTACAGATCAGTATTTGTTTCAGTATAGTTTAAGCAATCATTACTGTCACTGATATGACCAATGGCTTCTTTAGAATCGTCTCTGGGGTGGGTTCGTGCCAGCTCTAACTTGTACCACCTGACTGCTGCAGATTCATTTCACCGTTGATAGTGTTGACATAGAAAAGCATTAATTTGAGTCTAGGTAGAACATCACGGGTTGCCATCTCGTAATTACAGTTGCAAGATGGCGTGAACGCAGCATAAGCTTGTTTTTTTGGGTTCAGGAGGAACTGTAAAAGGCGGCTGCTGTTTGTTTGCGGATCTCGGTGACTGTCCACAACTCTGCATAACCTATAAGTGCTGATGACGTGTGATTTCTGCGTGAGGTAGGAGATTGTATTATTGCATTTGGACTGAATGCAATGATTGGATGAACATTTTTTGGATATATGTACATGTTTTATTATTTAGACCATTTCTATTATTGATTGCTATCAGGATGTGAACAGTTTTTCAACCAGTATAATAAAATTGTTTAAAAAAATAGCCTATCCTACCTTTAAATACTCTTATTATTTTATAGTACAATAGTGTTATTGCAATATACTTTTAATATTTTTATTTAACAATTATCACAATAAAAATCATAGTAATATATTATAGTCACTGAATGGGTTAAAAACAGTTGGAATGTGGCCAATGAAAAGAGGTTTTTTTTTTTTTTTTTTTACGCTTTCAAAGTCCCTTTCAGGCAAGTCATTTCACTTGGTGGCCATCTTTGAAACACCTCTCGGGCAGCTATTTTAGTCAT
The DNA here is from genome assembly GCA_003731715.1 of Anabarilius grahami. Classification (NCBI taxonomy): domain Eukaryota; kingdom Metazoa; phylum Chordata; class Actinopteri; order Cypriniformes; family Xenocyprididae; genus Anabarilius; species Anabarilius grahami. The sequence goes on from RJVU01029436.1 coordinate 7,327,271, forward strand.
ACAAGTACAGCTCCCATCTCTTTGAATGGGGAAACATCACATTCTTCAAAGCTGTTTACCAAGCTTACGATTACATTTCATATTATAAATCACCAATGAAATTTGACAACAACGGTTTCTAAACGCTCAAATCATGAAAAAAAAAAAAAAAGCATTTTTATTGGCAGCTGCAATGATGCAATGACTTTACCAATTGGTGATTGGCTCTTTTATAAGCCGGGATTTATTCTGCCATATTGTGCGTTGCAACATCATTTTATATCTAAAGTCTTTGACTCTGTTCACTTGGTTACTGAAAGAGGTTTGAGTTAAAAGATATATTATTAAAGTAATCTGTATATTATAAATGTCATTCAAGCTCTACCCAGAACACTCAAGTGACCACAGAGCAACATTATAAACCACAAATAACCACCCACAACTCCCTAGAAAGCTTTGAATGGGCAACACCACTCACATTTTCAGCAGAAAACATTACAAACTAGTATTAACATGTATATATAACAGCGCTCTGACATATATTAACTGTGACACTAAATTATGTTTTTAACTCTGTGAAGGGTTAAGTATTCATCTAACCTGTTTTAAAACTGCCAGCACAGAAATGAGCAAATGAAGAGCAGTCAAGCAGAGTTCAGTTTAAATGTGTTCTCTGGAACTAACACATAAATCCAAAGCGTCTCGCGTGGATAATTCTCCCTTCAAACACTTCAAGAGCTCTGCACTATATATCCTCTTTCCAATCCACCAGCAATTAACAGACAGGGAAAATCCATTCCCGGCATACAGGAAAATCAGCAGTTGTTCTATGGGGAAACCGTGATTTTCCTTCGCATTTCAACTGCTAGGTAATTAAAATCTTGACTGAGGCGTTTCCGATTAGCTGCCTTGGAGAATTAACCACAGCACTTGAATAGAGTTTCACAAAGAAACTTCAGAAGAATGAAAAGGGTCACAGCAGATCTCAGCATTCTTCATCTTCCTGTCTCTCTGGTTAGCATTACAGCAGACTTCACACCTGACGGATATCTGACCTGGCACAGTTCATAGCATTTTCGATTAAATGGTGCTTTTACAACTAAACAATCAAGTAGCTGTCTATATTCATGTTGTTCAAACACTGCCAGGACACTTTCCAAATGAAAATCTACAAATAAGCCCTTGGCAAACACAATGTGCTAAAACACTGAAACTTGCCTCAGTCTCACAGATTTTCCATATGAAGTTAGTATATATCATGGGTGGCAGTTCACATTTGCTGCACTTTGAACCTTCAGATCTTCAGGAAAGAAGTTTAGGCAGTGTCTAAGCTAACTATATACATGCATTCTGTACACACTAAAGGCTGATTTATACTTCTGCGTCGAGTGTACCGTAGGCTGTTTGTACCACGCGTAGCCTACGCAGTAGCCTGACATGCACCTCTTTAAAAATGTAACAACGCATCAAATCTACGTGGACCGCAAGCGCTGTGATTGGTCTGCTAGAACCCCTCCCTCAGGTCAAAAAACTGTCGCGGTGCAATTGGAGAAGAGCGAGTGTTTTCAACTTCCATAGGAATGGAAAACGCTCTGTTTCAGGGGACACATGCAGTCAAACTCCAACAAAAGTCGTTACCTATTTGCCGCTTCTCTGCCATTTCTATTTGTAAGCTTCTCTGACAACGTACATGACAAGCTGCTTCTTCTTCGGCTTTTGCCTTGATACTCAACATAACCGCAGACACTGCCCACTAGTGGTCTGCATGCACGTCGACGCAGGCAACGACGCAGAAGTATAAATGAAAACAGACGCATAGCCTACGGTAGGGCTGCACGATTAATCGCATGCGATTGTCATGCGTGTCTCGTCAGTAAAGCCGGTTCTGTGATTAGCGGTAAATGTCCATCACCTGCTTTCAAATGGAGCGGCACTTAATATACAGAGCCGTAGTTCGCGGACAAGCTACGCAATATCGCGTTCATTATCGAAGGCGATTCATCTGCGATTATGAACGCAATATTGCGTAGCTTGTCCGCGAACTACGGCTCTGTATATTAAGTGCCGCTCCATTTGAAAGCAGGTGATGGACATTTACCGCTAATCACAGAACCGGCTTTACTGACGAGACACGCATGACAATCTCATGCGATTAATCGTGCAGACCTAGCCTACGGCGCAGAGACTCCGGCGTAGGTCTGACGCAGAAGTATTAATCAGCCTTAAGTTCTTTTGAACTTTCTATTCATCAAAGGATCCTGAAAAAAAAAATATATCAGTTTCCACAGAAATATGAAGCAGCACAACTGTTTTCAACACTGACAATAATAGAATTACACTTATATATATATATATATATATAATGTCACCTTGACTATATTTTGCTGATCCTGGAACATTCCAGTCTGAAAATTTAGTCTTAACCCTATTCCTACCCCTAGACCAAATCCTACCTAGCCTGACGTGGTCATACTCAATTCTAGTCAGAATATGAGTCTGATACTGCTCCATTGGGCTTTGATTATGGGGGCGTATTTCAACCGATCCAGGAAAGACCTCAATTGGATAGACCTACAACCAATCAGAGCTACAGAGTAAGTGACGTATGTTGAGCGACGCATAGTTGTCAACAGAACTCAACTGCACACATGCTGGAACTAGTAGAAGATGAGCGTAAACAATCTTTGCCGGTGTTGTAAAAAGAATTTTAGTATACACGGAGTACTTGCCAACACGACCTTAATTTTTGCGCACCATCTTCTTAGCGACCATCGGGGCCAGCTGATAAATCAAACTTTTGCCGAATCACGTAGGAAGGACGGCAAAGACATCTTTCCCATCGACAAATGCCTTGATCGCGGTCCTCTGTTCCTCTTAAAATTAATGCGCTGTCGATATCTTCTATAACGGACGCGATGGCGGAATCTACACATCTCAGTTCTTCAACAACAGCCATCATTGTTGTAAACTAATTCAACCCAAGCGCTCTTTGATGACGTGGCTGATTACGTTTCTGGTGATAATCTGTCAATCATCGCCCTGACAATGTGATTGGTCCAAACAGTTTCTGTTCGGGCATAATTACTCCTCTACGGATCGAGTCCAGACCGAACTTCCCGACCTAAAAATGTTGTGGGCGGGGCTAAGTTCGGCTGGCATTCAGGCTAAATCCTACGCATAAATCATCCCTAAAATCAGAGGGGAAAGATAGGTGAATAACATTGATGTAGAAGCACCTAACCCTGTTTGCAAGCCTAAACTTGACAAACAGTAAACTTGTCCCTCAAATCTGTTTGGTTGATTGGAATGTTGATCCAGTAACANTTCTGACAGATGGAAAAACTCTCAAAAGTTAACATTTAATGGACTTACTAACATAGTCAAGAAATGTTATCTGTTTTGTAGTTGTTTGATGGTGGTGACTATGTTCAGTCACATCATAATTTAAATTTCTGAAACATCCCTTTATTGTTCAACAAACAGTTCATCCCGACTCAAACTCACACCATTGGATAGGCCAAAATTTAAAATGTCAGGATGCTCAAAAAAACAGAGCAATGTTTGAAATCACACACAGCAGCTTTAAAGGGATAGTTTGCCCAAAAATGAAAATTCTGTCATCATTTACTCACTCTCAAGTTGTTCAAAAACTGTATGAATTTCTTTCTTCTGCTGAACACAAAAGAAGATATTTTGAAGAATGTCAGTCACCAAACAGTTGATGACAGAATTTTTGTTTTTGGGGGAACTATCCCTTTAACTGCTTCTCGGAAGAGATGCATATAATTACTAATGTATCATATTCATAACCTCTCTTATCACAGAAAATTGTGACATTTCTTCACAACTGCCATGAATAATCCAGGAGCAGGAATTGCTCTTTGGTAGTTCAGATAGTCTGTGAGATTACCATCCATCTATCAGCCATGTGTTCTCAGCACATGAACAGATGTTACTAAATGAATCCCTCTCTAGGCCTTTCCTTGTCCCAGACAAGCTATGCTCGTCAACATCCTTGTTTGTCCAGGAACAACATTCCTATTAACCAATCAGATTTTAGGGTTAGGGCTGACAATGGGGCTTCAACAACATTATCATCAAGCTGCCATTTCCCTGTGGTTTTAGAGAATGGCAGGAATGACGGAAGAGGTCTTACTTGGCAAAAATCCCTTAAAACGGTTGACTTTTTGCACCAAAAAGCTCCAAAGCATATTTAGTATATGAGTGATAAATAAATAAATAAAATAAAATACGGCTGTACACACTGTACAAAAAAAAAAAAAAATGTCTAGAGAAACTTTTGTTCTGCTCATCTTATGGAGTTTTATGGAGTCTAATTATAATTTTAAGTATTTGCACATGCAAGTGTAAATACAAGTACATTTTTTTTTACTTTAATTTGAACAAAATCAATTTTGTGAATCAACTCAAAATAGATGAAGCAGCTTAATGTGTCAATTTAACTTAAAAACATTAAAAAAATCAAACATTTATATTTTAAACATATTTATTATGTGTCTTTTTGCAAAACATTCTGTTGCAGCTGAATACCATGAACAAAAATCAGTTATTTGTACTCGCTGTGTCCGCACGAGCACAGCAAAAATTACATCATCGCAGTGTGGGCGGTCATGCGCGTTGAGTGCGCAAGACCCCGTGTGGCGGTGTGCACTGCATTTTTTGTAACTTGGGCACAGCTCCACATCCAAAGATGCACGACTGTACCCACATCTTACCAGCTCCCAGTTTACGCCTGTCCAAATTAATTGCATACATTTACAAAATGAGCCTACAATTGCAGAAATAAGCCTTTTTAAAGAAAATAAAGGTCCGTGTTAAATAAAAATGTTCGTGAAATTAAAAAAGTTTAATGAAATTAGAAAATATTTAAGAGATTGTCGTTTAATTCAGTTTTATACCTGTTCTCATATATTTTGTTCTAATGTCAAGTAATAATCTCAAGGTTTACTGAATTTTACACGATTCGTTGGTTCTTTTGTATTGTGGGTTTGGTGAAGTGTATAATAAAAAACAAACATTGTCACACGTGTAGTGTACCTTACTTCTCACTAGGGCTGCAACATACGATTATTTTGATAATCGAATATTGGAACGATTAATCGACTAATCGTCGATTATCGCACTGGTTAATCAGTATGCTTTGTTCGATTATTCCACTAGCAATTAGTTAAAATACTGAGTTATACTTTAATAATTAAAACAACGAAATCACTTCAGCTTTTGAAAGTGTATTTTTAATGAATTTGTTAAAAAATACTGTTAAAATGACTGGTACTGTGTTTTTATTAAGTCTGGGAATTGTAATAACTTTTTAATAAGAGTAAAAATGTACTATTGTGCAAGATTTTTTTGAAAAATGCTCCTCTATGGATTTCTTTTTTTTATTTTTACTAATCAAGTTTATGGTCATTGAATGGCTTTCCTGAGGTAAATGTAACATTTTGTGACATTTGTTGGCAAGCTTTTTTATTGACGTCTTGCTGCGGTTGAAACTCTGATTAAGTGAGTACATTAGAGATTGATTCATTTCAGTAAATTGTACTGTATCTTTCAGCATACTTTTTGATGTTCATTAATGTTTATTTCGTGCTGTAATAGCAGAAAAGAGGAAGAGATAATAGGTTCACGTGCCACTTGACCTGAGGTGTTACATGTATTGTTTGAATCCCGTAGTAAAATTAACCTGTCAAAAGTAACCTGATCTTTCTTATCTGTTGGCGTGTTGTCTGTGTCCTCTTTGCTCTGCGATGCATCTTTCACTGTGTGAGAAAATAGACGTGTGGCGAACAATGAGTTTGAATGAGAGTTGGTGGCCCTGCATGACAGCATTTTTTGTAGTTATGTTACTAAACGTTATGTTTGTTATGTTTTATGCTGTTAAACTCCCACATTTTATGGGTTCGACTTTGTTTGCACCATGCACTCCGAAGCGCCGTGTCTTCTTCTATTGGATTTGATCCAAGAGGGCTGCATTACAGTATTGTAATGCAAAAGACTATTCGACAACAAAAATATTTGTCGACAATTTTTTATTTTTTACAAATAAACAATAACACAAATAAATACAACTGAACCAAAGCATAGTTAAGAGCAGAGAGTGATTTTCTTTTTCTTTTGTTCTTTGATTAACGTTAATGACGCAGACGGCAGCAGTTTTATTAGGCTGCTGTCACTTTAATACCTAGTGAAAAAATCCAATAACAATATACTGTTACACATGCGTTTTCTTTCTCAACTGTTTATGTACACAAGACAAAACTGACTGTGTTTAGGATATCTTGACATAATTTTGTGTGCATTTCTCCATTCAAGTGCAAGAAGACACAAAAGAGAACTTAACTCAGTATTTGCATGTGTGAATTGAGTTCCCTTTCAAGTCTTCTTTGGCTTGAATGGTTTAAAAATCACATTAAAATACGCATACAGGAACCGATAAGTGGAATCGAAATTTTTATTTTATAACAAGTATGAGATTCCAGAACTGGAATAGATTTTCGATTCCCAACCCTAATGCTAAGTTATGTTAGACATTTCGGTATGTTAGAGATTCTGTAATGTTTTTGGGTGCTCAGGCTGGGCACTCAGTGATCTATACTAAAGTCAGTACTGACACCAGTCTTTTCTTATTTTTACATTATATACAACATAAGAAACTTTAGTTTGACAAATGTAATAAAGTTAAACATACTAGAGTAAACTAATTTGACCTTAACCAACTAGGGTAATGATTTTGTAGTGTTTTTGTCAAAATAAATGAAAGAATGAATGAATGAATGAATAAATAAATAAACCCTCTATCCATTCCATCAGATGAAATCCTGAAGGCGCCGGTGTACAGTAATAGTAGTAAAATCATACCATGGCACAAAAAAAGTCACTCTAGAATGAAACTTTTAAACGGCAAAACAAATTAGGTTGAATAACCAACTGAGACGTCATTCAGATGCCTAAACTGAATTAAAAAACACCCATATTTTACCAATCAAACAACACTTTATTTGTATCCCTACGGGTTATAATACAGTATTAGGTAGCGAGGCTAGTCAAGATTGACTAAAATCCACAAAATACCTGTAATCACTTTTAATTTAATGTATTTTCAAGTTTCACGCCTAATTGGGGATCCACAGCAACCAGAGTCCATCCTTTAAACATGCAATGCAATGTGTGCCCTACTAATGTGAGGGTTCCCCCATCATGTGACCACTTCATGTCTTCAGAATAGTCCTGCATTCTGTTCTTTGCATGCAGTAGGATCCCAAATGATAGTCAAAATTCTGCAGGAACCACTGAATCGCTACATTAATAACTAAATTCTGCTTTTCTGTCCAAAACATGCATCTGATTGAATGCATTTTCCTATTAACTAAACCCAAAGCCTTATGTGGACCCATCTGTGTGGCCAGCATTACTGACATTCCGGATGACAAACCAGATAAATCATGTCAAATGCATCTGATCATCAAACACGATGATGAATCGCATCTGCGCGAAAATAGACGCATCCTATAATTTATTTCGTTTGCTAAAGCACAAAATCTTCGAAACTTCCCTATCAGTGCATTTTAAACCTTCATAAGCGAAATCTACATCACTGATTCCTCATGCCATGAGGACAAGTGTCAATCATCACGGAGATGCTCAAGACCGTAGGATGAGAAGATCACTTGTTTCCAGCATGTAGCTTTCACTAGGTGTCCGAACAACCCAAGTTCCTACATGATTTCCTATTACAGACCATTAATGCATTTTTAATCTTATATATTTTGGAGATCCAAATAAAAGGCGTATTAAGAAATCTCCCCGTTTCCAAATGTAAAATGGACACAAAATATCACTGGACGCACGAGACAATGGCAGGTTGCAACTACCACATGCTTCATCATTTCACCCCTCCGACCTCCTCTAACAACTTACCGTGCGATGGATGTGTATTATTCCCCAGTTAATCCATCAGTGATGATTTGACATAGACTCGGAAAACGGATATTCCATTATCTGTGTTTTCTGCCGCGTTTCTGCGAAGCTGGGTTTGGTGTTTGATTGGAGATCAGTGATTAGAGGCGATCGTGAATGCTCAAGGAGTTCACACATACACACACACACACACACACAGAGAGACGCTGAGAATAGTGGGAGGCGGGGCCGGGAGCCCGAATGTACCAGTCCTATATGGCGGAGTCGCCGCTCATGAATATTCATGACGCAACCCGACGCTCGTTCAGTAGAGTTATCAGCGTGATGTAATTAATACTCAGAAGCCTTCTCAGGACTAGAACAGGGAGATCTCATTCGAATTCGATTCATTTCATTGAATCGGTGCGTTTCAGTGAACTCAAATAATCGAAAACTATTTAAGTCTCCATGAAATCAAAATGGACAATTCTTATTTTATGTATGGGATATTGCATGATTTAGCCAATTATACATTTATTTATTTTTTATCCGTGTAGCTACGTCATTTTATTATTATTTTTATTAGTGCCTCATAGCCTAATCTTTAACCAAGATCACTTCCTCCTCTCTCTGATGTGTTTGCTGGCCAATAGCAAACCACAACGATTCAACCATTCAATTCCCTTTCAAGTCCCGCCCTACATTTGTTTTTGTTCGAGAAGCCATTTTACTTAGATATACAGTGTCTCACATAAGAAGAAAAGACTATTGCAGCTTTTGTTTCACGTTGACTTTAAGGTAATTACATTTACTGTTGTTCTGCAAATTTTTCGGCGAAATCCAGGAATTTCATTAGGAATCCACGCAATCAGGAATTTCACGTGAGCCGAATGATTTACCCACACAGATTTCACAACAGGTTCAAGCTGATCATGCGGCCTTGACCAGCAAAAAACTGCTTGGTATGAAGTGAATTCTGTCTGTGCGTCATATGCTATTAACAAAATTTTTGCCTGTGAAATTTAGCCAAAAATTTGCTAACGTGACCACACCTACCTTTATATAAGCACTTCATGCATGTCCCAGTTTTGTAGAAGAAAACTTTATTTATGGAATTTCACTATTAGGTAGTCAGATGGACAAAAAATATTAACCTTTTTTTGAGAATATTCCTAATATTAATAGTGTTTTTATCTAGCCTGGGTGCCAGCCCGAACCCCGCCCACAACATTTTTTGGACGGGAAGTTCGATCTGGACTCGATCCATTGTGGAGTAATTATGCTCGGCTCCCAGAAGGCCGAGCCAATCAGATTGCCAGGGCGGGCTTTAAATCGATGATGGACAGGCTATCTGCGGTTACGTAACCACCCACGTCATCAAAGAGCGCTTGGGTTGAATTGGTTTTCACCAACGATGACTGCAGCTGGAGAAGTAAGATGTTTAGATTCCGCTATTGTCAAAAATGCTATTCGTGCTTGTAAGTACTCCGCGAATTCTTAATTTTTTTTTACAACAGCGGCAAAGATCGTTTACACTCATTACTTTCCTACTTCTCTGTTGACAACTATGCGTCGCTCAACATACGTCATTTACTGCGTTGCTCTGATTGGTTGTAGGTCTATCCAATTGAGTGCAGAGTTTTTTTTTTTACTGGTTCGGTTAAGACATGCCACATAATTCAAGTGCAATGGAGCAGTATCAGACTCACATTCTGCCTAGAATATGAGTATGACGAAGTCAGGCTAGTTTTTATCCCCTATTGTTAAAAATGTCCACATCACCAAAGACATTCCTTTCACTGTCTAATGATCTGAAAACGCTCTGCAAATCACTGATCAAAAAAGTCCCCACGAGGCACTTTTGCTTAATTTTTTTTTGCTGTTTACAATTGTTTTCACTGTAGGCTATATGAATCAAGGTCTGTTGTGTTATTTTTCGAATATCACTAACTCTTAAAAATCTTTCACCGTGTCCGGACGCAAGCGGCACGATGCGACGCGACAAAAGACAATGCCGCGTTCCAGGCAACCCGTGTTTTTCCAACCTTCTACCCGTGAAAGTGCACTGGAACAACAGTCAAACCCGTGACTTCCCACCCGTGAACTCGTACTAGATCGATGTACTCCCAGTTACGGGTTCTGACGTCACATAACCCGCGAAACAACAGCCCTTACGGATGCGGTGTTTATGCAAGTGCACGGCAAAATAAAAGGTATAACAGCTTCTCTTGCCTTATGCGTCGTTTTCCTCCTCTGTTTCCCTCAAATAAGCAAGGATCAAGCACCTTTAACGATAGAAATAATTGTAAATGAGCATAAGCCCCGTACGGTCCGCCATATTGGCTTGTTTACACTTTTACGCATTTTGGCGTGATTTTCCTGGAACGCTACAAAGTTGTGAGTCGTGAGTCGTGATTTGAAGTCGTTTTTACGGGCTCAAAAAACCTGCCTGGAGCGCAGCATAAAACCCATTATAATTAGTGATGTTGTCTACATTGGATGCGGTGCGACGCGAGCGACAAATCTCCGACAGTAAACTGATGCCTCATTCTATTTGTATGATGTACTGACATGAAGGACAAATGCTTTGCAACGGGTGCTTAGTCACGTCCAGTGTAGACAGCTTTTAGCTCTTAATGCGACGCGAGCGACGCTTCGGGTGTAAAGCAGAGTTCTTAATATCAGAGTCATTGAAAATGGCTCTGCTTAATATTAATAATAATGTGAATTAAAAATTATACTATGTATCCTTTATAATGTTAACAATATTATCCCCATCTCACAGTTTTACTGCTAAACGTCGCAAATGTTTTCAACCGAATCATTAAAAAGAATCTGTTCAAAAGAACGATTCGTTTTCGAATTGGACAATGGACATAACTCAACTGTGAACATTAAGACAAACAAGCAGGACCCCCCTAATGGTTTCCAAACATAAGCGTACTGTGATTTGACCCGCAGTTGACTACGTTTGCGTCTGCTCTTGAATTATTAATTAGAAAAGGTGGCGAGAGCTCATCACGCGCATTTAGGAGGTGAAAAATAGCCGAACAGAACAGAACGCGGGATTCTCCATTCGCGTTTGAACTACTTTCGTCTTGAAACGCCAAAATATGTCCATCTGAAGCTTGTTTACGTACAGTAGGCTATATTAAAACAAGAACACGTCCTGTTAACGCCTTCCAATCAGAATGATGTTCCAGAGCTATTAGATGATAATTTGTCATGGCAGGCGCTACACACGCATCTGTCCGCGGTAAGGATGTGCTGTCAAGCGTTTAATGTATGCAGTTTGGACAAAGAGACTGGAGGAATGCAGAGAGCGCATGTTGCTTTGTGGTGTGTGTGTGTGTGTGTGTGTGTTTGTGTGTGTGTGTGTGTGTGTTTCCCCCTCAGGCCAGCAGCTCTCAATGCCTCTGCGAGAGGAAGACCCTTTGTGTTTAATCATTAACTATCCGGCCAAATCCTCATCCTAGACTGCAACCCATTGCTGCATTAATAAATGTAAAATCTCATCTGACATTCTCTGTGGGCTA
>RJVU01029436.1:7338713-7359144 GCA_003731715.1 Anabarilius grahami
TATATTTGAAATAATTTCTCTCTCACACACACACACACACACACATTATATATATATATATATATATATATGGATACTTTAAATAGATCAAAAGTTACAGGAAAGACATTTATAATTTTACAAAAGATTTATATTTCAAATAAATTTCGTTTGAACTTTATTCATCAGTGAATCCTAAAAAAAATAGTATCAGTTTCCACAAAAATATAAAGCAGAAAAAACTGTTTTCAGCATTGACAATAATAGTAAGAACTATTATTAATAACTGAACACCAATAATAACTGATAATAGTTCAAATCGGCATATTAGAATGATTTCTGAATGATCATGTGACACTGATGACTGGAGTAATGATGCTGAAAATTCAGCTTTGATCACAGGAATAAATTACATTTTAAAATTCAAATAGAAAACAGTTATTTTACATTGTAATAAGAATTCACAGTATTACTGTTTTTGTTGTATTTTTGATTAAAAAATGCAGCCTTGGTGAGCAGAAGAGACTTATTTGATTCCAAACTTTTGACCATTAGTGTGTAGAATTGTAGATATGTCTTCTGGTTACATTATATATTTTAGTTAGATACTATTGATTGCATTATTTAGTATGTATTTGGTTCAATTTGATTAATGAGGATGAGTGGAAACTAAAATCAAAGACCATCTTGCATTCTGCACTTCAAAATACCATATTCAAATTCAAAATTGCTTTTTTGGCATGACTGTAAATAAAACAATACTGCCAAAGCATATGTACATAAAACAATAATAAAAACATCTGTATAATAGAAGAAAATATTATCAAATATTATAACATAACTTAAACTTAAATTAACAGTGTAACAAATTAGAACATGTCTGAACATTTGATACCACGGTGTTTAATCATATATATACACACACATATTATGGTTGAGTAATGCCTAGATTTGGTGAATGGGAGGTTGTTTGTCCTGACGTTCATTACCTATTTTAATGTGTTTTCATGATATTATGGGAGCATGACAGTTTAGGATTATTATATGGCTTTTGTGTTTGCTGCATATGAGTGCATCTGGGCCTGAAAATGGCCTCATGATCTGTCTGTAAAATGACCATTAAGATCAATCATCGGCCCTAAAGACTCCAATGAAATGTCTGTCTAAACCATTACAGATCCCGTAGACAGTTGGCATCACAGATTGTGGGTTTGTGTACTTTATGCTGGATTGATGAAGTGTGGTGAAAGACAACTCATCAGACCTTATTACTTTTCTAGACTTTGTGCTTCAGCTTTTTTCTTTTTCTTTTCATTTATCACACCAAGGACAGTAACTATAATGACGATCATCTTTAAAAATAACAACACAGAGGAACAATATCATTGGAATAACTTTCAGAACGATTTTTCCAGATGATTAATAAAAACATTGACTGCCAATCAGAATCCATCCTGCTTTAAAGAGCTTGAGCAGCAGATGACAAAACTGCCCGTGAGTAAAGGGTGTGTTCACACTTGGCAGGTTTGGTTCGATTAAAACAAACTCTAGTTTAATGTATACTCCATTTAGCCAAGGCTGCAAAACCAACTCCCTGTTACAAATATGGTCGAACTATCACTTCTACCACTAAAGATTGCTTTATAAACAATCTTCCTGATCAGTTTCTACTCCTTAGCTTACCAGATAGCTTACAAGAACTCAATGTTGCAGCATAAACTGTTGATTCTATCTTTTCCAGCACTTAAAACTTTGCTCCTCTGCGCTTAAAGAAGATTAAAGAAAATAGTCCGAAGGCGTTTTATAACAAACACACTTAGGCCCTTAAGAGAGCAGCCTGAAAAATGGAGCGCAGCTGGAAGAAAACAAAACTAGAGGTATTTCGCATTTTGCGTAAGGAAAGTGTTAATGCATACAGAAAGGCCTTAATTTTAGATCTGCTTACTTTTCGACTATCTTAGTAGAGAACAAACACATATTTGGTATTTATTTGATACAGTGGCTTAATTAATGAGAAATAAAACTTCAACTTCAGACATTTCCAAACAGCACAGCAGTAATGACTTTATGAATTTCTTTACTTGCAAGATTGATACTATTAGAGAGAAAATTATAATTATGTAACCATCTACTACGGTATCCATCTGACATCATCCGATAAACCCCCTGAAGAATAATTCCATTCATTCTTTGCTATAGGAGAGGAAGAATTGTCTAAACTTGTTAAATCATCAAAATCAACACCATGTATGTTAGACCCTATACCGACTAAGTTACTGAAAGAGATGCTTCCAGAAGTCATAGATCCTCTTCTTAATAGTATTAATTCATTATTGTCATTATGGTACATACAGTACCAAAAACGTTTAAACTTGCTGTTATTAACCCTTTGAGCGGTACGGTCCCACATATGGGATTTTATTTCTGTGCCCCTGGGCGTACGGTCCCACATATGGGATTTAGAACGTTCAGCGACGTACCCTTAACTGCCAGATTCAAACTGTGCTTTCGCGCTTTGGCTGCGAGACGGAGGCGCACAGCTCTCGTCATACATCACAGCTATGCATTGTTTTCAGCCACATAATGTTTTAAGGTTTCAGACATTTAAATACGCATAAGCACCAATAAAACAATACATTAAGAGTTTATAAAGTACACACTGATGGCAGACATCAGTGGAAGCAGCAATAAACCATTCAAATATAATTTGCTGACATTTATTCATATAAGACACATAATGGGCCTAAGTAACTATAAAGTTTACTCTATTATTCTTTAAGTTCACCAGCCACTTGCATATATTTTGGGAGAAACTGATGAATTCACCTGCTGTAAATCGGATTGACAGGACTTATAGGTTATAGATCAAGATAAAGATCATTTATAAAGGTTTTTGAACAACAAAACACACTCACTTACACATATTTGAGAATCGGAATATCAGATAGTTGATGACATGTTAAGCAAGTTTGTGAATATTTTAAATAAAAAAGGAAAAACAAAATAATAGCAATCCATCTGTCATACAGTGTTATTGTGGCTGCGTTCAGCGTACGTGACACGCATGACGCGTCGCCATGGAAACAATAAGGGCAAACGTTCTAAAATAATGGTCTCCTTAAAAAGACTCACTCTGGGGGGGTCAGTTAGAATATTTTAAACTCACGCTTGAAAGGGTGACCTCTTATTAATAAAATGCATCTTGATCTTTGAGAATTAGTTAAATCATTAGTAACAAGTGTAGTAGCTGTTATCGTACTATGGCCCGCTCTAAATCCTGACTGAGATGCGTTTAAAATATTTCGACTAGCAAGGTATTCTTTCATTTGATCATTTACTATAGATTCAAAAACTTTTGCTAAAACAGAAATAGGGCGATAATTATTCAAATCAGAGGGATCTCCTCCTTTTAATAATGGCATAACCATAGCTAATTTCCAAGATGTTGGAATTACATTTGTGGATAGACTCAAATTAATTGATGCAATAGGTTCAGCAATAATATCTGCAGACACTTTTAAAAAAACTGGTTCAATTTTATCAAATCCACCTGATTTCTTACAGTCTAAATTTGAAAGTAACATATAAACTTCGGTGGACAATATAGGGGTAAAAGAAAATAAATCTGATTTAATATAATTTGTCGTCTCATCAATTTCCTGTTCATCAGTGATCAATGAATTATTGGTACCTGTTATCAAACTAGCTGAAACAAAATGATTATTAAAAATATTAACAATATCAGCCTTGTCTGTAATTAATCTCCGGTCCACTTTTAAAACATTTGGAAAGTCAGTAGATTTATTTGTCCCTACAAGAGATTTTGTTAATTTCCAAAATTTAGAAGGATCATTCATGTTATTATTAATTAGATTAAGATAATATTGACTTTTTATCAATTTTGTGCACTTATTTCATATAAATAGTCTCAGGTTATGACTATAACCATAGTTCCCTGAGAGAGGGAACGAGACACTGCGTCCCGAAGGGGGCGCTATGGGAACGCCCTCAGCGTGAATGCGTCTGATGCACGTGTGTCAACTAGTCCAATGGCGAGAGTGAACGTCACCGGCGGGTGACGTCACGACCAGGAAAGTATAAATACACATCCGGAAAGACCGGCTTCAGCTTAAACTGCCGAAGCAAATCGATCACAGGGATGCAGGGAGTATGGCAACGTGACGCAGTGTCTCGTTCCCTCTCTCAGGGAACTATGGTTATAGTCATAACCTGAGATGTTCCCTTTCGAGGGAAATCGCACTGCGTCCCGAAGGGGGCGCTATGGGAACGATATCCCAAAACGCCATAATTCCAAAATGCCTGTCCGTGTGAAACTGTGGCACACTAAGACGAGAGCACTGATGAGCCTGGAGCTGCATCCAGGTCGAAATAAATCTCACAAAGGTGAGTGACGAGAAACAGCCCGCCGCATCACAGATCTCCTTGAGGAAAACCCCCAACATCAAGGCCTTGGAGGCCGCCATACTCCTAGTAGAGCGAGCTCTGACAGACAGTGGATACTGCTGACCAGAGACCTCATACGCAAGTGATATAGTCTCAACTATCCACTTGCTAACCATTTGTATGGATGCATGGAGACCCCTAATTGCGCAGTCCAAACAAACTAACAGTTGATCTGACGTTCTCCACAGGGCAGCCGAGTGGAAATTAGGTGTCCAGTGCTCACACTGGACACACAAGATTCAACTTTTCCTGGTCTGGATCTGAGAACAGAGGACAGAAAGCTTGCAGCACTATAGGCCGTGGCATATTGGTCAGACCCTTAGGTATTTAACTCAGTAGGGTAAAGGAATACTTTGACCATCCCCGGTGCACACTCAAGGCACGTAGGGGATACAGATAGGGCCTGAAGGTCTCCTACTCTTTTAGGGAAGAAATGGCAAGGAAACTTCAGAAATTTTCTGAGACAGAATCAAGCGGCTCAAATGGAGCTGCAGATAGCCTTCCAACACAAAGACCAACTCCCAAGCAGGAACCCTAGTGCATGTTGCAGGCCTCAGCCTCAGAGTGCCACGAAGGAAACAATACCTCAAAGGGTTATACCCCACAATTGTACCATCCACAGGGACACGGTACACAGAAATACGAGGATAGTTTCCTTGTGGCTGGAGTTCTGGAGTAAAGTATGGTCACCACAACCTCGGTTGAGAGACCAGATACTATGAGTTGGGTCCCCTCAGGGGCCAAACCCATAGGTTCAATACTTCTGGGCGGGGTGAAAAATCAAGCCCGTCGCCTGAGATAGGTCTCTCCTGATCGGAATCTCCGAGGGAGAGCCGTCGAGGAGACACGAGGTCCAAAAACCATATCGAAATTGGCCAGTAAGGCGCTACTAGCAGTAGACTTATCCCTTCCCGGCAAATTTTGTCCAGAACTCCTGGGAGCAGAACAATTGGGAGCAGAACAATTGGGGGAAAAACATACAGACGTAGCCTCGGCCATGTCTGTACCATGGCATCCAGTCCAAGAGGAACTGGATGCGTAAGGGATAACCACAGTGGACAGCGCATCGTATCCTGAGACGCGAAAGATCCACCTTCACATGGCCATAAATCTCCCATATGAGCTTCACCACTTTGGGGTGAAGTCTCCATTCCCCTGGCCTCAGCCCCTGTTTCGACAGGATGTCTGCTCCTATATTCTAGGTCCCTGAAATAAGATTGTTCTCAAGGAGAGCATCTTCCCCAGGGACCACAGGAGGATCTGGTGCGCCAGATAGTGGGCGCAAACGCAAACCCCCCTGTTGATTTATATAAGAGACCATCGATGAATTGTCTGTCCAGACAGCTGGATGACCTCTCAGGTCTGGGAGGAAGAACTTCAACGCATTGAAGACCGCCATCATCTCCAGGCAATTATGTGCCACGAAAGATGATGACTCAACAGCCCTTGAGCTGAGCGGCCTTCCATTACCACTCCCCAGCCTGTGAGAGAAACATCTACCATGAGAGTGACTCAATGATATTAAGCTCCTAACACAGGGCCCTGGGACAGGAACCAACTTACGTGACTTGTTACGTAACTGCAACGTAATTTGGTGACCAAACTTTCGTCGTGGCGACGTAGGTAGTTACGTTGTGGCAACCGGAAAAGTGAAATTCCCGGATACGTCGNCCCTTGGTCCTGAACCACCACTGTAAGGGTCTCATGAACAGCAGGCCAAAAGGTATCACCGTTGGACACAGCTGCCATCAGACCCAAGAGTTTTAGAAAACTGTTTTACAGTGAGTGACTGGCCTAGTTATATCTCTTGTGTGACTGAAAAGACTGCAGCAATACGAGTGGGCGACAGAACGGCCCACAGCATCACTGAATCCATACCATGCCCAGGAAGGTGGTTCTCTGTAATGGAGAAAGCACACTCTTCTTGGCATTCAGCCACAACCCCAATTTTTTATATGAGCAAGAACAACATCTCGATGTTGAACTGACCATCTGTTCCGACTGCGCTAATATTAGCCAGTCATCTAATCAGTTCAGAATGCGTATGCCCTGCAGCCTGAGCAAGGCCAGAGCTGCATCTACGCATTTCCTGAATGTGTGGGGTGATGGAGCTAGACCGAATGGAAGAACCTAATATTGGTATACTTTGCCCCTGAAAGCAAACCTAAGGAACTTCCTATGCTGTGGAAAGATGGAGACATGGAAGTATGCATCCTTTAGAACTATCATGACAAACCAGTCCTCGGATCTGGTTTAGCGTCAACATTTTGAACCCAAGTCTCCTGACTGAATGATTCAGATCTAATATAGGATGCAACCCTCAATCCTTCTTTGGAGCAAAATAGTAACGGCCGTAAAAACCTAACTCTCTGCTGGGAGGAGGATAGCTTGCTGGAAACTGCTGCGCCCTGAAGCACCAAGGGTGCCAGGGTTGGCAGAACGGCCCCCTAAGGACAATGAAGTGGAGCGGGCACCGTATACTGAGGTGTACACCGCTCTATCCCGTATGGGGCTGCCCTTAGATTTCATTCAGAGGGTGCAAGCCTGATGCAACGTTGTGTGAGCGCTGAATCAAAGCTTGCTGGAAACCGCTGCGCCCCAAAGCACCGAGGGTGATGGGGTTGGCAGATCGGTCCCCTGAGGGCAATGAAGTGGCACGGGCACCGTATACTGAGGTGTACACCGCTCCACCCTGCAGGGGGCTGCCCTAAGAAGCCTAACACCACTGGCGTCAGGATCTACATGAAAGGCTGAACTAATACATGAATCTAACTACTTAAAGTCAGATAAATGTATTATTTTAAATTTCTCAATTAAATTACAGCCAACTGTCCATTTAATTCCTCAAAATTAAATGCAGCAAATGATCTATCAGACAAGTTAATATGGTCTGAAAGAAATGCTAAATATATATATAGGCATATAGGCCATACACACATCAAATTTCATTTAATCTCTCAAAATTAAATGCAGTCACATATCAACCAGACAGGTAAAAACGGTCTGGATGAAAGGCTAAATACAGAGTTATTAGTGTAGACATATAGCTTTTAAAAACCAGGCAATATCCCATTTAATTCCTCAAATTAAATGCATCAATGAACCACCAGACAAGTGTACACGGTCTGAATGATTGGTTGAATATAACTGCAGTCTGCACACCCTAATCTACGCGTTGCCTCGGCAAACGCGAGATCAGAGCCACTAGATTCTTTATTGCAGTTTGCAGACTCGAAATCTACGCGTCGCCTCGGCAGACGCGAGATCAGAGCAACTACCCAGCTAACCAAAATACGTGACTTGTTACGTAACTGCAACGTAATTTGGTGACCAAACTTTCGTCGTGGCGACGTAGGTAGTTACGTTGTGGCAACCGGAAAAGTGAAATTCCCGGATACGTCGCCACAACGTAACTTTGTGACGTTGCCAGTTAGTAACTGCAACGTCGTGGAAACGTTGTGTATCAATAGTTGTGTGTTGGTAATCAGTTGGTAATTTTTATATTTATTTATTTTTCTATGGGCGGACATGCAGTAGTGTAACCTAATTTATGTCCTCATTTGCCCAAACTAATTTAAAGGCTATTCCAACAGCTGTGAACGATGAATGCAGACTCAAGATATATTCAATTCATTTATTTTGAAAAACACACAGAACATGAACAAAACTCCAAATAAAAATAATAAAATACACCCAAACTATAAATAAAAACATATAGCCTACAGCGAAACATAAAATAAAAGCATTCAAGACGTTTTGCACTCAATATTAAAAACCTGCTATGCTAGCGTAACATTTTGCTAACATATTTCAGACGATCAAAGAAAGATACCATATAATCACAGAGGTAAAAATATTAACAAAAGTACTTTAAATTAGACTGTGGGTAATGTTACTTAACCAATCTGACGCAGTTGTTGAACTTTATTGCTATAAAACTGACGAGAAACACGGAGAAATGTGATGCTGTCCTCTCCAGCAGCTTGAATTTTTTCCCGGTTGCCATGGCAACTCTAACGGCCACCAGCACACTAACGTAAACATAACAATAAGAAAGCTTTAGCGTCTTTCCAAAGTTCATTTTATACATTTTTATAAAAGCCATTTATTCGTTGTCACCTCGGAAAAATTAATTCTTCTCTCAGAAAAATTAACTTCACTCACTTGTCAACATACTGTGCGCGTGGCGCGCACTCGATTTGTGGAGGCGCGCGCTGTATCACGTCACTATATAAAAAGCAGTCATCCATATTCTGACTTGGTGAAAATAAACTTTTTTTCTTAAGGGACATTTCAGTCTTGTGTCTGACGTTTAATTACATATTTTAAATGGAAAATTCTGGTAATAATAACATTATAAAGAACGTGTAAATGATGGTAATGAAATTACAGCACATGACGTTGCTGTTACGTTGCCAGTAAGTCATGGAATTACCATTATATTACCAATAGAGTACGTATCTGGAACGTCCTTGGTTTTCTTATAACGTTAGGAGATCGTACTGACGACGTTGTGATATGGTAATCTGAAGGTAATGAAATTACTGGCATGCGATGTGGTAGTTACGTTGTCAATTAGTAAGTCATGAAATTACCAAAAAGTACGAATAAATTACGTAACTGTTACGTCGTGTGTTAGCTGGGTAACGTTAGATTCTTTATTGCAGTTTGCAGACTCGAAATCTACGCGTCGCCTCGGCAGACGCGAGATCAGAGCAACAAGATTATTTATTGCAGTTTGCAGACTCGAAATCTACGCGTCGTCACATCGGGAAATTTATGAATGAACACTGTCAGATCCACAAGAGCTGACATGCTCTGCTCTCAAACAAACACATGAATCGTGTATATCCCCACTCGTATAGCGAGGGCAGGGAAGCACACACGACTCAAGTTGCTATTTGCTCGCCAATAAGCTCCTGCTAGAATATATATAATGCTTGAGGACAAACAACAATAAATAGACAGAGACAGTTTAACACAGAGCGCTTTGCTGAGGCACAAAAGCTGAAGCCGGTCTTTCCGGATGTGTATTTATACTTTCCTGGTCGTGACGTCGTCCGCCGGTGACGTTCACTCTCGCCATTGGACTAGTTGACACACGTGCATCAGACGCATTCACGCTGAGGGCGTTCCCATAGCGCCCCCTTCGGGACGCAGTGCGAGTTCCCTCGAAAGGGAACTATAATTGAACCAGTCCTCATCACTATTTGTTTTTTTTGCTTTGGACCAGGCTAAATTTCTTTGTTGAATAAGATTAGAAACAGATTCACTGAACCAAGGATTATTTTTTCCACTCACCCGATATCTACGTAAAGGAGCATGTTTATCACAAATTTTAAGAAAGGTAGATTTAAAATAATCCCAAGCATCAACCACATCAGGTAGCCTAAAGACGAAACTAACTGTAAGTCACTATTATACACATCATGCAAAAAAGCTTGTTCATTAAAATGTTTGAACTGTCGTTTAAATATAAATCTGGGTGAACTCTTAGGCAACTTAAAATTTCTCACACGAGATATTGCACAATGATCGCTAAGGTCATTACAAAAAACTCCTATCGCAGAAAAAACGAGGTATATTGGTTAAAATAATATCAATCAAAGATGATTTGCTCATACTCTTTCCATTTAGAGCACCCACCCCCCCTCCCCGGTTGGACTTTTTTGAGGCGCGAGGTCAAGCCTTCCGGGAGGGGGGAGTAATGTCAATGTTCTGTGTATGTTTCCCCTGTGTTACATGTTCTTTTGTTCAGTTTTCCCACCACTTGTTAGTTCCCTTGGTTAGCCTGATTTGAGTTCATTAGTCCCAGGTGTCTCTTGTTAATTAGCCTTGTTTGCCCATTTGTCTGACCTGTATATATTCCCTGTGTTCTCCCTCAGTCTTTGTCGGTTGTCGTCTCTGTAATACGTCTTTGCATCACGTCATTATTACGTGTCTCTGTTGTGCCATGTATGTTGATCTCCTATGTATATTCATTAAAGTCCTTCTGAATGGAGCTCCATCGTCTTGCGTGTGTTTCCCACAACCATGCACTGTGACAGCTTGCATCTTTCCAACTGTAATCTGAGGCATTTTAGCATTGACAGTGGCAATGAGAGGAGTAGTGGACATTCACCATATGGGATTACATGAAGAGACAGAAGCGATTAAGACCCATAGAATCCATAGAAGAACTTCTCAAAGATGCTTGAAACAACCTTTATGATCACTCAAATAATTAGGGCTGTCTGCACTGTCATTTTCGGATCCATTTTTTTTCATACAGTGTTGCCATAAATTGATATGTCTACATAATTTGCTACAATAATGATGTCAGTCACCATGATGCCAGAAATACTTTCTCAAAAATAATTATTCAAACCATTAGTGCAATTTTGATTGGGTTTGTAAACATTAGATTTCATGGGCATTTTTTCTGATATCAGAAAGAAAAGTAATTTTGTGCACATTTAAGTTAAAGTGCACCATTAATGTCACTGATAATGCATGATAAAAACATCCAACCAGTGAATGAAAAAGATCAGTCATCTCACAGAGTATGTTTAAATATAAAAAGCTGATTCTAAGAAAACTACAGGAGATACACCTATTTTAGGGCTGCAGTGAAATGGAAAGGTGAATGTTATGTGACTTTTTCTGACATGCCCAGAAGAGGAAGATGTTCAAGTATTGACATTAGACTTTAAATATACTAAACAAGAATGCAATTTTTAGTGCATTGCTAAAAATTCCTAGAGTGTTGATAGGTAGCTGATATTAACTTCTGTAATGGTCATACTGGTAATACTTGGTAAGAAGGATGATGGACTATCGGTATGATTTTCTTTACCAGTTTAAATGGAGGAAACACTATTAATGAACTTATTTGACAATAACAGTTCCTATATCAACATCCTAACAAACAGAATACCCTTAGTAGGCTATATTAAAGGTTTTTTGGAGGTCTCCTACAATAGGTTTACATGCATCCAAAGTCAAAAAACAAAATTTTTTTTCTCATAATTGCAGCATCAGCTCTTTTCTCAAAGTGTCTGAAACGGTTCAATAAAGAATTTGGTCTCTCTAAACCCTTCCTTTCTAAGAGTCTACTCTGCTCTGAATGGTCAGATTGCCCAGTCTACTGGGATTGGTCTACTCTGCTATGATTGGTCAGAGCATGATTGACATACACTAAACATTGAGGATAAAATGAGAAAAATCAGCAACCTTGCATATTTTATTTTTCTGCATGTTGTTTTAGATCATGCGTTCTTACATGTTTCTGTGAAATCCCAAGTAGAGAAAATAAGCAATTATTCGATCTTTTCACACAAGCATGCCACTGAACCAACTGCAAATGTGTCCCTAATTTCAGGATTAGAATTGCCCTCCCACCAAATGCTGGTGTAATGTATCTTCAAGCGGAAGGAACTGGATTAAATATTCTGAATGATACTAATCTACAATCTGACTTGTGGTGCAGTTTGAATCATAATGACACCATGTTTGTTCGTTTGGCCAGAGGAGGACTGGTCCCCTGACTGAGCCTGGTTCCTCCCAAGGCTTTTTCTCCATTTGTGTCACCGATGGAGTTTGGGTTCCTTGCCACTGTCGCCTTTTGCCTTGCTTGGTTGGGGACACTTTATATTCAGCAATATTATTGATTTGACTGACACTATTGGATGAGAACTGAACTGAGCTGGACGATGACATCACTGTTTTCTCCAGAGATGCTTTATAGCTGAACTGATCTCATTCCTTACTTTATGAACTTTAAACAGCTATTGAACCGAACTGAATGAACATTATACTGAATAATGACTGCTTTATTTGTGTAGGCAATTGCACAGTAAAAATTAACCCATATCAACACCTAGCATCCAAACAGCACTAATACCGGTATAATGGGTTTGAACACGATATACCGGTGTGATTATTATGATATTGTGGCAAATCTATTACACACAAAAGTTTAACACTTAGGATTGGGGTTCGTTCAATTTTACTGGGCCGGGACAATGTTTTTTGATTATTGGGCCCCCTCTCCCTAAACTCAATTTTAATGCTATAGGATGGGACATCATCACAGGACCAAGGAAAATGTTCACAATTTTCCAATTCCCCTTTGTTCAATTGTGTTTTTTTCTAATTTATAGCTGACTTACACAGCAAATTTAAAAATGTAAAGAAAGCATAAAGTTTTACTTTAAAGATGTGAATACTATACATTTTGTGGTGAGAATTAACTATGAATCTTGCACTAATGAACAAAATGAACCTAATTTACTAAGAAGGGAGGTGTTGCGAAGAATTTCAGTGCATATGGCAGCTAATTTTAATGGATTGCTGGTTTTTAGTGAATAAGACTGATGAAGTTGAGGTTTTGAGTTTTGAGGTTTTTTCACTCAATTACAGCACAAAAAAAAAATTTAAATTAATAAAAAACCTTGAAAGTGGAAGGTGAAATTCATTGAAGCCCAAAATATTCTTATCATAACATATATGTTTGCATATTAAAGCTCAAGATAAGCGGCCTTGGGATTCTGAGATAAACAGCACCAGGTGAAAGCAAGTAGGAAAATATGTAAGCACTACATATATGAATGTTTCTTTAGAAAGCCTGTTGTAATTGTTAAAATATTGAGAATTTCATGCTCTTTAACACATAAAAACCCCTTCAGAATACTCAAAATAACATGAGGCCTTCCCAAGCACAGAGAATCTAAAAGTATACTTTTATGCCATTCAAAAGCTTCATACATAATTACAGCAGCTGATGTCGGTTCTTGAGGTCTTAATGGTTGTTTAACCTTAAAACAGCTACTTGACAAAACCACCATTGAGAGGTGATCTGTATGCATAGACCCCAACTGATATTTGTATCAAGTAGTACAACATCAGCGGACCTTGCACTGAGGGGTTGCCATGGCGATGTGAGAGGCTGGGACATAGGTATCTTAGGACGGCACTAAATCAATGTGTAGACAGTTCGGCTGAGCCAATATTTTGTAAATGAGACTCCAGGGAGACCAACCCACCCTGACAAAGGTATTCCGCGCTTCATTCTCAGCTCTAAATCTACCCAATACAACTGCTTTTAAGCTCACTTTTTGACAGTAAATATACTAAAGAGTGCTTTTTGAAATTCAAAAAGCAAATGATGCAAATTTCACAATAGTACAGCAAAACAGAATAAAAAAGATAAAACTACAACAAAATAAGAATGATAACAGTAAAATGCTTAAAAATAAAAAACCTAGTTATTTTGAAACGTCAAAAATCATTAGCATTATATTCAGATATACTCAAATGAACTATTCACATACAGTATATTCTTATATGGAATGCAAGGACACACTGCACCAGATTTGAGGTCACTATGTTTCCATCCTACTATTTGTAAGCGCATTTTGGGATATTGCATAAATATGCTGGATGGAAACACCAAGATGTGCATAAATTAAAAAAACAAAAAAAAAACATTACAGCATTTATTGTGTTTTGTCTGCGTGCTCTGAGATGCAAGTCATTTATGATGGAAGAAAAAAGAGCCACAGTTTCTTCCCCGATTTTTTATTTTTATTTTTTTTTACCACAGTCAGGTTCTTAACTCATTTATCCTGCATAACCACAGACCGCATTACTACAGTGACAGAATGAAAAATGTCTTCAGACTGTATCTTAGGCGAAGAAAGATTGTTGACATTTGTGTTTGCGTGAGAAAGTAAGACACTTGGAAATATCTGACCTCTCCTGTGATGGGTTTACTCAATGATCCCTGCTGGGTTTCCTGTCTCTGGCTCAGCGGAACCGTGAGAAACCAGGAGAAATACTAATATAGCAAAGCAGATCCAAAGAGTTCCAAATAGAACATCACTGTGACATTTGTAATTCTGGTTCTCCTTATCATATTGCACAAAGGGCAGTGACAGCAGACCTCAGGGAATATCATTTGCAATTCCTGTTACATTCATTAAATCCTGTTACTTCATTAAAATAATTAATCTTGATTAAATACATTTTTTTTGTGAACACATTTTGTCCTCTATTGAGGGGAAAAAAACATAATAATATAAACAATATGTGTAGGCCTAAATGTTTGGATGTGTCAAAAATATATATAGCCTACAAAGACTAGACAGAGTAAAATTACAAATCTTTATCTTTAATTACAAATCTAAATAAATAAAGTGGCCCTATTATGCTAAATTTATGCCTAATTTTGTTTTGGATGTCTACTCTGCTCTGATTGGTCAAATGGTCCAGTCTGTTTTGATTGGTTTACTCTGCTCTGATTGGTCAGATGGCCCAGTCTGTTGTTATTGCTCTACTCTGCTCGGATTAGTCAGATGGTCCAGTCTATTGTGATTGGTCTACTCTGCTCTGATTGGTCAGATGTCCCGGTCTGTTGTGATTGGTCTACTCTGCTCTATTTGGTCAGATTACCCAGTGTGTTGTGCTCTGTGCTCTTGCTTGCTTTTCCCTTATTCACTACGTAATGCCCAAAATTGGCCTATTTATTTAAATTTTGAGTTGCTGGGTTCGATTTGCCGGGAAATTCCAGGCTTATGCCATTTGTTCTTGTGTCTTTACATCATGGCTGTCTGGCTACTATATCGCCTGTGTGGGTTGTATAGTGTTGTATAGCATTTGAAATTGGAAAATTCTAATCGGCAACCCTCATTGATCTTTGGGGTCACCTTTTGTGAAAAAAAAAAAAAAACCAAAGAAATCTCGAACTTCTGAGAGTCTGCAATTAAAAGACCTGAACCACTGTGGAAGTTATAACACTTAATTCCTCAGATTATTAAACATTCTTAGTCAGTGGAACTTTGTGCAAAATGACAGATCTGCTCTGATATTATGCTCAGGATTCCTCAAAATCATCAGATTCATCCACACAGAAGAGCAGCATGGAAACACTGAGGTAAAAGAACTATTCTGCAAGTGAAATGCAATTTTATGTTTCAACCACAGATGGCAACAGAGAGGCCAAGTTCCGCAGTCCAGCTTTGAAGTACTGTAATAATAACTTTCACACTGTGGCAGGCAGGAATGAGCAAGGTTGGCGGCGCGATTGCTAATGAGCGTCACCTGCGCGCCGCACTGGCCTCGAGTCCAAGGAAGGAGATCCGGATGAATAAAAGGAGCAGTGACAACAGTGCAAGAGGAGAGAGGACCAGGCTGGACTATTTATGTTGTGTTTTATTATGTTTTTAAGCGGCAGTCATCAGTGAGGGGCTGCCGCTTTACTTTTGTTTTGTGTTTGTTTATTTTGTGTNAACTTCTGAGAGTCTGCAATTAAAAGACCTGAACCACTGTGGAAGTTATAACACTTAATTCCTCAGATTATTAAACATTCTTAGTCAGTGGAACTTGGTGCAAAATGACAGATCTGCTCTGATATTATGCTCAGGATTCCTCAAAATCATCAGATTCATCCACACAGAAGAGCAGCATGGAAACACTGAGGTAAAAGAACTATTCTGCAAGTGAAATGCAATTTTATGTTTCAACCACAGATGGCAACAGAGAGGCCAAGTTCCGCAGTCCAGCTTTGAAGTACTGTAATAATAACTTTCACACTGTGGCAGGCAGGAATGAGCAAGGTTGGCGGCGCGATTGCTAATGAGCGTCACCTGCGCGCCGCACTGGCCTCGAGTCCAAGGAAGGAGATCCGGATGAATAAAAGGAGCAGTGACAACAGTGCAAGAGGAGAGAGGACCAGGCTGGACTATTTATGTTGTGTTTTATTATGTTTTTAAGCGGCAGTCATCAGTGAGGGGCTGCCGCTTTACTTTTGTTTTGTGTTTGTTTATTTTGTGTGATTAAAGTTTTACATTGATCATTCGCCAGTTCCCGCCTCCTCCTTCCCTGGACTACTAACCACATTACACACACATATTACAAATATAATCTGTCATGATTATGTTGTTTTCTGCTGCTCACTAGACCTTCACTAGTACTTAGTGACAACACTTCTAAAGATAACAGTCACATTGGTGACATTTCATACCAGTTGAGTTTGATTAAGATAATTATTTCTAAATAGCAGAAATGTCACCATCTGGTATGGTGACCAGATTTCTAAAATTGAAACTGGGGACATTTCCTTGTTCAATGGTCAAAATACCATCGAAATCTAATTTGTTATAATCTATTAATCAAAAAACGATGTATTTTTTGTAACAATCATTACTTAGTACACTATTATTATTACTAATAATTATTATTAGTTATAATAAAAAACACACTATGAAAAATAGTAAATAGAAACTATTTCAAATAGCAAACAGATCAAAGCAGTTCCCTTTCAAGGGAACTCGCGTTGCGTCGAGAATGACGCTGTGGGAACGCTCTGCGTAATTGCGTCGTGAAGCACCTATGAAATCAGTCCAATGGCGTGACGGAAGGTGGGTGACGTCATGACCAGGAAACTATAAAGCAAACCCAGACCAAACAATGTCAGCTTCTGTGCCTTCAGCAAGCGCTGTGATATTGTCTCTGTCTGTTTATTGTTGTTTGTCCACAAGCTTAAATTTATCTAGACAGAAGTATAATGGCGAGCAAACAGCAGTTTGAATCATGTGTTCCTCCCTGCACTCGCTGGGGATACACGTGATTTATGTGTGGTTTGTATGGGAGTGGAGCATGTGTGCACGTCAGCTCTCTTTTGGGCTGACAGAATTAAAAGCATTCATAAAAATGTCCCGAAGTGTAAGAAAAGCATGCACTATCAGGAGTTTTTTTTAGCTCCGCTCCCGTTGGCTTTATTCTCGAGGGAATAAAAGTCTAATGCAAGGCTCAGATCTCGCGTTTGCCGAGGCAGCGCGCAGATTTCTGGTCTGCAATAAGAATATAGTGGCTCGGATCTCGCGTTTGCCGAGGCAGCNGAGATGAGCTGCAAGAAGGAGGGAAAGTTATTTTGATTAAAGATTACCAGGCACATGAATTTAAAACAACTTTGACATGTGCACCAATAATGTGATTATTTCACATAATCAGAGTAAGGTCTTAATCGCAGTAAGATGTTTACATGACACAAGCAGAACTCTTCACTCCAGTTTACATGCAATTTTTATTACTCTGATTATTCGCTAATAATTGGTTATACCACACTCAGATTCATACTTCTGAAGCATTAACATGCAGGCATACAGTGTGCATGTTACCGGCCATTGTTTTAATCTGCTTACATCAAATTCAAAATAATTTTTATTGACTGCTGGATATTATTTGGCCCTGTGATGAACATCATAATGCTGGGTGCTGCCGTTGTGTTCTTCGCACCATCTGGATGAAGGTACAAAGCAGAGACTGCACAGTGAGTTGTGTTGACTGAGTTTATCGATTTGGTAAAGAGAAAACTTCAGAATAATGTCACAGAGTTCATTAATGAGGTTGTGTGAACAACACACGGCATCTGTGTACATCCAAGCACATGTGCACTTTAGTCAGAGCGGGAATAATGCGATTAAGGTGTTTACATGCCTGTATATTGCAATTGTATATTGCATGTACACCACCTAGTTTAATGCGATTATGCTTACTACGATTATTATTGTTCTGGTAACCAGCAGGCTGTTGATTTGGCTTTTTTTCAGGGCTGTAAAATATACTTCTTACACTCTTAAAAATAAAGGTTCTCTATGGATCCATGAAGAACCTTTAACATCCATGGAATCTTTCAATTTAGAGCTTTAAAATGTGACCCTGGACCACAAAACCAGTCATAAGTCGCACAGGTATATTTGTAGCAATAGCCAACAATACATTGTATGGGTCAAAATTATCGATTTTTCTTTTATGCCAAAAATCATTAGGATATATTAAGTAAAGATCATGTTCCATGGAGATATTTTGTAAATTTCCTACTGTAAATATATCAAAAATGTATTTTTGTGAGTGGATATGCATAGCTAAGGACTTCATTTGGACAACTTTAAAGGCGATTTTCTCAATATTTAGATTTTTTTGCACCCTCAGTTTCCAGATTTTCAAATAGTTGTATCTCGGCCAAATATTGCCCTATCCTAACAAACCATACATCACTGCAAAAACAACAACAACAATGTTCTCTTGGAACATTTTTTCTTTTTCTTTTCTTTTTTTTTTTTAGAGTATAGAAGGGACAGTTCAAATATCTACACCACAAAGATGTTATCTAAACCCAAAATCCATCGAGAATCTGTAGGTAATGTTATATTGTGCATTCTCTGTGCTTTGCTTGAGCTGTGATACCCACATCACAACAGTGTTTACAGTCTCTTTTCTCTGTTTCAACACATGGGGTGTTTATATTCCAGAACACTGCTGCTATTCCAAACACATAATCCTCTTTAGCGGAGACAAAACAGAAAATTCACTGCCACAATATTCCTCATTCTTCCTTGTAGCTGCCATCTTGGCTCAGCGGCCTTCCTCTCACACAGGACGTGTCTGCCTGCGGTGTGAGCTCGCAGATACTAAAAATAACCTCAGCGGAGAGAATGTAGCCATGGTAACATCACAACGAATGCAATGGCAGGAGTGATCTCCAGAAAACATGGCTGAGTTTGAAGAGCAGATTATGCGGGAAACATACACACACACCATGAATCACATTTCGTCACGGTGTAGGTCTGTGTTTTATGGTTTCTGTTTTTTTTGGGGGGGGTTTCTCACACATGACTGGACAACAAGGCCATGTGTGCATGTAAATAAGGAGACAGTGTTGAATATTCTCTTCCACGGGGCTATATGTAGCAGCTGTGCTCCATTGTATTTTCATTTTAAGATTCAAAATTATTTTTATTTGTAGCCATTTTTTATATTTTTATTCATTAGATTTCAGTGGTTTTGGTTCTGATCTGATGGATCAACAGCAATATAATGCACCTTCCATAAAATATTACAGAATAGTACACTATCCATACTATTTTATCTTTATGAATGGATTAACCAGATGATACTTTTCCAAAAATTAATTGTACAACCAATGCACAATGGGTGCAATATTGTATCCCATAATGAAATGTACTGAATTTCCATGTTTCCTGATTGTGAATGAACCAGAAATTAAATAATCTCTTAATTATAATCAGATTACTTCTTTTATCTTTGAAATATAGTTAAAGTTACTGCTGAATGTACTGATAAACATTTATGGTAAACTAAAATATATTTTAATGTCATTACTTGTATGTCATTACACATATATTGATGAAGTTGCAATTTATAACATTTGAAATATATTAATTTAAAATGTAATATCAGATAATACTACAGTTGAAATTATAATTAAATATTTCTGCCTACTAGCCTACTATTGAAATCACTGCAGTGTTTATTAAAATATTATGCAGTATAGCCATTGTGCTGTGCAGAATGTAAGTGGTATTCACTGAACCAGTGTTATTTCGTTAACGAAAACAATGACGAAAAATGTTTGCTGACGACCTTTTTTGTCCATGACTATAGGCTACGATATAGACTAACTGTGACTAAATTAACACGCGCAATATCGTTGACGAAAAAAGACGAGACTGAAATGTGGCTAAAAGACTAAAAACTTTACCAAAATCTATCTTTTGAAATCACTTTTTGTTTTTGTCGAATAAAGGAGACAGACTGTTTTTACGAGCGTTTCAACAGTTGCCAAATTTCCGGAATTTAAACTCCCAATCAGAGCTTTTCTGTTAAAAGAACACGTTTTACTGAACCAAGCACACAAGCTCTATTTGTCTACACTGAGGAAGAAGCGCGGATCTGAAAACAGACAAGTAAACTGGAGTTCAGTGATATTCATTTCACGAACTGCCGTGAGACTAGGTTGGATATTCAGCAGTGGTTCTCAAACTGAGGTACGCGAACAAAATGTTTTGCTGTTTATTTTTATTTCTACACCACCTTAAAATAACATTAAAACTGAGCATGTATTTCTAGCAGGTAAAATGCCGTAAATACTCAACATTCGGTCAAATTACCTCATCTTTCGTGGTCAAAACTGACTGCATCCACACAA
>RJVU01029436.1:7363375-7379259 GCA_003731715.1 Anabarilius grahami
TGTGCTTCATTGTAAGCACAATTATTTTTATTTGTAGCCATTTTTTATATTTTTATTCATTAGATCTCAGTGGTTTTGGTTCTGATCTGATGGATCAACAGCAATACAATGCAACTTCCATAAAATACAGAATAGTACACTATCCATACTATTTTATCAGTCTACATAATTTGTTCTTTATGAACGGATTAACCAGATGATACATTTCCAAAAATTAGTTGTACAACCAATGCACAATGGGTGCAATATTGTATCCCATAATGCAATGTACTGAATTTCCATGTTTCCTGATTGTGAATGAACCAGAAATTATATAATTACTTATATTATCTTTGAAATATGGTTAAAGTTACTGCTGAATGTACTGATAAACATTTATGGTAAACTCAATATTTTAATGTCATTACTTGTATGTCATTACACATTTGTATTGATGAAGTTGCAATTTATAACATTTGAAATATATTAACTTGAAATGTAATATCAGATAATACTACAGTTGAAATTATAATTAAATATTTCTGCCTACTAGCCTACTATTGAAATCACTGCATAGTGTTTATTAAAATATTATGCAGTATAGCCTACAGTGTGCTGTGCAGAATGTAAGTGGTATTCACTGAACCAGTCTTATTTCGTTAACGAAAACTATGACGAAAAATGTTTGCTGATGACCTTTTTTGTCCATGACTATAGGCTACGATATAACGATAGGCTAACTGTGACTAAATTAACACGCGCAATATCGTTGACGAAAAAAGACGAGACTGAAATGTGGCTAAAAGACTAAAAACTTTACCAAAATCACTCTTTTGAAATCACTTTTTGTTTTTGTCGAATAAAGGAGACAGACTGTTTTTACGAGCGTTTAAACAGTTGCCAAATTTCCGGAATTTAAACTCCCAATCAGAGCTTTTCTGTTAAAAGAACACGTTTTACTTAACCAAGCACACAAGCTCTATTTGTCTACACTGAGGAAGAAGCGCGGATGATCTGAAAACAGACAAGTAAGCTGGAGTTCAGTGATATTCATTTCACGAACTGCCGTGAGACTGGGTTGGATATTCAGCAGTGGTTTTCAAACTGACGTACGCGAACAAAATGTTTTGCTGTTTATTTTTATTTCTACACCACCTTAAAATAACATTAAAACTGAGCATGTATTTCTAGCAGGTAAAATGCCGTAAATACTCAACATTCGGTCAAATTACCTCATCTTTCGTGGTCAAAACTGACTGCATCCACACAACCCAGCAAATCGCGCTACAATAGTGCTGTTCTCGACAATATACCTTTGTAAAAGTGAGGATTTAGCACTTACTAACATGAACAAATATAGACACGGACTGCATAGAGATTTAAGATTAAAACTCTCTTCGATACAAAAACATACCCTTCTCTGAGTTATTGTTTTTAATGATTTAAGAATCGATATCGGGTCACTAAAATGATAAAAAATCAAGAACTTGCTTTCAACCCTAGTTTTTTTTTTTTTTGGCTTGCATAGTGTTTGGTTTTGGCTAACCAACCAAACTTTTACCCCTTGACCTAAAGCTGCAAGTCCTTCCCATTAAAACAAATGTTTTTAGAATGTTAAAAGAAAGGAATATATGATGTCAGGTGATGTTTAACTTAATAAACCTGAATCTTTTCCTGCAGAGATGTCTAGGAGAAGCTGTGGGTGGTTATAATCTCTGCTGCATGCCTGGAAACAAGACAACATGTCAAAACTTTGAGCTTGTCATGATTTTTTTGCATTTATACAAGTCTATTTTTAGGACCATTAATATTCTTTTACAGGTTGTGAGTTTTTTTTTTTGTTTGTTTGTTTTTAAGTAATTTCTATTATTCTCAATGGTGATTTCCTTTAGATTACTTAATTTAAAATACAATAATTAGGATAAATTATACAATATTATAATACATCTTAATGATCCTACATTTTTCAAAAATATTTTTATGCAAAGTATTATTTTCGGTGTTAACTTAAAAACATGATTATACATATGGATGTTTGTGTGCGGTTTGCAGAAAATGGCCAGAGAAACAAGCTAAACATTTGAGGGAAAACAACCATAAAAACAAAACAAAACAATAAAATCTAAAAATCTATTTTAATTTCGACAACAAAGTTAAATCAATTGCTTTTTCCTGTCTGTAGACAGGTCCCACTATCTCACGCTCTCAGTTCAGATAGAAATATAAAAGATAATAATCACCCTTTATATCACTCAGAACAGCTATTCCAATGCTACATTATCTCCTCGCTGTTGAAATTTCCCACAGGAACCAGTGTTTGGGAGCCACTAATGACACATACAAACTAGGAATCGAATGAATATTTAATGAGTCTCTCTGTTTGATGATGTAATAATAATCTCACCGTTTAAAAACATCAAAGCATCAAAAGTGGCATATCATATGTGTTCTGGATTCTGCGGTGACGGTTGTTCACAGTTCAATGTTTTTGCCCACAGCATTTTGTGAAGTAATTAAACGTGCCACATATGCCATCAAAATAATTCAGTGATCCTGAGATTGTGCAAAGCTTTAAAGTCAACATGAAACGGCATTCGTAACCTACTTTATTTCTGTAATATTATGTATTTTGGCTTCGTTTTACCCATTAGGAATTGATTGGATCGTGATACGTTTTTTTCTATATAACTGCCTCTAAAAAAACTCTAAAAAAATGATGAAATATTATGAAGGCAACATATTTTTGCTTTGAAATTATGTTCACTAATAAATCACACAAAAAAAGACCGATGGAATGTGTGTTAAAGAAGTACATTTTTAGTTTCATGTTATCAATTATTGTCTATTGTCCATTGTCAGTAGTGTAGCAATGTATGAATCACAGCTCACACAGAACTCACTTTCAAAGCAAGCAACTTGAACACTGAAGATAAAAAATTTAATTGTTTCATGTTATTTTCAATATTATTATTCTATATTAATATTCATAATCAGATGTATTATTTATTTGTAAAGTTTAAATGCATGAGAGAGTTATTAGTTGTGTGAGCTTGTACTGCATAAATGTGTGTGTATCTTATGTCAGAGAGACATGCAGGAAATAACATTTTTAGCACTGGAGTCTGTACACAATGTAACACTTGTCCCACTGATACATATGTTCTATGATGTATACGTTGACTGAAGTACATTATTCTTTATATGGGAAGAAGTTTGTGCCACATCTTAGCATGAAGTATATGTTCTATTTTAAACATAGAAGCAACATGTATAGCCTACCTTGTAAGGAATTGTAAGTTCTTCAGTCAGAGGTATATAATGTCTGAATTCAATGTACCACTCCAGAGAAACACAGACAGCTGGCATAAAGACAACATTTTCCAGTTTCTCTCCTGTGGCTGACATTCGATGAAAATAAAATAATTTTCTTGGCAAGATAACTGGTGTCCAGTCCAGCTTAATTCAAGTGTAAGGGTGGAACTCCTATAGGGGTTCAGGCTTTAAGGTTGTCGAGCGACTAAAGAAACTTTATCAGCAAGATGGTAGAAAACTGTACATTTCTTGTCTATTACCACCCACTGCAACTTATACCAACGACGGAAATAAGCGCAGTTATAATAGCAAAATATGTGGGAGAGCATTGCTATAGTGTGACAATATTGTATTGCAATAGGGAGCACATTAATGTTAATACTAAATCAAAACTAGTTAGCAAATAATTTGTAATTGAAAGGGTTTAATGTCAATATCTGATTATGGTTACACTTAAAATAATTACAAAATAGATGTATGAGATGATAAAATCATATACCATTAATCGTACACAGCATGTATGGAAAAAGTTACCTGAGAGAAAGAGAGAGAGAGAGCGAGGGCCAGAGAATGCCCAAGAAAAGCCAAGAATCAAAAAGCCAGAGCAACAGTTACAATCTTCTTTTATCCCTTCCTTGACCATGTGACTGAAACCCAAATGTGAGACAAAACGCCCCCCGATGTACACACATCTGTGCCTACAGGCCTTCATCACTATCAACACCTTTGTGCCTTCCAAATGGCCCTTATAGCAAAAGAGAGGGGGTTGTTTACACAAGTCTACAACACGATGTGAAATCTGTGTGGAGAAATCCTTCGCACTCACAAGAATTTACAGATTGCATGGATTCCTATTGAAATGGCTGGATGTCACCAGCAAAATTTCACCATACAGCAGTAAATGTTAGTGCTGGTAGCAGGTAATGATGAAAAAGTAAGGATAGGTGCAGCTATTCTTTAATGAAGCAAAAACTCAAACTAACAAGATACTCAGACTACAGGAACTGTGAAAACTAGAACAGAACAATGCAACAATAACTAACGATCAATACAATGAATACCAGGTGTGCCAATCAATCAAACAATGAAAAACCATGGAAACTGATGAAAATGTTTTGGGTTACAACTGTAACCCTTGTTCCCTGAGAAGGGAACGAGACACTGCGTCATCTTGACGACACTTTGGGGAACGCTTTCGGCATGCAAGTGTCTGAAGCACGTGTGAAACTAGACCAATCCTGATTGGTGTTGCGTCGTGACGCACTCTGTGATGTGGCGTGTGACAGCATACACACAAGGTATAAAGGGATGCCGGCACACAGTAGCGTCAACTTCTGATAGCTTGAAGCAAGTCGCTCTCAGACATATGAAGGCATGGCAAAGGGACACAGCGTCTCGTTCCGGCTGAGGCCAGCCTCTAGGTACTGGGCCCACTCAGGGGCCAGACCCACAGTTTCCATAACTCTGGATGGGGATGATATATTGTGCTCCTGCCCTGTAAAAGCAGGTCCCTCCTGATGGGAATCTCCCACGGAGTACCTGCCAGGAGTGACACGATGTCCGAGAACCATACTCGGGGTGAGCAGAACAGGGCTGCCAAAAGGAGGCTGACCCCATCATGAGGGACCCTTTCTAGAACTCCCCAGAGCAGAGAGATCGAGGGAAAAGCATACAAATGAAGCCTCGGCCACATCTGCACCAGGGCATCCAGTCCCAAAGGTGCTGGAAGCATGAGAGCACTTCCGCTGGGCCAAACCTCTCCCATATTGACTCCACCGTTTCGGGGTGGAGTCTCCATTCCCTAGGCCTCAGCCCCTGCCTCATCAGGATGTCTGCTCCCAAATTCTGTTCCCCGGGGACATACATTGTTCTCAGAGACAACAGTTTCCCTTGGGACCACAGGAGGATCTGATGCTCCAGTCTGCAAAGATGGTGCGACCTCAGAGCCCCTGATGATTTATAAAGGCGACTACTGACGTGTTGTCTGAACAAACAAGAACGTGGTGGCCCCTGAGGTCTGGGAAGAAGCTCCTTAGAGCTCTGAATACAGCCAACATCTCCAGGTAATTTATGTGCCACGGAATATGATAGTCCCCCTATAAACCCCTTGCAAATTGGCCATCCATAACAGTGCCCCAGCCCGTGAGGGATGTGTCTATCGAGACGATTTTTTCAGCGACATGGAGCTCCCAACACTTGGCCTTGTGACAGAAACCAAGGTTTTTTCCATATAGCCAGGGAATAAATTCCCCTTGGGGAAAACCCCTTGGTTCTCAACCACCACTGCAGAGGTCTCACGTGCAGGAGGTCAAAAGGTATCACATTGGACGCAGCTACCATGAGCTCCAGTAGCCTCTGAAAATGCTTTACAGTGATGTTCTGGCCTAGCTTTATCCTAGACACAGTGACCAAGATGGTTTCTATACGTGCAGGAGACAATAGTGCCTGCATCGTAATCGAATCCCATACCACCCCCAAGAACGTGGTTCTTTGAGAGGGTGTCAACACACTCTTCTTCATGTTGAGTCTCAACCCCAGGCATTTGATATGGCCAAGGATGACGTCTCGATGCCGAACTGCCATCTCTTGAGACTGAGCCAGAATGAGCCAGTCGTCGATATAATTCAACACACGGATGCCCTGGATTCTCAGCAGAGCCAGAGCTACATCCATGCATTTGGTAAATGTGCGAGAGGAGAAAGATTGGCCAAATGGAAGAACCCGATACTGGAACGCTTCACCCCCGAAAGCGAACCTCAGGAACTTCCTGTGTGAAGGAAGGATGGAAATTTGGAAGTATGCGTCCTTTAGATCTATTGTGACAAACCAGTCCTCGGACCTGATTTGACTCTTGATAATAGGGATAGTTAACATTTTGTACCTGAATCTCCTCAGAGAACGGTTCAAATGTCGCAGATCTATGATGGGACGCAACCCACCATCCTTCTTAGGAATGATGAAGTACAGCTTGAAGAACCCGGACTCCCTCTCGGGAGGAGGAATGCGTTCTTTGGCCTCCTTCACCAAGAGCGAGTGAACTTCCTGTTACAACACCCGATCATGCTCTGGGTCTACAGAAGTCCTGACCTCCCCATTGAATTTCGGGGGGTGAGACCCAAACTGAAGTCTGTACCCCTTTTTTTACAGTACGCAGGACCCACTGAGACACATTTGGAAGACTTTCCATGCTTCGAGAAAATCTATTAGGGGAATCAGCCTCTCGAGGCCAATTTCAGGTGTTTTGTTTGCATTGACTTTGATATC
The DNA here is from genome assembly GCA_003731715.1 of Anabarilius grahami. NCBI lineage: Eukaryota > Metazoa > Chordata > Actinopteri > Cypriniformes > Xenocyprididae > Anabarilius > Anabarilius grahami. Next base: position 7,369,931 of record RJVU01029436.1, read on the forward strand.
CTGAAGCGAATGATCGGCAGGAAATAACCGAAAAGGACTTTTTCTATGTGCGGACCCGAGCACTGCATGGCCAAAAGCTTTACGGTTGGACAGTGCAGCGTGCGGAAACCGATATGTCCCGAAGCGCACTGGACGGTGGGATACAAACATGTCTAACCAAAGACAGGTGTCTCCAATTGGCAGTCAATTGAAGTACTTCGCAAACGAACTGCGTTTCCGAAAGCAGACAGTAGGGGTCGTCACATCCTTCCCCATAAGACAGGGGCTTCCGCAAAGAACCCTGTAACAAAACATCAAGACAATCAGTCAAATGAAACACCTAATTTCAGGACCACAAACAGCTCCTAAAACTGCCAAAGGAGATGACACCTAAATTAAATCAAATAGCCTATCTATGTTACTGCACATCTGGAATGCGAAACAGTCAACTATGACATTCTCTGAACCCCGAATATGTCCGATGTCCAGGCAGAAGGACTGCAAAAACTGAGACCACCGGACCAATCTCTGATTCAGACACTGTAAAGAATTCGAAAAAGTCAGTGGGTTATGATCAGTGCATATCACAACAGGCACACCAGAATCAAGATAAACGGCACAATAGGCCCTGTGCCCCCCACATGAATATTAGGCATCACCCAATTGGTACGAGAATTTGCATCTCCAAACAATGCAGGAAAACCATGTAACAGCCGACATAACTCCTGACACTCCACAGGAGATAAGCAACCGAGAGGGTGCTCCAAATAATGCAAAGATTCAGAATTTTTTAAATGGCCACGAAAAACACAATCATCAGGCAAAATTGTCTCCTCTTCTTCCCCCACTAAAACCTTACCCCCATCAGTAGATGCGGCAGAAAGTACCGGATGTACAGAGTTTTTACTTTCTGCTGGGTTAATTTTATTCTCAAAAGGTAAAAGGTTCATAAAAAGGTAAAACCGATGCCAAAATAAATGAATCCATTGATCCATGTCTGGCAAAATTTTAACAGGAATCTCCTCTTTTCCTCCAACCAAAGACACACACCTGTTACATGTGCCCTGGGTCCATGTTCTGTTGTCATCATATGGACTCCATTTCCCACAGTTCCCCATCTAGGAACCAATCATACACTCACACCTGTTTCCCATCAGTGACACTTTATAAGCTGCACTCACACTGCATGAAAAGTGGGATTTTCATCAGTAAGCGGCACTGTAGATTGTCGTGGAAGTTCAGGTTTACGACTGCACACGGCAATTTGCAGGCAACACCGAAAACTGCCGTGAATTGTCAGAAATTGACTTGGGCCTTGCTTGGCAGTTGTCCCCCCATGACCCCCCTTCCTCTAATTCCAGGGGAGGCTTTAACATGTAAATGAAAATGCTGTGAGCTATACAAATGCAAATGCAAATTCTCTCAAAATCGACTAATTTTGAGAGAAATGTCTGCAGGTATCCATCTGCTACTTACAGTCTATTGATGGATATGACTCTGGAGCAGAGTATGATACAAGCCTGCACAAAGGCTTGAATCATAAAGCCTTTGTGCAGGCGGGGCAGTCGTGGCCTAATGGATAGAGAGTCGGACTTGTAACCCAAAGGTCATGGGTTCGAGTCTCAGGTCCGGCAGGGATTGTCGGTGAGGGGAGTGAATGTCCAGCGCTCTCTCCACCCTCAATACCACGACTGAGGTGAGACCCTTGAGCAAGGCACCGTACCCCCAACTGCTCCCCGGGCGCCGCAGCAATGGCTGCCCACTGCTCCGTGTGTGTGTTCACGGTGTGTGTGTTCACTGCTGTGTGTGTGCACTTGGATGGGTTAAATGCAGAGCACAAATTCCGAGTATGGGTCACCATACTTGGCCACATGTCACTTCACTTCACTTCAAAGTCAAGTTTTTATAATTCCTAAGCCAAAGCAAATGTTGAGTTTAAATCAGTCATGAATCCAGAATGAAACATGGTTGTTTTAGGATACAGAGTGTAGGCTACTTGAAACCAGTAAAATCACCTAGAACAAACACAAGCCAAAGTGTCTGTTTTTTTTTCCCTTAATATATGTAATCGCTCATAAAATAAATAATTTGATTATGAACAATAGTAAGCAACATAAAAATTAACAAGACTTGTTAATAAAAACATTAAGGACTTTGCAATTCATGTTTGCTTTAGGTAGCCTACTGCTAATTTTAGCTTACTCTGTCTGTTGTAATTTGTGTTTAGAAAACATGGCAGCACACTACAGACACAATATGATACACTATTGTTGAAAATAAATATTTATACTTTACTTAATTTCGTTGACAAGTTTAACATTCATTGAAACTAGTGTCCCATATTTACGTGGGCGTGGTTTGTGAGCGTGACGTGAGAGCATGATAAACTTCCTTAAAACTGCTCCAAAAACGCAGGAACGAACACCGCGAAATCGAGGCGCTTTATTACGCATCGCAATGTATACAACTGGTGAAACATACGTTTTTAAATCTATAATCCGTGGAATATCGCATGTGACGAATCTGTCGCCGTCTAACATCTGCTGGATGCGCACCCCCAGTTAACATGATTGATCCGTAACACCGGCGAGAAGAAACTGCTGAATACTATCAGTGGGCTGCCGATGTAAATGAGCAGTTCACTTTAGTAAACTCCAGGTTGCTGTCCATAGAAGATAGGTTGGCTGCTTTGGAGTCGAAAAACTGTGTGGAAGATACTAACTCTAAGAAGAGAAGACGGGTGCACAATCCTAAGATTCCGGTAAGACTGCTATCTAAGCTAAAAGTAGCCTAAAAGCAACGCTTTTTTTAAGTAGCACAAGTGTAAGTAACTTTTACTATTTTCTCCTTTATTGTTTTTATTGTTTAAGTTCTTTTACACATTGTTTTTTATTCATATCACTCTCATTTAATTGTTTTCCAGCTGCCTGTAAGACATAGTACACAGGAGCTTCAGGTAACTTACAAACATCCAGATCTTGCATCGCAGGCGGAAGCTGTGAAGCGTTCAGCTCGGAGTCGAACGAGAAGAAAGAGGGTAAGATTTATTAGATTAGCTCCGTTTTTGGTCAATGTGACTATTTTTCAGTTGCATTAATAGATGTGTTGAGTCCATACGCAGTGCATCGCGCAATACTGATTGTCTTTATTGGTTGTTTTTACAGCTGCTAGAAGCAAGACAGAGTGTGCTAGCTGAGGATGAGGTGGGCCTTTGGAAGTGCGCTACCATAGACCTGATGTCTGATGAGGAAGACGGCATCGTTGGCGGGGTGTCTGGATGGATTGTGCGACCTCCATCCTTTCGCAGCCAGGAGCTCACCGAGCTCTGTGCCACGCTGCAGTCGAGATTAGAGGCGATTCCAAAGTACAGGGCAACGCACCACAGACGTCTGAAAAATGGACTGAATTCAGACAGAATGCCGCTAGTTACCTACAGCTCCGAAGCGGAAAACAGAGACTTCATGGTGCTGTAGGATTTTGGGCTTCTCGTGAGCTTCCCATTTGTTGTGTGGGCAGATCTCCTATGTTTTGTACATGGTTGTGTGCTTGTGCTTGTGCTAATAAAGCTCTTTCTTTGAATAAACAGCACGTCCCCGGCAAATTTTCCTTTCCTCAATAAATTCATGTCCTTGATGGTAATAATAGGGTAGTCCATAGGATAACAATGACATGAATATACAACATAATAGCATAGCATATGAATATGAATATATAAAATTAAATAATTGTAAATAATTATATATATATATATATATTATTATAATTTTGGGGTTTAAATTTATAATGACCCAGGGTGACCAATAGTAACAGATCTGCCAACCAATCACGAGTGATTTTTCCTGTTTAAATGTAGTAGTTTCAACCAATACTGAGTGAGGAAATTCAAGCCATTCTCTGGCAAGGCGCGGGCGCTGCTTTTCATATGCTAATTAGAGCCATTAGCGCCTCCGCGAGCTCCACATACGTCATGGTTCGTTTCCGTCAATATGTGGCACAGACGAACGCGATGTTCACAGGCTGTAAATTGTCATTAATTGTCGAAAATTAGGGAGATTTCCGGCAGTTTACGGGGACGAAAATCCCACTTTTCATGCAGTGCACTGCATGAAAAGTGGAATTTTCGTCAGTAAGTGGCTCTGTAGATTGTCGTGGAAGTTCACACACATGGCTGAGTATTGTTTGGCCATTGGTTTGCATTCCGTTTGTTTCTTGTCCTGCCTTGTCTTGCCTAGCCTGTGTTTTGAACCTGGACTGTTTCCTTGTTTTTGATCGTTTGCTGCCTCCCTTGACCATTGCCTGTGTTTTTGGATTACTCTTTTGCCTTGCCTTTGTCCCGTTCCCTACATTACAACACCCCTCTGTAATAAAAGAAGAATAAAAAGAGAAAAAGTCAATAGAGTTTTGTTTAGTAACTCTACCTTCAGACAGAACCAGAGCTGCAGAAACAGACAGCTTAATAGGGGAACGTGTACTTTTAGATTTATTTCTAAGGACTGGACAATCTGGTTTCCAGTGGCCCTCGGGTCAAATTTTTCCATGAACACATGATCAGGTTTAGGCAGGGAACTTAGAAAAGTAGGATTATCACGAACATTCAAGTCAACAAAAGTGGACTTGTACATCAGTACAAAATCATCAGCCAGCAAAGCTGCTTCCTCTGGAGTCTTTACATTATGCTCGTTAACATATGTAATTACACGACTCGTAACTGAATTCATAAATTGTTCCAACACCATCAAATCACCTAAATGTTCCAGTGTTTTAATTATGTTTTATTAACGTAGTTCGGGAGGAACAAGTCAAATAAGCTACACAATCATTACGTCATCTCATTACATCATCCCAACCAGCTGTCAACAATCTGTAATCAACATATCTACCAAATCAGCATGAGTTTAGGCCTATATATAAATCACAGTCAAACTCACCCAAGGATCCTCGACAGTTTCCAGAATCCCTCCACCGCGTGTCTCCGCACACTCTGTGGGTTACTTCATATAATCTAAAGGGGGGGTACTCTGTGTTCGGGCCGATTATCGAGCTCTGAGCCCTCTCCCCGGACAGCACGCCAAATACGTTTACCAATTAATTTACCTGACTTATTTGTAAGTGTGAACTCGTGAAACATCGGCTGCTGAGCACCAACAATTAAAATTCTTTCTCAAATCCCTCGCAAATTCTAGATGGGTTTTTCCTGTAAACGAAATCGTTGCCTATATGCCTCTGGCACACATTCATTAACTTTTAAAATTATAGATTTCACTTTATCATAATCCTTACAATCATCAATCGACAACTGCTACTGCTAAAGCTACTTGTGCTTTACCAGTTAACATGCATTGTAACAGTGCAACACGATTATCATCTGACCAGTTTCTCAATTCTGCCATGCGTTCAAAAAGAGTAAAGAAAGTATCAGGATCTTCTTCATTAAATTTCAGAAGTTTTAGATTTGAGGCAAGAGAAACAGATATACCTTGCTCCTCCCAAGAATTAGATAGTCTACCCTCTTTCATCAAATCAAGCTTAAGGAACTCAAATTCCAACTTTGTTTTTTCCAACTCCCCTTTTCCTTGTTCAGAACGCTGTTTTAATTTTTCATGCTCAATTTGTAAAAGCAGCAATTCTTTCTGCTGTTCAAAAGGCAGATTAGTTTGTAACTGGGAAGTAACTGGTATAGACATCTATATCGGCCTTCAAAATGCCCTTTTCAATCAATTAAGAAAATGTATCACACTTTTTTGCAATAATTGTTATAGAACTTATGTGCCAGAGAAACAAGCACGCAGCCATCTTTAGAATTTTGTGTTTGAACTTCTGTTTTTGTGGTAGCTCTGTATATTTCTATGGTATCGCTGCCGAAAAGTAAAGCTGGTGAGATGGATTTACTTATTGTTGAGTTAAGGAAAGTTATCATGAGCATTGTAATGTTTGCATCGGATGTCATATATGTATGAGATCTGACCGCTGTTACGGTACACAGGAGGCAGACACAGATGTAAATAGGTAACTTGCGTTTATTGACACCAGTAGAGCTGAGAGTATGAAACAAGTAAGCAGAGTAGAGTTAATGGATGATTAGATGATAATGATGGAGATAGTTACTGTCCTTTTCCTTTCAGATATGTACACGCTGGAGCTTGGAGATCGCTGGAGGAGACTGGAGCTGACTGGAGCACACCCACACAGAAGACGAGGCACACAGAGGGAAGGAGACACGCTGGAGACAGGTAGGTATGGAGCGGGGAGTCCTTGAGGTAAGCATGAACAGAAGTATATGCGAACGAGACCGGACATGGAGTGCTGTGTGTGTGTGCTCTTTATGGTGCTACTGATGAGTGAGGTGATGAGATGCAGGTGTGCGCTGTGATTGGTGGATGTTGGAACCTGACGTGTCTGTGACAGTACCCCCCCTCCACGGCCCGCTCCTGAGGGCCGAGGACCCCGACTCCGTGGTGGTCGTCCTCTTCCCCGCGGTGCCGGTCTATCAGGGTGACTGTCGTGGAAAGTTTGGAGTAAGTTGGGATCGAGGATGTCGTTTCTAGGAACCCAGGAGCGTCGACCAAGTACTCTAGCTGACCACCACGACACCGGGAGTCCAAGATCTCATGAACCTCATACGCCGCGCCGTCCTCCAGGATGAGTGGAAGGGGGGGTTCGGCGGGATCCACGTCAGGTCCTGTGGAGAGAGCAGAAGGGTAGTGAGGTTTAAGGAGTGAGACGTGGAAAGTAGAGTGAAGGAATGAGACGGTGGTTTGATGGAAGGAACACTTTTCTGCTTTGAGGAACAGATGGAACTGGTGTAGACGGGTGAGGACCTCCGCAACGTGTCGACGATGTTCGGCCTGGCTCCGGGAGTAGATGAGTATATCATCGATGTAGACTAGGATGAAGCGGTTGAGGAACTCCCGGAGCACCTCATGTATGAAGTCCTGGAATACAGAGGGGGCGTTGACCAGGCCATACGGCATTACGAGGTATTCGTAGTGCCCTGTAGGGGTGATGAAGGCGGTCTTCCACTCGTCCCCCTCACGTATCCGGATGAGGTTGTACGCGCTGCGGAGGTCCAGCTTAGTAAACACAGTGGCACCACGGAGATGTTCCAGGGCCGCTGGGACGAGAGGAAGGGGATACCTGAATTTGACAGTGATCTTATTGAGTGAGCGATAGTCTATGCATGGTCGCAAGCCTCCGTCTTTTTTTGCCACAAAGAAGAAGCTGGAAGCAGCAGGGGAAGTAGACGACCGGATGTATGCTTGGGCGAGGGCTTCCTTGATGTAATCCTCCATGGCCTTCTCCTCCGGGATGGATAAAGGGTAGATCTTACCCTTCGGCACTGGTTCACCCGGAAGCAGGTCGATGGCACAGTCCCATGGCCGGTGTGGAGGCAGCCTGGAAGCCCTCTGCGGGCAGAAGACATCGCTGAAGGGGGCGTAACACTTGGGGATGTCGATGGAGCGGTGTTCAACTGGGCTCTCGATGGAAGTTGCACAGAGGGAGAGATCAGAGGATGGAGAAGATGGCACAGGAAGCTCAGTCAGACAGTGAGAGAAACAGGTGTCGCCCCACTTCAGGATTTCGCCTGTCTTCCAGGAGATGGTCGGGTTGTGCTGCTCCAACCAGGGACGCCCTAGCACCACGTCAGCGGTGGAATCCTCCAGAACCAGCAGATGTAATTCCTCCTGATGAAGCAGACCGACTTGAAGCTTGATGGGTCCTGCCACTGTACGAACACTCTTGCGGCTGAGAGGCCTGCCTGTTATGGAGTTGATCTGGTAGATCGTCGGAGACGGAGAGGTCTTGAGACGTAACTGCCGGCAGAGGGCGCCGGAGACGAAGTTGCCGGCTGACCCTGAATCAAGGAGCGCGACCACTGTAAGGGAGATATCAGCGGCAGTAAGATTGACGACCGTAGTGAGTGGTTTCATCTTATGAGGAGAAGGAATGATGGCACTCACTATGGGTCGAGGAGGTCATGTGGGACACGCCGCAATCACATGCCCAGGAGCGCCACAGTACAAACATAAGTTCAGAGTCAGCCGACGGCGGCGCTCAGAGGGAGACAAATGGGAATTTTCTACGTCCATTGATTCGTTGGCTGGTTCTGGGGAGCTGACGGGTTCGGATCGGCAGAGGAGCATGGTGGGAAGTAACTGGTCCTGGTGCTCTTGGAGGCACGCCTGCATGCGAGTGGCACAACGAATGGAGAACTGGATGAACTTCTCAAAGCCGATGGAGTCCTCGCATGCAGCGAGATGCAGCCGTACCCGAGGTTCCAATCCTTGACAATAGGTAACGATGAGAGCTTGTTCGTTCCATCCACTAACTGCAGCAAGCGTTCTGAATTGCAAAGCATAATCATAAATAGACATTGATCCTTGTTTTATATTGTAGAGCTTCTCACCAGCAGACGAATCTGTAATCGGTTTTCCGAAGACCTCCCGGAAGTGGGAAACAAACGCCAGATAGGACTGTGTAATGGCACCATGTTGTGACCAGATGGAGTTGGCCCATTGTAATGCTTTGCCGCTTAACTGAGAGATGACGAAGGCGATTTTAGAGGCTTCGTTCGGGTACAGGTGCGGCTGCATCTCCAGGACCAATTCGCATTGCAGCAGGAATCCGCTGCAATCCTCCGCCGATCCTGAGTAGGGCGCCGGTTTGGCCATGGGACTGGCCTATGGCGGCGGTGAAGAAGGTCCTGTGGTGTTCGCTGGTGCAGGTGAAGGAGAAGTGACTGGAGATGGTGGCGGTGGATTGGTGGTGAGGGTTCACCGAAGCGCATCCACCAAGGCCTGGAATGGATCCTGCTGGCTCATACTGGGTCTACGGTGTTGGTCCGGTCTTCTGTTACGGTACACAGGAGGCAGACACAGATGTAAATAGAGACTCTCGTGTGAAGACCGAAGAGTGTAAAGACCAACGACTCTACCTGTGCGACTCCACCGAGCAACGACACCGACAAGGCACTTGAGTATTGCACTTTTCTTTTTCCTTCTTTCCTTCCTCTTCATACAGTGTGTTCTTGTCTGTCTTTTGACCTGTTTTAGATATGTGCTTCCAAATTCCCACTATTACTAACACTCGTAAATCACGTGCTACACGTTGGAGGCAGTGCAACCATAACAACCTGCGTATTTTACCCATGTCATCTAGTACATTACTTTCTATTTCTATTGGGCTCTGGAATTGTCAGTCTGCTGTAAACAAAGCAGACTTCATCACAGCTATTGCTACTTATTCAGGATTCCATCTCATGGCTCTGACTGAGACATGGATCAAACCAGAGGACACTGCCACACTGGCAGCCCTCTCCTCTAATTTCACTTTCTCTCACACCCCACGCCAGA
>RJVU01029436.1:7391364-7403267 GCA_003731715.1 Anabarilius grahami
GGCATCATCGATCCTGGGAGTGGTGTACTGATCTGGGATGGTACGAGCATTTAGAGTTCGGTAGTCAATGCACATCCTTATTGCCCCACTCTTCTTCCGGGCTATTACTATGGGCGATGCGTATGGACTCCTTGACTCTTTGATGATTCCAGCCACTAACAGGTCTTTGATGTGACGCCGTACATCCTCGATGTCCGCAGGCGCGATGCGTCTGGAGCGCTCTCTGAATGGTTTGGAGTCTTTCAGTCTGATTTGATGCTCAACTCCTTCAGCTAATCCCACATCCCACTCACTGGTGGAAAAGACATCACCTCTGGTAGACAACTTCTGACGCAATCTCCATTCCCAGGCCTCAGGAATGGATGACTCACCAAAATTAAACAAGCTTGGGTCTACTGCTTGGGAGCTCTGTTCTCCCGAATTTACGGTGAGCGTGTCTGCGGGATACACGTTGGCCATTACTGTTCCAGCAGGAATGGAGATATCTTTGAACGTTTCATTATGGACCAGGACTTGGATATTTCGTCCTTCCATTGCTGAAGAGGGGAGTACCACGGGAGTTATGAACGTTCCAGCTGGAAGACTATTCTCTTCAGGGGTGTCTACCACAAAGATCTCCTTTCTCAAAGGCTTGTCAGTCTCCACTTTACATACAGCACATACCTCTCCCCTTGGTGGAACTACGCAATCACCAGGTCCTATCCATCTGACTTTTCCATCAGGTCTGTCGGGAACGGTTTCAGTCTCTTGTTTTGACAGCTGGATTGCAGGGTGTTGGGTCTGGATTCTCAAAACATGTGCAACTCTGGATCCTTCAGCATCATGGCTAAGAGCAGCAAGGCGTTTAAAAAAAAACTGGCGTTCGTACCAATAATGACTGGCACTTGGGAGGGACCCTGGGGCTCAGGACATACTAGCGCCAAGATGGACAATGACTCCTCCACAATCCAGAGGAAATGGGAGATCTTGGTGTAGAAGGGGGAGAGCCTGGCATAGCTAATGCTAAAGAAGCAGTAGAGACTGTTCATTCCCACCCCAAAAGAAACATAAGACCAGTTGTCAGATTGAGCTATGATAGCCTAGGCCGGCCCACTAACCGACCTTTAACACTGGTCCATAGAGGTATGGTCGTAAATGTAGAGGGTGGGAAAGAGTCAGAAATTAAACCCTGTAACACCATGTGGTGTCACCCTATGGCACAGTGTAATTATTGTGCTCAAGTACATGCTTATACTGAGCCTAAAGTCACTTTTAAAGTGTAAATAAGTAATCTCATGGGGACATGAGATATTTAGTAGGGGGAGCATGTAACCCAGTAGAATAATATTCTACTGGGTTACATAACTCTTAATTGTATGTGCAACATTGATGGAGTATTTTGAGTCTCTTTCACACTGGTAAGAAAAAAACCGCGGTGGTATCGCCGGCGATACCTTTAGACCTCAGAGTGTTAAGGCCGACCTAAACATACACATTTACTGAAGTGACGAGTGCTAACTCAAACTACTCTAGAAAACAGCAGTTGAGAAGCAACTCTAAACAACAGGTGGCTAAGAGGCGGCCATTTTGTGGCCTGCACAATATATACTAGCCAGCCTATCAACTTCAGTTTGCCCAAAAAAAACCTAATTTTCCTTACTACATGCTCAGAAAACTAAACAGGAAAATAAGGTCTTATTTTAAACACATAAAATATAGACCCTCCTGGAATGGAATCTAAGGCTCTTTTAAGCCTAAAAGATCCTCTTACTATCAAACAGAAATAGCGGGCCAACAGAAATTACTATGGGCCCAGCCATCAGTCTGACCGTAAGAAGCATCTGAGCATGAATATGTTTATATATATACATGCATTTAAAAATATATATATATATACACATATATTCACAGGAGCTGAAAGAAGAAGAGGAGAGGGTAGATATAAATCGCCCTTATAGCTGGGGAATCGATTACAAACGCAACAGTGTTTACAATCGATCACCCATCTCTCTCTCGCCGCCTCCTCCTCCCGTCTGTCTGGGTTCAGATACAAATCTGAACGGCTAGGGGTTTTTCCATGCCCTCCCGATCTCAAATGCGGAGATCAGAAGGGAATGGAAAGTCATGGAAGCTGCTGCATTAATGGACAGAAAGGAACCGCTCATTGAGCCGTCCGCACGCGGCCCCTTTCTTAACGCGCTCTCACGGCAGCTGCAGCCCGCCGAGAAGCGCGTCCCAAACACACAGCAGCTCCGCACACACACAACAGCCAGAGGAGCTCTCGCGCCAGACGCGATGACGTCAAACACGAGCGTCATCGTCATCCAGTCATCCTCGTCAGCCCCAGGGAAGCCAAGAGAGAGACAACTTTTCTCAAACTTGCCAACGAGCTCATCTGCGAGCCCTATGATTGCAACCACCGTTTTGCCTCAGCACAAACGGGGCCAGAATCAACAGGCACAGATGCAGACACCTCTTCCCTCGGGAAGAGTGCCAAACGAGAAAGGAGCGTCCTGATCAGGAGACACTCACAGTAAATAACAGAAAAACACAAACAGCGCCCTCAGGCACTGTCTATGCGCGCTCCTCTCCAGACAGAAAATGCCCAGAAAAAGTGTATATCAAGTGTCAAACCCAGGGACACGGATGAACACACTCTCTTGAACGTTTGTAAGGCATACATATAAAAAAAACCCTACCGGAGTTGGTATAGTCGCAATCAGACAGAACAGGACCGAAAGACGATGAGATATCTTCTGTTTCTCCAGGCGCTCCTTTTATACTTCCGGGTCGAGCCATATTGCGTCATAGGCTGTCGCCGGCCAATAGGGATTGGAGTTTTTGGATAGTTGCTTTCAGACACCTGGGTCACGTGACGTTCCCCATTGCGTAATCAAACGCAGAGCGAGTTCCCTTTCGAAAGGGAACTGGACCAACCAGCGGACCAATCTTGTTGCACAGCATCTGAAATGCTATTTTGGTCATTCTGTAAAGCCTGAGCAAAGTCTGTCGTTAAAGTGGTTTGGTATAATAGGTTGTTTGCACATGACATCATTACTGTGGCGCGAAATGTAGCTGGAGGGCAGGAAGTGATTTTTCTATATAGGATTCACTATCACAAACTCAAAATTCCTATGTTTTGCATCATTTAAGGTTGCTCAAATCAATCAAACTGAGAAACCACAAGGAGCTTTTATCATTTATGTAACTTTTATTGTTTTTTAACTTTAAAAGTTGTCACATTTAATAGCGTTTTGCATCTACTGATACTGAAATTAATATGGATACCTGCTTACCTTTTTTGTTTTTGACTTATTCACATATTCACATTCTTCATGGTATCATTTGTAGGGAAGAGAAGCTATTTTATCCCATTGCATGATCATTTGGTCTTTCCACTTGAGTTTTGTAGAATTCCTGGTTACCGTGAAAACATCTCGGGTTACATTCTGTAACCCTGAAAAAGCAGGAACGAGATGCTGCACTTGATTTTAAGCGCTATGGGTAAAACACGTGTGTTAAACACACCAAAGAATTTGACTTAAATAATCTCTGATGACGTCATCGGAATGCACACATCAGAGGCTATAAATAGACGTGACAGATTCGCTCATCTGGTCCTTTTGTCTAAAGAACGTCCTGAACACGCCCTCAGTGCGGCAACGAACCACAGCATCTCATTCCCGCTTTTTCAGGGAACAGGGTTACAGTCAAGTAACCCAAGACATTCCCTTTCAAAAGCTACTCTCAATGTAGCGCTTGATTTTAAATGCTATAAGGGAACGAGAATACCAACGCCGCTGCACTGGAAGTGTCTGGACCCCTAAAGGTTGTGTAGTGTGTGCGCACAAACACGAGAGGAGCCTGAGACATGACCTTGAGATGTTGACTCAAGGACGCGTGAGCCCGGAGTAACATGAACATCCAAACTATAGAATCTAATAAATGCGTGCGGAGAGGACCAGCCTGCTGCATCACATACTTGCTGCAAGGGGGTGCCTCTTGCTGAAGCCCTGGAGGATGCAACCCCTCTGATAAAATGAGCCCTCATGCCTAGTGGCGAAGCTTGACCACGCGGCTCATAGGCTGGGCGATGGCATCCCTCACCCAATGTGACAGTCTGCTTTGTGGCAGCTGCCCCTCAGGTTACGGCCCCCCATGGCAAATGAATACACCATTGGCTAGTGCGTTGGACATAAATCTAAAGAGCATGAACCGGACACTGTAAGTGGAGTTTCTCCTGCTCCAAGTGAACGGCAGAGGACAGAAGGCTTGTAAGATAATTAGGGTGAGTTTGCAAAATAACCTTAACTAGACCAGTCTAAGCAGGATGGCGAAACCGACAGAGCCTGCAAATAATTAATTCTCTTTAATGACGAGATGGCCATAAGGAAAAAACATTTTTAGAGTCAGAAGCTTGACCGGCGCTGACTCTAGCCATTCAAATGGGTTAACGACTAGCCCCTAGAGGACCATGGCTAAATCCCATGAGGGAACTTTGATTCTGACAGGAGGCCTCAGTCACCTAGCTCCACGAATGAAGCAGGGGATCAAGGGTGTTTCCCACTGAAACCCCATCAATCAGAGCGTGGCAAGCTGAAATGGCAGCCACAAAAACTCTTGAGAGTAGCAGGACATGTGCCTGCTGACAGCTTTTCTTGCAGAAAACAATCTGGCAGTGGACTGGGTCTCTGTGATATGTAGCCCACCACCTTTCAAAGACGCGTGACTTAAAGGGTTAGTTCACCCAAAAATGAAAATATGTCATTAATGACTCACCCTCATGTCGTTCCAAACCCGTAAGACCTCCGTTCATCTTCGGAACACAGTTTAAGATATTTTAGATTTAGTCCGAGAGCTTTCTGTCCCTCCATTGAAAATGTATGTACGGTACACTGTCCATGTCCAGAAAGGTAATAAAAACATCATCAAAGTAGTCCATGTGACATCAGTGGGTTAGTTAGAAGTTTTTGAAGCATCTAAAATACATTTTGGTCCAAAAATAACAAAAACTACGACTTTATTCAGCATTGTCTTCTCTTCCGGGTCTGTTGTCAATCCGCGTTCACGACTCCGCAGTGACGTGTTATTAGATTTTTTTAGATTAGATTAGATTCAACTTTATTGTCATTATGCAGAGTACAAGTACAGAGCTAATGAAATGCAGTTAGCATCTAACCAGAAGTGCAAGAATATAGTGTTTTATATACATAAAAGTGCAGAGTAAGTGAAGCTATGATTTACAGAATGTACAGTGGGGTTGCTATATACAGTATTGAGCAGAGTATATACAGAATATAAATAGGAATGCAGTGTAGGATTGTATGTACATTATGAACAGACCAATGTAGGATTATATATACACATTATGAGCAGCAGCAACGTGAGAACAGTGGTAATAAATACAGTTGGATGAGTGTGCAAAAGTATTGTTAAAATGAGTTCTATGCAAACTAATGTGTACAGTCTGTGCAAAATATGAGTAGTGCAAGTACATGTATTTAAGGTACTGTGACCAGTGCAGTAATAAAGCAAGTGCCAGTTAGATTGGTGGTGTGGCGTTCAGAAGGATCACGGCCTCGGGGAAGAAGCCCTTCCTGAGCCTGCTAGTCCGAGAGCGTAGGCTCCTGTAACGTCTGCCGGATGGAAGGAGAGTGAAAAGTCCATGGTTAGGGTGAGAGGCATCCTTGATGATGTTTCTAGCCCTGCCCAGACAGCGCTTGTGATAGATGTTCTCAATGGAAGTTAACTGGGTGCCGGTGATCCGTTGAGCAGTTTTCACCACTCGCTGGAGTGCTTTGCGGTCAGATGCGGAGCAATTGCTGTACTATACTGAGATGCAGTTTGTGAGTATGCTCTCAATGGTACAGCGGTAGAATTCCACAAGGATCCTGGGATTCAGGAGAACTTTCTTAAGGCTCGGTAAGAAGTAAAGGCGCTGCTGTGCCTTTTTGACCAGAGTGGAGGTGTTGTGGGACCAGGTGAGGTCATCAGAAATGTGGATGCCAAGGAACTTGAAACTCGACACACGCTCCACTACAGCCCCGTTGATGTAGATGGGTGTGTGTCAGGGACGATTTCTTTAAGACTGCAAGGGAAGCTCGGCTTCCCTTATAATGTCACAAAATTAATGGTCAAATATGTACTATTGTATTAACATTTTATTGACTAAAAATGCGTTAGAAAACGTTCATCTCAAAGACGAGTTCGTTCAGAATCAGTTACTTATAGCAGGTCGGCTGACTCAAATTCCTTCTCATACATTCCCGCAGCGTCACAGTGCATTTCCCTATTGAAGCCCAGCGTCCATTGACTTCAATGGGGCTGCTTTGAACGGTTTTTTTCAGCGCTTCGAAACTAGACGGTCATTGGATAAACGCTGCGATTATGTCCTGCCCACGGACGCTCAGCGTCTCTGGGGGTGAATGGGGAGTGGGCTGGCCCGGACTCCGAGCTTCTGCGTGATGATTAGAGGGTCTGTCGAAAGACTGCATCTCCTTTTGACTGACAGCGATTCTGTACTATAAGGAATCACTGAAGCTATTCGCGCTCAGTCCCATCGCGGATTTCTCAAGTTCAGTTAATATTTTTTTACTTGAAAAGACTCCTAGTTGGTACGACAGGGTCACAGACCATTTTCTTGAAAAGGAATGTAGGGCAGAATTTTACTTTTAAATAAATAGACAATTTTATGATGTAGGCCGAAAATGAGCTTCCCCTCTCTGACAGACCAGTAGCCGCCACTGGTGTGTGTGCATGTCTCCTAGTCCGCCTGAAGTCCACGATGATCTCCTTTGTCTTCTGGGTGTTTAGTTCTAGATTGTTGGTGGCACACCACACAGCCAGGTGCTGCACCTCATCCCTGTAGGCTGACTCATTATCATCTTTGATCAGACCTACCACCGTGGTGTCATCTGCAAATTTGATTATGGAGTTGGAGCCATAAACAGGAACGCAGTCGTGGGTGAATACGGGAGTACAGGAGAGGGCTCAGTACGCAACCCTATGGCACGCCGGTGTTCAGGGTGATGATGGAGGAGGAGAGGTTATCTAATTTAACAGACTGAGGTCTGTTAGTCAAAAAGTCTAGAATCCAATTGCAGATGGATGTGCTGATTCCAAGCTGGCTGAGCTTGGAGATCAGCTTGGGAGGGATTACAGTATTAAATGCAGAACTGAAATCTATGGACAGCATTCTCACATGTGTGTTTTGACTGTCCAGGTGGGTGAGGGCAGAGTGAAGTGCTGTAGAGATGGTGTCCTCTGTTGACCTATTGCGGCGATAGGCAAATTGAAATGGGTCTAGTGTAGCAGGGAGACAGGATTTTAAGTGGGATGCAATCAGCCTTTCAAAGCACTTGGCAATGATGGGGGTGAGTGCAACAGGACGGAAGTCGTTAGGGACCGAGGCAGTGGAGTGTTTCGGTACTGGTACGATGGTGGAGGTTTTGAAGATAGTGGGGACAGTTGTTTGGGCCAAGGACAGATTGAAAATGTCCGTGAAGACCTCAGCCAGTTGCTCCGCACAGACTTTAAGCACACGACCAGGTATTCCGTCAGGTCCAGCTGCCTTCCGTGCATTCACCTTACACGGTGCGCCCCAGCTTCATTTACAGTCTGAGGGAGACACACGTGGCATTCAAGCTATTCTACATAGCAGCCATAGCTTTAGTCGCTCTGGATCGTTTACCGGGAAAGAGTAAAAGTGAATCCTTTCATCTGTCGCCATTGGTAATGCACTTTTACGTCGCCCTGGTTGTTTTTGGCGATTAGGACATCCGCGACATGCACACTTAAGCACCTTTTTAAAAAATATAGCAATACCAAAATACAAACAATGTAGAATAGCTTGAATGACAGCGTGCATCTCCCTCAGACTATAAACGAAGCTCGGGCGCACCAGATAACACGTCAGCAGCGTCACTGCGGAGTCGTGAATGCGCATTGACAACAGACCCGGAAGAGAAGACAATGCTGAATAAAGTCTTAGTTTTTGTTATTTTTGGACCAAAATGTATTTTCGATGCTTCAAAAAATTCTAACTAACCCACTGATGTCACATGGACTACTTTGATGATGTTTTATTACCTTTCTTGACATGGACAGTATACCGTACATACATTTTCAATGGAGGGACAGAAAGCTCTCTGAATAAATCTAAAATATCTTAAACTGCGTTCCGAAGATGAACGGTGGTCTTACGGGTTTGGAATGACATGAGGGTAAGTCATTAATGACATAATTTTCATTGTTGGGTGAACTAACAATTTAAGGGCGTACATTCTTCTGGTGGAAGGAGCCCTAGCACTTAGAATGGTCTTAATTACATCTTCTGGAAGTCTAGCATCTCTTAGCCGATCCCCCTAGGGGCCAAACATGAAGGTTCCATAGCTCAGGCCGGGGATGGAATATCGTCCCCTGTACCTGAGACAGGAGATCTCTCCTGCTCTGTATTGCCCACAGTGAACCACTGAGGAGAGATATTATTTCTGAGAACCAGACCCTGGTCGGCCAATGAGGCACTATCAGCAAGAGGCATGACCCTTGTTGATGGACCTTGGGCAGGACTCCCGGGAGCAAAGCAATGGGTGGAAATGCATAAATACACTTCCGGGGCTATACATGGGCCATGGCATCGCTCTGCTTCATAATATCTTTCCCAGATCTGACTGACCACATCGGGATGGAGCTTCCAATCACCGTGTTTGACCTCCCGTCTGGACAACAGATCTGCTCCTACATTCGTGCTTCCAGGAATGTAAATCGCCCTGAGGGACAGGAACGTGTCCTGAGCCCAAAGCAGAAGCTGCTGCACGAGTTTGTTTAAACAGCGTGAACGCAGCCCGCCCTGGCAATTTATATAAGCCACTACAGCAGTGTTGTCCACCCGCACCAGAACATGGTAGCCTCTTAACTGCCAGAGGAAGTATTTCAGGGCCAGACATACAACTATCCATTCGAGGCAATTGATGTGCCAATCGAGCTGACGGCCTCTCCAGACTCCTTGGGCTGGATGGCCATTTAAGACCGCTCCCCAGCCTGTCAGGGAAGCGTCTGTCCTTCGCATCTTGCTACGACAGCACAGACCTAGAGCGGGACCCAAGGTGAGAAACTTGTGGAAACTTGTGGTCAGTCAGATCTGGGAACCACATAGAAAGGGTACGAAGCCTGCAGCGCATAACCCTTACCATAAATATGGATTTTAGAAAAGGGCATAAAGCATTCGCTGTGTGCCCTTACCCTTATTTGCCTCTGGGGATTAGCCGCTGGATGAAATCCCCTGGCTCTGAACCACAGCTGAAACAGTCTCATGTGCAGAAGGCCAAAAGGTATCACCGTGGACCTAGAACTCTTTGAAAGTCAAGTCAAGTCACCTTTATTTATACAGTGCTTTTTACAATGCAGATTTTGTCAAAGCAGCTTGTAGCAAATTAGCTCAAAAGAAATATGAATAATTAATCATAACTCGTTATGATTAATTATAAAGATTTGAATCAGTTAATCAAATTAACTTAATGTAGCTGAATTAATATTACAATCAATAAATCTGTTTGGCCAGCGAACACTCAGTATTGATCGTCTATCAACTTTTCAAAAAGGATATTTTTCCGTGGCCACAGAAAAATAATGCTTTCTTAGCACGTAGTTGTGATCGAATCATTATCAGGGACATTGGTTTATAAGCAGATCAGAATCAACTCACAAGAACTGTATCATAACAGGGGAATGAAGCAATGGAAAGAGTAAATTAACAATTGCTGGACGAACCATCAGTTTCAATACTATAAAGTGCCTTTGTTAAGAAAAGGGTTAAAAATCTTAATACTAAATCGCCGTTTTAGTGTTCAAATGATACTTAAAAATGCCTTAGCTGTCCAGATCTGCAGGCTCAGGAGAAATCCTTGATGGTTCGGTCTGCTGGCGTGGAAGTTGTAATCAATATCTTCTGTGTTGAATGAAGAAAATGATGACAAACTTTGCGCTGTTAATTTGGCTCTTTTGTGGTCGAGGCAGTTGTTCATGGCTTGAAAGGAAAAGGGAGGCCTACCAGCCTGGCTCGGGTGGGGTCTCACGTGACACAATCCGTAGCATCAACAGGAACAAAAAAAAGAACCAGAAGGAAAAACTCTGATCTGCTCAGAGGTATTTAACTTCTACAGAAAGTTTACGCCCCTCCGTTTTAGCTTGACCAATGAGAAAGGTTTTATTCTCTGGCGGGAGATTCCTTTGTTTGAAAGTGAGTTCATTTGCATGGGGGGAGTTAATAGGTTTGTGTCCATTTCTACTCTGATAAATATAACAAACATACAATGCATTCTATGATATTGTGACATCCACCAAAATGTAAGTCATTAAACAAGGAGTAATTTGATATTAAACATGCATTTATAACACTTTACAATATACCAAAGAACGATATACAAACAGATATAATGCACAAAATGTACTGGGGAGATGCATGTTCATTCATTTAGACAAAGTTGTCAATTAATTAATGGCAAAGAATCCATTTTTATAGACAATGTATGATTCTAGTGGCCTGTCTCCTAAGTGTCTTTAAATTGGAGAGCAAATGGTGCAGAAGGGGTGATAGCGCTCAGTGGGGAAGGCAGACATTACGGTTGGAAGGTGAAGGGTTGGAAGAGTAACTGCTTTGTTGAGCAACTGTGTTTGATCTATTCAGATGCTACAAGCTTTACAGTGATAACAGGAAAATAATTTTGGCCGCACAGCAGCTCTAGAAGTAAATGGTGTCATTGTCCAGCTTA
Source organism: Anabarilius grahami (assembly GCA_003731715.1). Taxonomy (NCBI): domain Eukaryota; kingdom Metazoa; phylum Chordata; class Actinopteri; order Cypriniformes; family Xenocyprididae; genus Anabarilius; species Anabarilius grahami. The sequence goes on from RJVU01029436.1 coordinate 7,402,113, forward strand.
AGTAAGTTCAGTATTGTTTAATTCCATTGTAAAAATCATTAGTTATTAATCGTCCAGCTCAGTTCAATTTGCATAGAATGGTGTCAATGCAGACAGATCAAAACATTGTTGAATATCAAGTGATGGAAAGTAATCTCCTGACCTAGCCTACAATCACTCAGGGTGCTTAACATGGACTCGACACTTGCAGGGAACAGCTGTGCCCGCATGGTGACCGAGTCCCATATAACCCCTAACTACATAGTTCTCTGGGCTGTAAAGAGAACGCTTTTCTTGGCATTGAGTCTCAACCTCAGATATACAAGATGAGCGAGGACGACATCCGATGTTGAAGCGCAAGCTCTCGAGACTGGGCCAAATCAGCCGGTCGTCTATGTAATTTAAAATGCGGATGCCCTGGAGTCCCAACGAAGCCAGAGCTGTATCCATGCATTTTGTGTATGTGCAAGGTGACAAGGCTAGACTGAACGTAAGAACCCGATATTGGTAAGCTTCGCCCCGAAATCCAACCTCAGGAACTTCCTGTGTTGAATTTCTATATGAAAAAATGCGTCATTGAAGTCGATTGTGACAAACCAATCTTTGTGTTGAATTTGAGACACAATCATTGAATCATGAAAGTTCTGAGAGAACAGTTCAAACCAAGAAGGTCTAGAATTGGATGCAACCCCCCATCTTTTTGGGAACCAGAAAATAAAGGCTGTAATAACCTGACAGTCTGTCTGGGCGGGGAACATGTTCTGTGGTCCCCTTGTCCAGCAGAGTACAGCAACAGTTCTTGTATGAGCAAGTGCACCTGTTCCGGTTTCACAGTAGTGGAGACCATGCCATTGAAACGCGAAGTATAGTGCGCAAACTGTATTTTGTAGCCTTTTCCTACGGTTCTCAAAACCCAAGGAGATATGTTTGGCAGTATTTTCCACGCTGCCACCTTCTCGGAAATGGGCACCAATTTCGACGCAACGTCTTGAGATGCAATATGTTGTGACTCAATGTCTTGTGAAGCAACGTCTTGATGGGTGAATGTTAAATATCCTGTGTCCTGGGACACAGCAGGACTGAACCGTACATTTAACATTTCTCTGGAAACCACTGCCCCCCGAAACACTAGAGGTGGCGGGGATGGAACCGTGGTGTCTTGAGGGTGTCGGGCAA
>RJVU01029436.1:7403351-7439440 GCA_003731715.1 Anabarilius grahami
TCAAGACAATATCAGCAAAGATTCAACGGAAGCCTCCACAAATTGCATCAGGACAGTTTTAATTCAACTTGGAGAGACATGCAAGTATCAAACTTAGTCTCATCATCGGATACATTGAGTATCCTTACCCCTTTTAAAGAAGGGCCTGTTAAAACTAAACTGATGGTTTGCTCAAGGCTGTTCATCTGCTGAATGTCCAACAATGCTGTAACCTCTTGCTTCCTGTACTCTGCTTTAGCTCTCTCTCTCTTGGTAAACTGTATGCATGTATGTGTGTGAATGTTAGAGTAGTTAAGTGTTCAGTCTAGTTAATAAAGTCTTGTTCATGTCACACGTAAAGTTGTCCGTGTTTTGCTCTCATATACTGGAGTCCCTATTCATGTCGATCTTGAATTACATGCTCTGAGTAGTACTGTACAATAATATTGTGATTTCCCATAACCTGGAAATGAACATTTCTTAGAATTAATGAACAATTAACACTGTGCGTTCATTGGACAACGGGTTAATTGATTGTAATATTAATTTTATTACATTAAGTTAATTTTATTAACTGATCCAAATATTAATAATTAATTATAATTAGTTATGATTAATTATTCATATTTATTTTGAGCTAATTTGCTACACAAACCAATCTTTGTGTTGAATTTGAGACACAATCATTGAATCATGAATGTTCTGAGAGAACAGTTCAAACCAAGAAGGTCTAGAATTGGATGCAACCCCCCATCTTTTTGGGAACCAGAAAATAAGGGCTGTAATAACCTGACAGTCTGTCTGGACGGGGAACATGTTCTGTGGTCCCCTTGTCCAGCAGAGTGCAGCAACAGTTCTTGTATGAGCAAGTGCACCTGTTCCGGTTTCACAGTAGTGGAGACCATGCCATTGAAACGCGAAGTATAGTGCGCAAACTGTATTTTGTAGCCTTTTCCTACGGTTCTCAAAACCCAAGGAGATATGTTTGGCAGTATTTTCCACGCTGCCACCTTCTCGGAAATGGGCACCAATTTCGACGCAACGTCTTGAGATGCAATATGTTGTGACTCAATGTCTTGTGAAGCAACGTCTTGATGGGTGAATGTTAAATATCCTGTGTCCTGGGACACAGCAGGACTGAACCGTACATTTAACATTTCTCTGGAAACCACTGCCCCCCGAAACACTAGAGGTGGCGGGGATGGAACCGTGGTGTCTTGAGGGTGTCGGGCAACTTAAAATATTTTTACGTGCCCAACTCCTAATGCACTTTATTATCATGGGAGAAGCGTTCAGAGGTGGCATTATCAAAGTCCATCTTCAGATGGCTATTTAGCCATTTAATTCCTCAGAATCAAATGTAGCCAAAAAACAGCCAGACGAGACATTAATACAAGCATCTAACTTTTCAAACTAGATGAGTATTAAATAATTTCTCAGAATTAAATGCAGCCAAATATCAACCAGACAAGTAAAAACGGTGTGGATGAAAGGCTGAATATAGTAATTTAAATTTTAGAGCAGTTTCAGCAAAAAATCTAAATCACAGCTTGCAAACACAAAATTCATTTGCACGCGATCATAGGAACAAGAAAGAAAGGGAATCTCCCGTCTGCTCAGTTCCCTCACATTATACACATATATAGTGGACCCATAATCTGCGCCCCTAGATTCTTTATCAATAAGAGAAACTATACGCCCTCAGTCCGCTCTGAAGAAGTGCCGAGGTGTGCTTCAGCAACGGATGGGAGGACGTAATCTGAAGAAAGAACCAGAGAAAGGGAAGGACCCGTCTCCCGCTCCTCAGCCAGACCGATTCGAGATTCGCGAGACAAGCACGAAGCACATTAATGGAGAGCAACTCACAGTGCTTGCACTCGCCATTCTCTCGACATGATTCTCTTTTTTCCCAACTCTTTTATTTTCGTTGTAAAAAAAGAGAAAGAGAGTGAGAAAGGCTTTAAGGTATAGTTTGAGAAGTGGTTTGAATAGCACACACGGCACACAATGCGGTTCTGAAAACAAAAGAACCTGATGAGCTCACCTGTCACACGTTTATTTACAGCCTCTGACGTGCGCATTCCAATGATGTCATCATCATAGCTTATTTAACACTCTGAGGTCCAAAGGTCACGCCGGCGATACCACCGCGGTTTTTTTCTTACCAGTGTGAAAGAGACTCAAAATACTCCGTCGATGTTCCACATACAATTAAGAGTTATACACCATTTTAATCTGTGGAATATCTTCTTTTATTTGTGTACACTCAGAGTAAAAACAAAATGTTGTGCTTTTTGTAAAATAAAGAAAACAAACATGATGCGTGATCTCTCGTCTCCCTCTGAACGAAGTCCAATCTGATAGTTCTCAGAAAATGAACTGTAACTTAGTGAATACTAATCACAAAAAAATTACACTTATGTCAAAAGAAACGTTGAGATGTCAGGTTTTAAATCGTGTAAGTCAAATTGAAAACAAACATTTTCTGTTTATGTAATCTGTATGAAAAGAGAGCCATGTCAGAAGTCTGTGATTCAGCTCATTATCCACTAATGCGGCCACGCCCAAGGAGCCAGCGCTATTCAGACGCAAATTCAGTCAATACATGCAGACATCGTTTCAATCGTGAATTTAGTGTCTTCAAAAGTGTTTTGAATAGCCATATTTAGCGATCTCTGGCCTCTGTTAGTTCCTTGATTGTCACATGATATGCTTCTTCTTTTACTGAGGCATTTGTTGACAAAAGGGGCAGAGCGCCCTCCAGCTGCAAGTATGAATTGAAATCACAGTACAACACAGTATCCAGCGCTCACAGTGATGACTATAAATACTGAATAAATATTACTCCTCTGTATAGAAAATTTATATAAACATATGAGAATCCATCAATATTTCTCCAAATGTGCATGCTTTTGAGCATATTATGGTCAATGTAAGATTTTAAGAGTCAAAATGTGAAGCTTGAGTCTTAGATCTTTTTAATGATGTATAGTTTGTCAACTGCACATTAACATTTAGGTTATATAACAAATATAGTAGCCTATATGAAATGCCATAGAGGTAGGAATGTTCAGACGCTTTGCCACACAGAAATACATTATATTTTAAAGTATATTAAAATAGAAAACCATTATTTGGTTAGAGACTTGAGACTTTTTTTAAAAAATAAGTGTTTCCAATCTTTTGACTGGTACTGTAATCTAACATAGGGCTATACAAAATTTTCTTCACATCATGTGCGATAATACATGCATGCATGAGATCACAAAAATCATGGGTTTTTTTGTCCATAGTGGACATTAATCCTGTTATCAGCATGATCACAGAGGGTTTTTTCACAGCCTACCAGTCTGAAAGAGCTCATTAATATGCAAGTCATTTCAGGTCATTATTATGCGATTCGTTTGTCTTCTCAGGTGTAAATGACCCATTATTCATGATGACTCACGCCTCCACGCATACTGTGTTTTTTTGTCAAAAAGTGTCTTACAAAAACTAAATCAATATATTGTTATAAATGAAGGAGTAGGCAGTATAATTTTTATTTCATTCTGAATCAAAAACTCTAGTTTACAACCTCCAATACACAGAAGTCTTGTGAACACAGATTTAATCTATATTTTTAGGCCTTATTTCAGTGACTTAAGTTTTTAGTTTTTTCAATAACCACGCATAAACGTTATTCCTTCAAAAACACAAACATGTACATACATGTTCCTCACATATTATTGTAGCCTAGTTTGTGCTGAATACAATGTAATGACACTTGTGTCATTTATATGTTTATGAACAACTGAAAAAAGCACAAATGTCAGGGCATGTCAAAACTTCTCCCAAAAAATCATCAGACCCCAGAGGGTTAAGCCAAATTCTTTGGCATGTTTGCCACACGTGTACACCGGTCAAACAAAGATGTGTCAGATCAGAACATAGACTCAGACTGCAGGCTCTCAAAAATTTTATTTTAAAGTCTTTTTCAAAGAGTCAACACAAAAAGGCAGTCTTCTCAAACAGTCAACACAAAATGCAGTCCTCTCAAACAGTCAACACAAAATGCAGTCTATAATCCAGACAGGAGCGAGCTCAAAAGAAAATTTAGCACAGCGTTCTTCAGAGAATGACACAGCCGCTGAAGAGCCTGAACCGGACAGTGTCATGCAGCAGAGGGCGCTGTTGAGGCGGTAGGCGGGTAGACTGAATGCAGGGGAGAGGCTAAGGCAGACGGAACAGTGGCATCAGGCTCCTGTGAAGGGAACAAAGGAGGTTGAAACCCAATAGAACATTGGAATGGGGACATACCTGTTGAAGCCACCGGCAAAGAGTTGTGGGCGTACTCAATCCAGGTGTTCCAGATCCTGGTTGGCCCGCTCGGCCTGCCCATTGGTCTGAGGATGAAAACCTGACAACAGACTCGTAGAGGCCCCGATCTGCCGACAAAACTCCTTCCAGAACCGGGAGACAAATTGTGGCCATCTATCGGAGACCACATCTAACGAAAGACCATGAATCCGGAAGACGTGATCAACCACCACTTGTGCCGTCTTCCTGGCTGAAGGCAATTTGGTAAGGGGAATGAAATGGGCCGCCTTGGAAAAGCGATCAACTACCGTCAAAACTACAGTGTTGCCCCTTGATGGTGGAAGGCCAGTGATGAAGTCAAGGGCTATATGTGACCAGGGGCGGGAGGGGATGGGCAGAGGGTAAAGCAGACCAACAGGTGGCTGGTTAGAACTCTTGTTCTGGGCGCAAACCGAGCAGGCCAACACAAACTACCTGACATCCTGGGCCATGGATGGCCACCAGAATCGCTGGCGGACAGCGATCTCCGAACTCCTGGATGACAAACCAACTTGGACGAATGCCCCCACCAGAGAGCCTCAGGGCGCAACCCAGCCGGCACAAATAGCCTGCCCTCCCGACACTCCCTTGGCACTTCTCTATCTTGTATGGCCTCCTCCACTCGCTTCTCGATACCCCAGGAAAAGTACCCTACCACCATCTCCCTCGGAACAATGGTTTCGGCCGGCGCACCCCCCGCAGGGGCCCCAAAAAGACAAGAGAGGGCATCGGGCTTGATGTTCTTGGACCCGGGGCAATATGAGAGAGTGAAGTTGAACCGGCCGAAGAAGAGTGCCCATTTTTATGATCCGTCCAGACCAAGAAGGGCTGCGTTGACCCCTCCAACCAGCAAGCCTGACCACCAAGAGCTCCCTATTCCCTATGTCATAATTCCATTCTGCTGGGCTTAGGTAGTGAGACAAGTAGGCACAGGGGTGTACCTTCCCGTCTCTAGGGGACCACTGAGAAAGGACCGCGCCTACTCCAACCTCAGATGCATCCACTTCTACAATAAACTGCCGTTTAGGGTTTGGAAAAGAAAGAACAGGAGCAGAGATGAACTTGGACTTGAGAACATCAAACGGTACCTTGGTAGAGGTGAGAGCAGTTCAAGGGTGCAGCCACCTGACTAAAATTCCAGATGAAGTGCCGATAGAAGTTGGCAAATCCCAGAAAACGCTGCAGAGCCTTGCATGAGTCTGGAATCGGCCCTTACCTTAGCGGGATCAGCTCTGATCCCATCCGCCGAGATGACGTAGCTCAGAAACAAAACTGACTCCATGTGGAAGACACACTTCTCCGTCTTTATGTACAGCTGGTTCTCCAACAGCCATTGTAGCACCTGACAAACATGCTGAGTGTTTGCCTGAACAGGAGGAGAAAAAATTTGAATGTCGTCAAAACAAATTTGTTAACCCTGTCTCTCAGCATGTCGTTGACCAGGGCCTAGAAGACAGCTGGGGCATTGGTTAGGCCAAACGGGAGGACCCGGTACTCGAAGTGTCCCGAGGGAGTGTTAAATGCTGTCTTCCACTCATCCCCCTCTTGTATCCGGACCAGATGATAAGCATTGCGGAGGTCCAGCTTACTGAAAACCTTGGCTCCCTGCAAGAGTTCAAAGGCAGATGACATTAAAGGCAGGGGATACCTATTCTTAACCCTCTGGAGTTTGAGGCTGATTTGGGGCTTGGAGAAGTTTTGACATGCCCTGACATTTGTACTTTTTTCAGTTGTTCATAAACATATAAATGACAAAAGTGTCATTACACTGTATTCAGCACAAACTAGGCTACCATAATATGTGAGGAACATGTATGTACATGTTTGTATTTTTGAAGGAATAATGTTTATGCATGGTTATTGAAAAAACAAAAAACTTAAGTCACTGAAATAAGGCCAAAAAAAGTATATTAAATCTGTGTTCACAAGACTTCTGGGTATTGGAGGTTGTAGACTAGAGTTTTTGCTTCAGAATTATGTAAAAATTATCCTGCCTACTCTTTCATTTATAACAATATATTAATTTTTGTCAAGAAACACAGTATGCGTGGAGGCGTGAATCATCATGAATAATGGGTCATTTACACCTGAGAAGACAAAAGAATCACATAATAATGACCTGAAATGACTTGCATATTAATGAGGCCTTTCAGTCAGGTAGGCTGTGAAAAAAACCTCTGTAATAATGTCTCAGCTCATCATAAACAGCAATACTGTGAAATATTATTACAATTTAAAATAATGGTATTCTATTATATTCTTTAAAATATAATGTATTTCTGTGATGCAAAGTGTCTGAACAATTATGTTACCTCAATGGCATTTCATATAGGCTTTTAGCTTAAAAGCATGCACATTTGGAGAAATATTGATGGATTCTTATATATTTATGTCAATTTTCTATACTGAGGAGTAACATTTATTCAATATTTATTGTCATCACTATGAGTGCTGGATTCTGTGTTTTCAATTCATACTTGCAGCCGGAGGGCGCTCTGTACACCTTTAGGCCACAAATTCATATAAAGAAGAAAAGGAACCAGGAACTAACGGCATGTCTTCAAGAGATCGCTAACCATGGCTTTAACATCCAAATAAACACTTTTCAAGACAATAAATACAAAATTGAGACAATGCATACAAGTATTGCCTCTGAATTTGCATCTGAATAGCACTCCCTCCATGGGCGTGGCTGCATTAGCGGATAATGAGCTGAATCACGGACTTCAGACATGGCTCTCTTTTCATACAGATTACATAAACACAGAATGTTTGTTTTCGATTTGACTTGCAAAATTTAAAACCTGACATTTCAACGTTTCTTTAGACATAAGTCTCATTTTTTTGTGTGATTAGTATTCACTAAGTTACAGTTCATTTTCTGAGAACTATCAGATTGGACTTCGTTCAGAGGGAGACGAGAGATCACGCATCATGTTAGTTTTCTTTATTTTGCAAAAAGCACAACATTTAGTTTTTACTCTGAGTTTACACAAACTATACAATGTCTTTTATTTCAATTGATATATTACTTATGTCTCTATGACAAGAAATGACGGAGGATTTTAAGTCTGTTTTGCTGCAATGTGAAAAAAATCCTGCAAAAATGCGCCGGCGCGTTTTCGGACCTCAGAGAGTTAACAGTAATGTCATTCAACCCCCTATAATCAATACAAGGATGCAAGGAGCCATCCTTCTTCTTGACGAAGAAGAACCCTGCACCAGCCAGAGATGAGGAGGGGCGGATGAGATCAGCATCAAGAGATTCTCTAATGTATTTGTCCATAGCCTCTGTTTCTGGACCAGGGAATACAGGCGACCCTTGGGCGGAGAAGTGCCTGGTAGGAGATTGATGGCACAATCATATGGCCGGTGAGGAGGCAAGGATATGGTTCGGGATTTGCTGAAGACCCGCCGAAGATCATGGTATCTCACCGGGACCCCAGACAGATCCGCCGCCTCCACCTGCAAAACAGGAAACACGGTGCCAGGATAGGAGGCCACAGCCATACGAGACGCAAGACAAGACTGGTTCCATGACAAGACAGAATTCCCAGCCCAATCCACGTGAGGACTGTGCTGCACCAGCCACAGATGCCCCAGGACCACTGGAGCACTCGGGGAGTGGAGGAGATACAGCTCAGTGACCTCACGGTGATTGCCAGATACAACAAGACTTACAGGGGGGGGTGTCGTGAGTGATGGTGGTGATAAGGGAATCGTCCAGGGACCGAACGGAGGGCTGGGAAGGAGGGTGGCCGGAATGCCCCACTGCTCCGCCATACCACTGTCCATGAAGTTACCACCGGCCCCAGAATCCAACACATCGAAACATATCTCTGCATGATTCCACGTTGAAGTCACATGAGACCGCTAACGTCTTGAATCCAATTGCAAACTCAGTCACTGAACGTTTTCCTTGATGTAGCCGTGCCAGCTGAGCCGCTGCTTTCTCACCCCGGGCAGACCGGTCAAACAGCTTGATAATCTCATTACAGAACCCCTCAAAAGGAAGCGCAAAAAGGAGCATGAGCCTCCTAGACCGATGTTCCCCAGTCACGGGCCTTTCCTGTGAGCAGATTTAGTACGTACACAACCTTGATCTGTTCCTCTGCATACCGACGAGGCTGTAGTGCAAAAACCAGAGAGCATTGAGCCAAAAACGCTTGACAAGAGTAAGGGTTACCATCATAAGGCGGCGGGTTGTTAGCATGAGGTTCTTCCTCTTGATGGGGAGAAGAAAAGCTGGTAGTGGCATCTGTTCTATTAGCTGAAGTCTCCCTGTGAAGCTCCTGGAGCTGGACACTTAGATCAGCCAACTGAGATGTTAGAAACTCAACCTCCTGAGATGTGGTCGTTAGCTGTGAGGCATGCTGGCCCAAGAGGATGCCCTGCTGAGTAACTGCTGATCTTAGAGGATCTGCATCTGCTGAGTCCATAATTGGCCAGATCGTTCTGTCAGATCAGAACACTGACTCAGTCTGCAGGCTTTCAAAAAGTTTATTTTAAAGTCTACACAAAAAGGCAGTCTTCTCAAACAATCAACACAAAATACAGTCTATAATCCAGACAGGAGTGATCTCAAAAGAAAATTTAACACAGCGTTCTACAGAGAATGAAACAGCCGCTGAAGAGCCTGAACAGGACGGTGTCATGCAGCAGAGGGTGCTGTTGAGGCGGTTGGAGGGTGGCGTTCAGGCAGCACGTGAAGCAGGGCAAAGACACAGTGATCCGTGAAGGGAGATGGAGAGCGCGACCAGGACTGAATGCAGGGGAGATCAGCATGGGAATTCAGGAGAAGAGGTGAAAAACAAACAGCAACTAAAAGATGAAAAAAAACTCCGACACGACACGGGTGAACACAAAACAATGAGGCAGGAATCCACATGACACGGCAGAACATGAGACAAGACTGGAAAACTTGCTTGCACAAAGCACAAAGCACAAACAACGATCTGGCACAAGACAGCACACGAGAGGGGATTAAATAGGAGACTAAGACTTAATTGATGTCGAACAGGTGGAAAGAGTGAAACAATAACGAGGTAATGAATGGAATAACAAGGAGGCGGGGTAAGACGCCACAATGACAGCAAACACATGAGCTCCAGACGACAACAACAAACACACGACAGACAGGGGAAAAATGGACAGATCAGCCCATGGACATGACAAGATGTTTTCCCCATAGTGCTTAAAATCAAGCGCAGCATTAAGAGTAGCTTTTGAAAGGGAACAGTTTCACACGCTGGGCACACGCTGCTGCTTCAGCCATCATATGGTAGATGTGTTCAACAAGCTGACAGAAGTCGATCCATTTCTTTGTTGGAAGGGTGTAAATGGAGGAGAATCGAAGGGTCATGTTCTGCGAACAGACACTGACACACTGTATTTTTTTGTATTTATTTCAACAAATGACAACCAATATCAAACCCATAGAAGCTTGTGAACGGTATTGAAATGGCTGCGTGCAAGTTATGCTCATTCACATAAGACGAGTGAGAGTCATACTCCCAAATGTAATAAGAATTATTAAACCAAACAAAATACAAAACCTTCAAAAACACTCAGCAATGTGATTTATTTTATTGAGTGATAGGCAGTGGGTTTAATCAGTGACATTATTAGATTTACTATACAGTGTCTTCCTATCACCTCCTCAACCTGCTTCCTTTAGTGTATTTACATGTAGAAAAGGCAAAAATTTTATTACACAGTCCAGTTTTTTTTTACTGCAATTCTCAATTCAGCATGAATGACCTACAATGGCGAAATTTTTCAAAATCACAACAGAAAATCAAAATAATGCCCTAACCTCACTAGCAGAAAGGCAGCATGATATAAACAAACCAGACTAGAACTGAACACGGCATGATGGCAGCTTCACATTCTCTATATCTACTGTCTTGATGGCAGGCAAGTCTTTCAATTCAATAGAAAAATCGCTTCTCTTCATAACATAAGGATCACATCCAACATATGTTGTGATTTTCTGTTTACCTTTCTAAACCAGCACAGTACAGACTTTCCTTTTTCTTGTCCATTCTAATTTTCACTTCCTGCCCTCCACCTGAATTTCACATGTCATCAGAATCTCGTGATTGCAAGCAAGCTATTCCCTCCCAGAAGTGCCTCACATGGTTGCGTTCACAAACACCAGGCATCTGAATGCAAGATAACATGACAGCGTTTACTGTGTTTTTCGTCTGCTCGCTCTGAGGCACAAGTAATTTATTATATACGAAAATGATGATATAGTTTATCAGGAAGTGACGATTTTGTTCTCTTTGACTCACTGGATGGAAACAGTGCTTTATTTACAAATGTTTTATGCGATATTCCAAATTTGCACACAAGTTAAGTTACCTATAGCTATTGTCTGTTTTTGTGTTTACAGAGACCAGGGCTGTTACACAGAATCAGAATCAGAATCAGAAAGAGCTTTATTGCCAGGTATGTTGTTTACACATACTAGGAATTTGTTTTAGTGACAGAAGCTCCACAGTGCAACAGAGTAACAGCGACAAGACAAGACACATAATAAAAAGAGTGTCAGGGGATCCTGTGTGTTTTTGAGAAATACTCCGTTTCTCAGTCATTTTAGCACTGTGGCATCTTTTCACTGCATGGTACGGCTCGGTATGTCTTACTTTTTGGCGCTTTTCCACTGCATGGGACGTACCAATACTAAAATGTGACGTGTAAACACTGCAGACCACTGATTGGTCAGAGAGAATCGTCACTACCAGCATCATTGGATTTGCAACAGGAGACACCAAAACCACTAGATTTAAATAGTAAGCAACAGCTATCACAGTATAATTTGTTTGCACTACTTTTTTAAACGACTTGCTTTAAACGATCGTCGCACGCAACTTGACAAAAGAAATGGCTGTATTGTGGTCAGTAGATGAGGTGAAGATGTTCCTCTTGTTGGTAGCCGAGGAGCGGATCCTGGCAGTATGAGGCAGCACAACTATAATGATCAGTCTAACCTACCCACTTTGAAGCAGTACTAAACTACAGTGAAAAAGCAAACTGAACAAAGCGAGCCGAGTCGTACCACGCAGTAGAAAAGCGAAGCAAGGCGAGCCAAGGTGAGTCGTACCACGCAGTAGAAAAGCGAAGCGAGTCGAGCCGAGCTATACCACTCAGTGGAAAACCTCCATTTGTGTGTTTAGCTTTGCTGACATTGTCATTTGATTGCAGGGATTTGGAGAGAGAGCATGTGCTTGAAATCAGCAAAATGGCAGAAGTCAGTAACACTTACTACGGCTAATAATGAACTATTTGTCATTCCAAAATTCTCTTTCTAATGAAGTTTCAAGCTTCAAAACAAAATATCAGCAAAAAAGTGTCCTGAAAATAATCACTTGAGATACACTACCATTCAAAAATTTTGGGTCAGTAAGACTTTTTTCTTTTATTAAAGAAATTTTGGTAACACTTTACGATTGTTACGGTCTGCTGTATCAAACACACGACGAGGAAGATAATAGTTAAACTAGTCTTTACTTGATAATCCAACAGGAGAATACAGAATCCAGACAGGAACATACACCACAGTAGAACAAACAATACCCGACAATGAACTGAAGACAAACAGGAACTTATATACACTGACGAATTAACTAAAATGACAAACAGCTGTGATGAATGTGATGAGTGTCCATGGTGACTGATTGTGGCGGGAAACTAGAACAAAGGAACACGTGACAAACAAACTGAAAGTTCATGTGGCGTGTGGATGTGACAACGATAAGGTTTTATTAGTTAACATTAGTTAACATATTAACTAACATGAATTAACAATGAGCAATACATTTGTTAAGATATTTATTAATCTTTGTTAATGTTAGTTGATAAAAATAGTTGTTCATATTTATGTTAGTTGACAGTGAATTAACTAATGTTAACAACAACTTGATTTTAATAATGTATCAGTAACTGTTGAAATTAACATTAATTTAGATTAATAAATGCTGTAGAAGTATTCATTCTTAATTAATGGTAACTAAAGTAGTTAACTTATTACGGAGCCCTGGACATGACATGCAGAAAAAAAATAGTAGGCTAAATCATGCGCACGATTTACTATTTCGTTCCCTCGATTTACTATTTAGTTCCTTTGATTTACTAAAACATGCGCATGATTTATAAATCGAGGCAAAATAGTAAATCGTGCGCACGATTTAGTAAATTGAGGGAACGAATTAGTAAATAGTGTATTAGTGAATTAGTAATATTTTTTTTTTCTTGCATGTCATGTGCGGGGCTCCGTAACTAATGTTAACTAATGAACCTTATTGTAAAGTGTTGCCGATTTTTATTTTTTTTCTCAAGCAAGGGCACATTAAATTGACCAAAAGTGATGGTAAAGACATTTATAATGTTACAAAAGATTTATATTTCAAATAAATGCTGTTCTTTTGAACTTTGTATTCATTAAATATTCCTGAAAAAAGTATCACGGTTTCCACAAAAATATGAAGCAGCACAACTTTCAACACTGATAATATCTCTGATAATATCTGATAATCATTTCTGAAGCATCATGTGACTGAAGACTGGAGTAATGATGCTGAAAATTCAGCTTTGATTGCAGGAATAAATTACATTTTACAGTATATAAAAAATAGAAAACAGTTATTTTAAATTGTTATACTATTCCACAATATTACTGTTTTCACTGTATTTTTAATCAAATAAATGAAGGCTTGATGAGCAGAAGATACTTCTGATCATTCAAAAACATAAAAAAATCTTACTGACCCCAAACTTTTGAATGGTAGAGTACTTCAATGGAACTTTTTGTAATTTTGGAGTTTGACAGCATTGATCCTCATTTGCTTTAATTATACTGAAAAATCTGGTCAGGATATTCTTCATAAACCCTTTTAGCTCCATGGAATGAAGAAAGTTTGATATGGATTGACATGAGAGTGAGAAAATAATGACAGAATTTTCATTTTTGAAAAAAAAAAAAAAATGAAACAACTCAAGTCTTCAACGCAATACAGGTCCTTCTCAAAAAATTAGCATATTGTGATAAAGTTCATTATTTTCCATAATGTAATGATAAAAATTTAACTTTCATATATTTTAGATTCATTGCACACCAACTGAAATATTTCAGGTCTTTTATTGTTTTAATACTGATGATTTTGGCATACAGCTCATGAAAACCCCAAATTCCTATCTCAAAAAATTTGCATATCATGAAAAGGTTCTCTAAACGAGCTATTAACCTAATCATCTGAATCAACTAATTAACTCTAAACACCTGCAAAAGATTCCTGAGGCTTTTAAAAACTCCCAGCCTGGTTCATTACTCAAAACCGCAATCATGGGTAAGACTGCCGACCTGACTGCTGTCCAGAAGGCCATCATTGACACCCTCAAGCGAGAGGGTAAGACACAGAAAGAAATTTCTGAACGAATAGGCTGTTCCCAGAGTGCTGTATCAAGGCACCTCAGTGGGAAGTCTGTGGGAAGGAAAAAGTGTGGCAAAAAACGCTGCACAACGAGAAGAGGTGACCGGACCCTGAGGAAGATTGTGGAGAAGGACCGATTCCAGACCTTGGGGGACCTACGGAAGCAGTGGACTGAGTCTGGAGTAGAAACATCCAGAGCCACCGTGCACAGGCATGTGCAGGAAATGGGCTACAGGTACCGCATTCCCCAGGTCAAGCCTTTGACCTGGGGAAACTTTGAAGAGAAAGTTGAGAGACGCAAGACCCAACACTCTGGATGAGCTTAAGGCCGCTATCGAAGCATCCTGGGCCTCCATAACACCTCAGCAGTGCCACAGGCTGATTGCCTCCATGCCACGCCGCATTGAAGCAGTCATTTCTGCAAAAGGATTCCCGACCAAGTATTGAGTGCATAACTGAACATAATTATTTGAAGGTTGACTTTTTTTTGTATTAAAAACACTTTTCTTTTATTGGTCGGATGAAATATGCTAATTTTTTGAGATAGGAATTTTGGGTTTTCATGAGCTGTATGCCAAAATCATCAGTATTAAAACAATAAAAGACCTGAAATATTTCAGTTGGTGTGCAATGAATCTAAAATATATGAAAGTTTAATTTTTATCATTACATTATGGAAAATAATGAACTTTATCACAATATGCTAATTTTTTTAGAAGGACCTGTATATTTCTATACAATTATACATATACATAATATATTTCTATACATTTCTCATCCGCAATTTTTTTGAAACATTGAAATATTTGGGTTAATGAAAGTCAAGAAACTCAGCCGATTCATCATTATGCTGTATCTGCCTGTAATGTGAACACTGAGAGGAACAGTGTGAGCTAGAGAGAGAAAGGTTTGGAGAAAGAGTGGAAAAGGACAGAGGCAGCAAAACACAGACGAGAGTGAGCAGTAGAGCGCTGGGCCTCAGGACACTTTCCCAGAACCTGATGAACCTTTCCAGCCATGAACAATGACTGCAGGGAGTGCTCATACTCCTGCCTGCAGCCCGCACCAATTTATCTGATTAAAATCACCACTGAAATGCAAGAGAGCTGCACTATTAATCTTCATTATGGGCAAATTCAAAAGAGAAAAGACATGCTTTTGACAGAGATCTGAATAAACAGCCCTGTGACTCATCAGCACGAATGAACTACATTCACAAAGCCCCATAACAACTGAATAAAGAGAAATCTAGAGCTGCTCGCAATTTCAGACAAGACTCAGTGTTCAAAACATGCAACAGAACAAGACAGTTAATGAATGTATTCAATATGAGCATTAGAACAGCTGTTGTAATTACTTTTTAGGTTGATACTGTCTTCAGTAGCTTAGTCAAGCTACTAGTGAACCATCTGTATTGCCTGAGGGTGGAAAATTGTTGCTATGGTATTGGATATTGAACTGCCCTTGTGAAAAAGAAGTACACTTTAACATACTTTTAAAAAGAGTACTTATTATGGAAAAGAATACCTTAAAAGAATACTTAAGTGCAAACTGAATGTAATGCTTTCTCTTAATTGCATGTAATTTACTATTAAATGAAATGTTTTATAGTTAAAAAATTTACTAAATGCAGTAAGCTGAACTTTTGAGTGTTTTTGACCCACCTATGACCCACCTACTTTTTTTGGTAAAGCATTTATGGTCTTCTAAAATATACTTTAATGTAATTTCTATTGAAACTTGTATGTCATGTATTTAAATATATTTGTAATTACACATTTAATTAAGTTGCAATTTAGTAAGTTTAAGATATATTAACTTTAAATATAATCAAATAACACAGTACAGTTAAAATTGTACCTTACAAGTGCTTGAGTATGTTAGTCAACACATCAAAATAAGCGTACTTTTGTAAAGCATGACAAGATTATTAAAACAATGATTTAAAATGTAGTTATAAGTAAAACTTCGACACTTGACACTTTAAAAATTTTACATTTGACACTTTTAAAAGCCTGTTAAGACATGGTAGATGAAAGTGCCTCACCTTAAGTACACTTAAGTGGCCTTTTATATCATTAATATTATATTATCTGAAAGTACAGTTTTTTTTTTAAATATACTTCTAGACTTGAAGTATACTACAAGTGCACATTCAATATAATTAAGCACACTTTTTATTCAAAAGGGTTTACAATTTTAGCACAACATAAAAGGTGAAGAATAAGCTGAAAATCACTTTTGATTGTGAAAAATGTATATTGAAGTGAAGTGACATGTGGCCAAGTATGGTGACCCATACTCGGAATTTGTGCTCTGCATTTAACCCATCCAAGTGCACACACACAGCAGTGAACACACACACCGTGAACACACACCCGGAGCAGTGGGCAGCCATTGCTGCGGCGCCCAGGGAGCAATTGGGGGTACGGTGCCTTGCTCAAGGGTCTCACCTCAGTCGTGGTATTGAAGGTGGGGAGAGCGCTGGACATTCACTTTCCTCACCGACAATCCCTGCCGGACCTGAGACTCGAACCCATGACCTTTGGGTTACAAGTCCGACTCTCTATCCATTAGGCCACGACTGCCCCCGTGGATGCCTATTGGATGCCTATTGGATGCCTATTGGATGCCTATACATGTTCACAAAAGGATCACTGACATAGCAATCTCTGTGTGTTGTTTTACAGTACCACTACCGCTTTTCTGATCACTGTCAAACTTTAAGCAATAAGTACAGAGCACATTAAAATAAATAAATAAAATAAATAATGTTTTCAAAATAGTTGTAGTTTTTGAAGCAAGGGTTAAACCCTATAGTCCCCAAACACAAAGTGCTACAGCTGTCTTGGTGATTATTTGTAGATATATAAAAGTCCTGGTCAAGGGCATCAAAGGAGGTTATGAATAATGGAATTTTGCCTCCACAGCATATGAATAATGTAATTTGTAATATTACCCTCTACTCCTTTGCCTCTAGAGATATTTGTCACCAGATATTGTGTTTCTGTGTGTGTGTGCACATGCAGTCTGCATAATACGGTATTACACCACTCTGCTCACCACGAGAGCTTAGTTTATCAACAAATTTGGTTTAAAACAGAAAAAAAAATACACTGGCAAAAAAATATGCTAACATCAAACCAATTGTCACAACAGGGTCAGATGAAGGCAAGAGAGGATCCAAATCAGAACTCAATATTTATAAAGATAAATCAAAACACTAGATGAATGCACAAAAACAGAGAACCAAGGTAAACAATGATGAGAACGGGCAAAGATCTAAGCCAAACTTAGGGTAAGTTTAAACAACAACGATGTATTGAAAATTTTTTTGTTTTTGTTTTTTTCTTTGGGTTTTTCGCTTTCAGACTACAACATTGTCAAAACGATACCGGCTACACAGATCTGTGAAAACAATTAAAACACTGTATTATGCTACCAGGCCAGTAGTTGGCAAAATTGCCCCTGAGAATATAAATACACAGGGGAAAATGGAGAACCAAACAAGACACAGGTAAACATAATCATTAACAAGGGAAACCAGTAACTATAGTAACCAAAAGAGGGCAACCTAGAAAACCATGACAACAAATGAAAAGAAAATGAAACACATGAAACCAACAAAAGCTTAATGTGACACCATATATTTGAATATTTAAAAATCATCTTTTTTTTATTTTTACGCCCCATACATGACATGCGGACAAAAATATGTATCGTACCCACAAATTAGGAATTCACTCTTGTTTGTTAAATCATGGCCGTTCGACTAATTAATTCCCTCATTTTAGTAAATTGTGGCCACATTCGACTAATTACTTCCCTCGTTTTGATTCAACAAAAACAAGAGAACAAATTATTATATTGTGCGCACAATTTACTTAAAATGAGTGAACCAATTAATAAATGTGTTGACGTATTAGTAAGTCATGGGAACAAATTGTTAATTCGTGGCCACAATACAATTATTTCCCCCCCCCCTTTGTCATGTGCGGGGCTCTGTAGAAAGAAAAAAGAAACTAACCAATATGATTTGTCATTAAAAATCACAAGTTTAATACATTATCCAATATATTACAACATATATGGACTACGTTAAATGCATTACATAGTAGAAATGACTGTATTCATATAGAATGACCTTGAGGTTTTGTTTTTTTTTTCTTTAATATTTCCTTTTATCAAATTGTTCTATCTGAATGTCTATTATTTGCAGACTGGACTACTTTGTTTGTTTTTAATGTCTTTGTTAGAACAAGAAAAGCTACTTTATTAACTATATCTCTACAAAGCACAGTAATCACATATGAATCACCCTGTATTTCACACATTTAATATACAATCGTGCATTAAATGTGTGAGCTGTGAACACACTTGAACTCTATCTAACAATGTGTCATTGGCATCTGTTCTGGTCACAGTTTAACAGAAATCAAAGGAGAGCTGCTCTTAAAATAGGCATATTATAGCGCCTTACAATGATGCCAGACAATGCAGCGTTCGCTCCAGGGGCTTAACCTGAATCTATCAATGCAAACAAGCCTGGTTATTCAGCAGAAAAAAAAAGCACTTCTGGGCACTGTGGAGACCTGATAAGTGACAAACTCCATGCCAGGATGTGCCCTCCTGTCTTTGCCAGCCAGCATCATGAGTTTGTTCAAGAGATCATCAAGAGATTGTTCCACAGGGGTTCCTCAGGGTCTACCCTGGGGCCCCTACTTTAGTTTTTACCTGAATGACTTCCCAGAAGTCTGTCCTGATTTACGTATTCAAATGTACGCAGATGACACTGTGATTTATGTGTTAATTTTTGTTATATTCCACATTTGTTGTTTAATGTATAAGATTGTTAATAATCTTGCACCACCACCCCTGAAAGACTTTTGTTTCTTTGTGTGCGGAAAACCCAAGATAAAAAAGAGCTTCTTCAAGAGGTGATTGTGAAGCACATTTTAGACCTACTGATTTTGTTTTTTCAGCAGTTATAAGAGCTGTTAATAACTGGCACATTATATAAACCATATATAACTGGCACATTATATAAACCATATATAAGAGCTGTTAATAACTGGCACATTATATAAACCAACATCCGACAGTGTTCTACTTTTGGACAATTTAAGTTGAATTTGAAAAATAAATTTAGTTAAAGATGAGTTAAACGTGATTACTACACATACAGGGGCAGTCGTGGCCTAATGGATTGAGAGTCGGACTTGTAACCCAAAGGTCATGGGTTCGAGTCTCAGGTCCGGCAGGGATTGTCGGACAGGGGCATACAGGGGCAGTCGTGGCCTAATGGATTGAGAGTCGGACTTGTAACCCAAAGGTCATGGGTTCGAGTCTCAGGTCTGGCAGGGATTGTCGGTGAGGGGAGTGAATGTCCAGCGCTCTCCCCACCCTCAATACCACGACTGAGGTGAGATCCTTGAGCAAGGCACCGAACCCCCAACTGCTCCCCGGGCGCCGCAGCAATGGCTGCCCACTGCTCCGGGTGTGTGTTCACGGTGTGTGTGTTCACTGCTGTGTGCGTGTACTTGGATGGGTTAAATGCAGAGCACAAATTCCGAGTATGGGTCACCATACTTGGCCACATGTCACTTCACTTCACTTCACATATTGGCCAAGTTTCACAGACAGGGCTTAGCCTAACCCAGAATTAGACCTTAGTTCAATTAGGATATTTAAATAGCTTTTATAAACATACACTAGAAAAAAACATTACTGGTGTTCATCTTGAGTAAAAACAATGGCACTGACATATTTTAAGATATGTCAGTACAAGTTGCTTTCAGTTAAAACAGCTCAAACGTGCATTTTAGTCTAGGACTAGCTTAAGCCTTGTCTGTGAAACCATGGGGAATGTGTTTTAGTAATTTTTTATATAGTTTTATTTTTTATTTTTATTTCCCTTGTTTATTTTAGATGTAATATTCATTATAGGGTAATGTTTTTTTTTAAAGTATTTTTGTACTATATTATTTGGATTGTATTTTCAATTGTTAGGTGAGGAATTGTATTGTATATGTTCCTATTGATGACTGTCTTAGTCATGTTATGTGCTTTAGTTTCTCCTGCCCAAGGACTCCAGATGAAATTTAGCTCATCTGCAATAATTAAATAATTAAATAAAAAAAATTAGTCAAGGAGCCATTGGTGTATCAGTCCAGATCAATAGAGCTAATTTCCTGTTTTGAGACATCTTGGCCAATCTATAAGATAATACTAATCTATGTTTGTGCCTACAGTATAAGAAAACAAGAAAAGTCTAGAAAATTCAATGCAAAGCATTGAATGATACCTCAAATCATGTTAATGATGTCAAGAAATACAGTCACTAGCCCAGTCACCTTTGCACACTACTTTTCCCAGCATCCCTCCTGGTTCTCACCTGCACTCATTCAGCCATCACCCGCACCTGTCACTCATCACTCTCGTCAGCAGCACCACATTTAAGCACACACCTTGTGTGTTTAAGCACACAATACCCACTTTGTCTGGTGAGTAGACAGGTGAATAGGATCCTCTAGACCAGGGGTGTCCAAACTCTGTCCTGGAGGGCCACTGTCCTGCAGAGTTTAGCTCTAACTTACCACAAAACACCTGCCTGGAAGTTTCCTGTATAGCACACCCCTGCTCTAGACGGAGTATAACTGGAGATCGCTGGAGTTTCACAAGGGGATTTCGAGGTAAGTTGAGTGGGTAAGGAGTCTGTAAACCACGTTGTAGACCTGACAAAAGTTGCGTCCCAATTCAGATGAACAGTTATTTGATATTACAAAGTTAATTTATTTTAAATGTACTAAATTGTAACTTAATCATTGCAAACAAGTAATTACAAATATTTAAAACATGGCATACACACTAAAATAGAAATTACATTAAAGTATATTTTAGTTTGCCATAAGTGCTTGTCAGTAGCCTACATTCAGCAGTAACTTTAACTATATTTCAAAGACAATAGAAGAAATTACATATAAAGATGTAAGTCCTACTGAACTGTTAAAGCACTCTACAGTTCAGCTTTTAAATTGCCATTTAATGTAAATTAAAACTCTAATAAATTTTAATTTAATTGTAAATAACTTCAAATTAAGTCTCTGAAGACATCACATTCAGTTCATAAATAAGTACATTATTTTAAAGTATTATTTTAACATGAATACTCTTTTAAAACTATATTCTAAAGTGTGTGTGACTTTTTGTCAATATGCATTTGTCCTTTCTATGGACAATAGAAAACAAATGAACATTTTATAGACATCATCTAGTGTTTAATGATAAACATATGCTTTGAATATCTGCATTAAACATTGTCTTAGAAAAATCTGAAAATAGCACATTTTGTAACACACTTACCAAGAGAGATTTGTTAAATCAATGGTAGCTGGCAAACATGTCACAACTTCAATGTTCCAGGGCCATTAAGCAAGAGAACAATGCATAATTTGAATGCATAATTTATGGTATTGGTTTATTTATGAGGCTGCTGGTCATTTTACGAAAGCTAAAATGTGTAGCAATTACCTGAGCTCAGAATGCTTTTGTGCATTGGCCATTTGGCAATAAGAGCTGCTGGAATTAAATGGTGTTTGAGTTGTCTCATGTAATCATAATCAAACCTTGTGAGGCATTAAAGTGAGAGACGGTAAATGGCAATTGTGTGATTTGGTCATGAAATTATAGTTGCATTTTCAAGTAGATGCTGAAGGGAGAGAAGTGCAACTCTCTTACAAAACTCTGTTACTGACAAATTAATTATCATTTGTGGGAGTCATTATAAAAATATTTTTTAATATAAATGTATACCGTAGAAATCTAAAATATTAGAAATATTAAAATATAAATAAGCTCTATGGATAGCATTTTTTGGTACATTACTGTTCAAAAATTTGTGGCCAGTAAGACTTTATTTATGTTTTTTTAAGAAATTAATACTTTTATTCAGCATGGATGCCTTAATTTGAGTGACAAAAGTGACAGTAAAGACTTTCATTGTAACAAAAGAAATATATTTCAAATAAATGCTGTTCTTTTGAACTTTCTATTCATCAAAGAATCCTGAAAAAAAGTGTATCATGGTTTCCACAAAAATATGATGCAGCACAACTGTTTTCAACTTTGATAATAAGAAATGATTCTTGAGCATCAAATGAGTATATTAGAATGATTTCTGATGGCTCATGCGACACTGAAGACCGGAGTAACAATGAAAATTCAGCTTTGCCAACACAAGAATAAATAAAATTAAATTTAAAAAAAATAAAATTAAATACATTACAATACAGATATTGTAAATTGTAATGTTTCACAATATTAGATTTTTGTTGTTGTTGTTGTTTTACTTTTTACTGTATTTTTAAACAAATAGATGCAGCAATGGTGATCATAAGAGACTTTTTTCAAAAACTTTTTAAAAAAAAAGTTTAATCAACCCCAAACTTTTGTATGGTACTGTCAGTTACCACAGAACATAATTTCACTGTACTCTTTTACTATAATTGTATGGTGGTCAGCGCGATGCAAGAGTTTTTTTTTTGCTATTTTCAGCCTGACGCAGTTATTATTTTCACGTCCAGCGCCTTATTGTTTAAATAGCAAATGCACTCATGCCCATCTGTTCGCCCATGGGCGTGCTGGTCTGAAAACGAAGTGTGTTCAGGTGCATTGTTGGCGCGTTGCTATTTTGAGGCAACTGAAAATCATTGACCAATAAAACCTGGTCTAAAGTTTTTTTTTGTTTGTTTGTTTGTTTGTTTTTTTTGCTAATTTAAAGGATGTTGTAGTAATATGCGCCTATAGGCTGGTGCACAATGCGCATACACTCTGCTTGTTACACACACAGGGACGCACAGCAGCACACAAACATTTTTAAATATAAAAAATCATTCTGTTATTGTCAGCATGTGGTTGCAGCAAAGGACGAGTTGAGGCTGGATCTTAACACGGCCATATACTTTATGTAACAATAAATCAAAATAAACACTCAGGATAACAGGAGACTATGAAAACACAGGAGAGAAACAACCATAAACCAAAGACAAGAACACACAACTGAGAACAAACTGAGAGCTATAAATACACTGGTTAACTAAGGGAGGAAACAAGAGACAGGTGGGGCAAATCAATCAAACAATGAGTAACCACAGAAACAAAAAACAAAACAAACAAAGGAAAAACAGGAAACAAACTAAAAGTCCATGGAAAACAAAACGGAAACTAGACTGTATAGCCAAGTTTCACATCAAAGTCATCACTGTCCTTGTTTCCACAAAACTCTCAAGGTAACTTTACCCTTTTTTCTTATTATTTCCTGACATACATCCCTTTCACAAAAACAATCTTCCCTGTCAGCTCTCATTTGGTTATGTGTCTCTTGTGCCATTTTCTCCGACCTTTCCTTGGGTGCTGTGTGCTTCCGTGCACACTATAATTACAATGAGGCAGACATTCCCTGTGAAAGACCAGTCATGATATATGACACATTAGCCAGCTGCTGATGAGTCATGTTTCTCTGCCGTTATGAGCAACAAGGGCTTTCACTGATGGATTTGTGGTGTAATTACATTTAGCACAATGTAAGGGTTGACTGTCCATGCTTAAATGATTTTGTCATAGCAATCACTGTTGAATTCACAAATATTCTAAATATATAAATGTTTTTCTCTCAATATACAGTATTGAACTCATATTCAGCCAAGTCAAAAGACAATGAGTACATGGTATTAGTGGTGAAATTGTGTGTAATTGTATTATTATTTTCTTCTGTGAAATGAATATGAGATCTAGAGCAAGGGCATTCTAATATGAATTGTGGCTTCCTTTAAATTAGATTGTAGATATAAGTGGCTTTCGCTCTGGATGAACCTTTTCATAGTTACCATAACTAATGGAAGTACCCGCTTTTTGGCGTGTTTGCACCACAGGAACTGGGAAAGATTTTAGTTCTAGGAACGCCTTTTGGGTACACTAAATTAGCTCTTACTTCAGAGTAGGGTCTAGCCCAGCACAATAGGAACTATTAGTGATGTAAGTGTAAGTTGATTGGCCGAACATATTTGAAAAACTGGCACCCGTCATTTGTAAATCCAATGCGACTTTGAAGAGACCAAGCGAAACATGATTTTGCGACATTGGGCATCAACCACACGGCAAACACTATAATACTTTTTTGTATAGCATTTACTTTCTTTGTTTAACAGTTCTATCTTAGAACATAAGATATGTCTGTTGAGCAGATCGAAAAACGAATGAAGATGGAGAATGGGAGTGTTGTGTGATTATGGTTTGGGCAAAGTCGTTTTCAGAGCCGGCAAAATAAAAGTCCGCCGTGCTGCCAAAATTAAAGTTCCGCAGAACAACCAGAGTGGCAGGATGTAAGTGATGGCTTATGTCACTTCGAAGTTCCAACTGGTGGTGCAAATGCAACCAGGAAAATGGTCCTAGGAGAACATTTAGTTCTTGGGGGACTGCCCTGTGGCAAGTTCCTATAACTATATGGTGCGAAAGCCCTTGATATAGATGTTTGACTGTTATTAGGACTTTGTTCCACCAGTTCCCTTCACGGTATGATTGTACCATCAAACTCCAGGTACTCTGACTTATTTATTCTCCATTTAAAACACCAACATTAGGGTCCAGGCTTTTGCTTGAGTTTGTGCTGTACCATTTCAAGGTACACATGTATATATACATAATAACTGTGAGGAACTAAGTGTAGCTGTGGTCAAGATTGGTCCTACGTTATAGTTATAACAGTGTCACGATCATGTTCTGTTTCGGCTTCTTTAGTTTCCAGTCATAGTTTTCATTGTCTCTGTTTTTTTTCAGGTAATTAGTTATCACCTGTTCCCTGTTCTGTTGATTACCATTCCTTTTACCAAGCCTTCTGTCTTCCTCAGTTTTTTGTCTGGCGTTTACGTTATGTTGGTATTGTGTTGAGTTCATTTTCTTGGTGTTTATTAAAAGTCTATTCTAATTCTGCATCACACATTATCCTTTGGATTATCTAAAAAGCAACTCATCACAGATCTCAAGACGGCAGATAATATTTTATGGCGAAAAGTAACAATAGATATTCTCACAGTCCATCTCCTGCTGGTGGAGCAGGGGGATCTCGATCTGGCATGCCTCACTCACTACCTCACTGTGTTTTCTATCACAC
Source organism: Anabarilius grahami (assembly GCA_003731715.1). Lineage (NCBI taxonomy): Eukaryota > Metazoa > Chordata > Actinopteri > Cypriniformes > Xenocyprididae > Anabarilius > Anabarilius grahami. Next base: position 7,428,270 of record RJVU01029436.1, read on the forward strand.
CGGGCTTAATGAGCGAAGTCACGGCATGAAAACGGGCTCTGCCAATCACTCTGGTTTAGTTTTCATCCCGGAGCCGGAGCCAAATCTGTCAAGGTGTGTAAGCCGGCAACAGTGTCCATCATCAAGGGAATATTGGTGGAGTTCGTTGGGATGGATTGGAGCCCCACCCACGCTCCCGCCACTAAGGTTAGTGCATGGGTTGCTGACAATATATTGTCGTTTGAGCTGGATGAGTAGGTTTTTGCTGTGCTTCAGTCACCGCTGGTGCCATCCAGTTCCAAGTAGTCCAATCCATTCAAGTCATCGCTGGTTATACCCAGCTCCAAGTTGTTGCAGTTTAACCCTCTGGAGTCTGATTTGGGGCCTGGAGAAGTTTTGACATGCCCTGACATTTGTGCTTTTTTCAGTTGTTCATAAACATATTAATGGAAAAAGTGTCATTACACTGTATTCTTCATAAACTAGGCTACCATAATATGTGAGAAAAATGTTTGTACATGTTTATATTTTTGAATAAGGTTTATGCGTGGTTATTGAAAAAACTAAAAACTTAAGTCACTGAAATAAGGACAAAAAAATAATATTATATATGTGTTCACAAGACGTCTGGGTATTGGAGATTGTAGACTAGAGTTTTTGCTTCAAAATTATGTAAAAATGATCATGCCTTCTCATTCATATAAAACAATAGAGAGATTTAAATTTTCTAAAACATCTTCGGTCAAGAAACACAGTATGCGTGGAGGCATGAATCATCATGAATAATGGGTCATTTACACCTGAGAAGACAAAAGAATCGCATAATAATTTGTAATGACCTGCATAAATAATGAGCTCTTTCAGACAGGTAGGCTGTGAAAAAACCCTCTGTGATCATGTCTCAAGCTCATCATGGTGTATATCAAACATACAGAAAAAACAGCAATACTGTGAAATATTATTACAATTTAAAATAATGGTATTCTATTATATACTTTAAAATATAATGTATTTCTGTGATGCAAAGTGTCTGAACAATTATGTTACCTCTATGGCATTTCATATAGGCTTTTAGCTTAAAAGCATGCACATTTGGAGAAATATTGATGGATTCTCATATGTTTGTCAATTTTCTATAGGAGTAATATTTATTCAATATTTATTGTCATCACTATGATGGCTGGATACTGTGTTTTCAATTCATAGTTGCAGCCGGACGGCGCTCTGTGCACATTTAGTCCACAAATTAATCTAAAGAAGAACAATCATGTGACTCTCCAGGAACTGAACTAACAGAGGCTTCCAGAGATCGCTAACTATGGCTATTCAAAACACTTTAAAAGACAATAAATACATGATTGAGACGATGTATACATGTATTGACTGAATTTGCGTCTGAATAGTGCTGGCTCCGTGGGCATGGCCGCATTAGCGGATAATAAGCTGAATCACAGACTTCTGACATGGCTCTCTTTTCATACAGATTACATAAACAGAGAATATTTGTTTCCGATTTGACTTACACGATTTAAAACCTGACATTTCAACGTTTTTTTAGACATAAGTCTCATTTTTGTGTCATTAGTATTCACTAAGTTACAGTTCATTTTCTGAGAACTATCAGATTGGACTTCCTTCAGAGGGAGACGAGAGATCACGCATCATGTTAGTTTTCTTTATTTTACAAAAAGCATAACATTTTGTTTTTACTCTGAGTGTACACAAATAAAAGAAGATATTCAACAGATTAAAATGATGTGTAACACTTAATTGTATGTGCAACATTGACGGAGTATTTTGAGTCTCTTTCACACTGGTAAGAAAGAGTGTTAAGCACAGCATCAAGTCTTCATTGCCTAGTTCCAAGTCTACTTCGTCATGGATGGTCTCACCCAGCCTCCCTCTCCTTCCTCCACTGTCAAAGCCATCCAGTTCATCTGCCTCATCTCCGCTGTCTCCCTTCAGCTCCTCAGCTCCTTCTGTGGTTGCTCTACTGATCTGCCTGGGGCTTCCAAGTCATCAGCTCTGCCTTGGCTCATGGATCCCTCAGCTCAATATCAAGCCTTCAAGATCCAGACTCCACCTCGGCCTCTGACCCATCAGCCCCACCTTGGCTCAATGCTTGTGAATTCTGTGAATTCAGTGAATAACTGGAGTCTTGCTCTGACCAGATCATTTGAATCAGTGAGGAGGTGACTCAAGAACAGATGCAATATGATCGGTCCAATTCACTAATGGATCGTTAAGTGCGCAAGTCAATCACAGGGATGAAGGAAGTATGGCAGAGCAATGCAGCATCTCGTTCCCTTCTCAGGGAACTATGGTTACAGTCATAACCTGAGACATTCAGGGTCACACCTCCCACCTAAAAAAAGGACCCTCCTGACCGGAATCTCCAAGGGAGAACCATCGAGGAGAAGTACCAGGTCCGATAACCATAGTTGGTTCAGCCAGTATGGCGCTACTGGTAGTAGACTTCTCCAGAACTCCTGGGAGCAGAGCAATCGAGAGAAAAGCGTACAGACATAGCCTCGGCCATGTCTGTATTATAATACCCAGCCCCAAGGGAGCTGGGTGTGTGAGGGAGAACCAAAGTGGACAGTGTGTCATATCCTGAGATGCAAACAGATCCACTTCCGCTTGGCCGAAAAACACCCATATATGCTTTTTGGTACCCTGGAAGTTATACTGCTCTCAGGGAGAGCTATTTTCTTTGGGATCACAGGAGGATCTGGTGTGCCAGTTTGCATAGTGGGCACGGACACAGATCCCCTAATGCTTTATATAAGAGACCACTGATGTGTTGTCTGTGCAAACAAGCACATTATGGCCTCTCAGGTCTGGGAGAAAATGCTTCAACACTGTGAAGACAGCCATCATTTCCAGGCAATTTATTCAAGATTCAAGATTCAAGATTTTTATTTGTCACATGCACAATTATATAGAGCATATATAACCAGCAGTGAAATGAGAGTCAGGTCCGCTCCATGGACAGTGCAACTATTAAGAATACAACACAGATGAAAATATACATAACTATAGCTATGAAAGAATTAAATAAAAGTAAACAATAAAAATATAAGAATAAAATATAAAAAAAAAGATGTATACTGTAGAATTAAATATAGAATGGAAAATAATGTGCATGAGAGTAAACTGTAGTCTTAAATATTAAGATACACAGGGATGTGCAAGAGGCAATGTGCATATGTGCATTATACTGTAGTCTTAAATATTAAGATACACAGGAATGTACAAGAGGCAAAAGTGCAAACAGGTTAACACTTTCAGTTTGTCAAATGTGAGGTAGTGAATGATGAATATCTTACTGATAAAGTGCATATTAAGTGGAAGATGAAGATGTTAAGAGGCTGGTTTAGAGTTTAGGAGCCTGATGGCCTGGGGAAAGAAACTCCTCCTAAGTCTCTCGGTTTTTGCCATCAGACTACGGAAGCGCTTACCAGATGGCAGCAAAGTGAAAAGATGATTACTGGGGTGGATGGAGTCCTTGATGATTTTAACAGCTCTGCTTTTGCAGCGTTTGAGGTAGATGTCCTGCAGAGAGGGAAGAGCAGACCCTGAGATGCGCTCAGCTAAGCGCACAACTCTCTGCAGGGCTTTGCAGTCTTGACTGGAGCTGTTCCCATACCACACTGAAATACACTGAGTCAATACACTTTCTATGGTTCCTGAATAGAAAGTTTTCAGGATTGCTGGTGAGACCCTGAATTTCCTCAGCTGTCGCAGATGGTACAGTCTTTGCCTGGCTTTATTAACCTGTGTTTGAATGTGGGTAGTCCAAGTCAGATCCTCGGAGATGTTTACACCGAGGTACTTGAAGCTACTCACCCTCTCCACAGGGGTCCCGCTGATCATAAGAGGAGTGTAGGGCTGCTTCTGTCTCTTCCTGAAGTCAACAATCAGCTCTTTAGTTTTGCTCACATTCAGAGAGAGACAATTGTCCTGGCACCATGATGTTAATTTCTCTACCTCATCCAAGTATGCGTTCTCATTATTGTTGTGAATGAGGCCCAGAACCACAGTATCATCAGCAAATTTGATAATAGAAGTGGAGCTGTGGGAAGATACGCAGTCATGTGTGTAGAGAGAGTAGAGCAGGGGACTCAGGACACAGCCTTGTGGGGCTCCTACGTTCAGAGTGATGGAGCTGGAGGTGTACTGGCCTGCTTTCACCACTTGAGGTCTGCCGGTGAGGAAATCAAGAATCCAGTAGCAGAGTGAGGAATTCAGGCCGAGGTCCAGGAGTTTAGAAGCCAGCTTGATGGGGACTATAGTATTGAAAGCTGAGCTATAGTCAATAAATAGCAGCCGTACATAGTTCCTGTTATTGCTGTCAATGTGTGTGAGAGAAGAGTACAGGATGTGAGAGATGGCATCATCAGTGGATCTGTTGGGGCGATAAGCAAACTGAAGAGGGTCCAAGGTATCCGGGATGGAGGAGCAGATGACGTTTTTAACCAGTCCCTCGAAGACCTTCATAACTATCGATGTGAGTGCTACTGGACGATAGTCATTCAGACAAGAGGGTTTATTGTTCTTAGGCACAGGAATGATGACAGATTTTTTGAAGGAGGTGGGAATCACCGATGTAGCAAGAGACTCATTAAAAATGGATGTAAACAAACCAGCAAGCTGATCAGCGCAGGACCGCAGAATACGGCCGGAAATCCCATCAGGTCCGGCTGCTTTCCTGACGTTCACTCGCTTTAGAGCCCTCCGAACCTCGTCCTCCGACACGGTGATCACATGATTATCGCTGCTCTGACTGCTGCTTCCTGACGCGCTGAATTTATGTGCCACGAGAGATGATGACTCCTCCACAGACCCTGAGTTGAGCGGCATTCCATAACCACCCAGCCCGTAAAAGAAGCATCTGTCCTGAGCATGAAGCGATGACAATGGGCTCCTAACACAGGACCTTGGGAAAAGAACCAAGGCTTCCTGCATACTCTCAAGGTGCAGAGACCTTGATCACGTGGAGTGGGTTCCCCCTCAGGGAAAAACCCCCTTGGTCTTGAGCCACCATTGTAAGGGTCTCATGTACAGCAGGCCAAAATATTCATGTTGGACACAGCTGCCATCAGACCCAACAGTCTGAGAAACTGTTTGACAGTTAGTGACTGGCCTAGCTTTATCTTGTTTACGGCTGTAAGAATCATACATATTCATTATTTCAAACTCCCCTAAACATAATCTTCACTGGGGTGTAAACAGATTGTACAAAAACATACAAATGAGATTGTGTTGGTATTATGGCTCAGATGATTGGTTCTTAAAAACGAGATGCCCATGAAGCACAGATGGCAGCTTCCCTGTTGCATACCCAGGTCTGTATGTGACAGCTGTCATTGAGATGAATGAGAATGCTAACAGATAGCTCTCTCACTGCTATTCATGTGCAAGCTATGGTAACATGAACCTACATTATGAATATAATTTTGCTATTCAGATGTTTTTTAATGGGATGAACTTTTCACCCTTATGGGATGAGTGAGCTAATGATTTTGTATTCATAATGCTCAAGTCAGTGTGATTAATAGCTTTCATATGTTTTGCTTGATGTGTTTGAGGACACTGCAATATCCTAATAATTTTTGTCATGGCTATTATACAATCACTCATATCATTATATTATATGAAAACATGATGAAAAGGCAGGGCAAAAGAGCAAAATGTCAAAATCAAACTCAAAATTCTTATTGGATGAGCTGCATTCAATACTGTAACAACATATTCTAAAGGGATGGTTCACATAAAAAAGAAAATTGTCATCATTTACTCACCATTCATCACACTGCTTAAAGGTGCAATATGTAAGATTTTCTGTCCGCTAGAGGTTGCTAGAGGCCTATTCAAAACAAAGGCGTAGCTTGATGATGCCAAGTTTGAGCGTGGAATCATGGGACATGTGGTCTTCACCTCAATGGACGGTGCAAAAGAATAGGGATAGGACTCGGGAAGAAATCATGTTCATGGATGCGATTATTAACGTTACTGTATAATGAAGCAGAGCAGGACCGAGTGTTGTGGGAGCTGAATGAGCCCGCTGGAGCGATTGCGCAACACACACCGCGAGCAGTGGAACTTTTATTATGTCACAGTCACCGACGCTGCTTCCGCTTTTCCGGTCATGAGTATGAGGTAACACAGCTCTGTTTAACATATTAGATACATTTGAGTGTGTTGAAAATTTTGTTATAACGTTACTCTGTGCGTTCGCATGGCGGCTGCTGTGAGACACTTGTTGCACACTGCAGTAAGCTAGATTGGTATTAGAATATCATATTAAATGCTGGATGTCTTGTGTTGATAAATGGCATGCAATTAATTTTAAAACATATTGTATGATGGTGAAAATTCTGTATTAATGTTACTAAAAATAAAGCTGCATCTGATTATGCTATGTTAGCTACTTCACAAAATAGTGTTTTTCTCTGAGGCATGGAAAAAAGCTTTCCTGTAGCTCAGTGGTTAGAGCATGGCACTAGCAATGCCAAGGTCATGGGTTCGATCCCAGGGATTGCACATACTCAGATACAAATGTATAGTATAATGCAATGTAAGTCGCTTTGGATAAAAGCGTCTGCCAAATGCATAAATGTAAATGTAAACGTAAATGCATGGTAAGGCATGGTAAAGCATGGTACTCGCAAAAAAATCAAGAAAATTAGATTTAAACAATAAGACTAAACGTGTTGAGCTATATAACAATAATTTGTTTTCTGTCTATAAACATATCAAAACAGTTGTTCCCTTGTCTATTAAAACATGTAAATATTAAAGCATCTTTGGTGTTTCCATGGTTTCTACAAAATAAAACCGGAAACTGAAGGTAGCGCGGGTATGACGCAACTGACAGGCGACTCCTCACACGTCCCGGAGCCTTGGTTAAAATTGCAATTTTCTCACGATTTACAAATGGTTGGAAACGTTTGGGATATTGTAAGTACTCAAGTGAACAAAATATATAACACTGGCCTAGTGGTTTTTGGATATTTTACTGCAAAATTCTTACATATTGCAGCTTTAAAATTACACTGATTCTATGAAGAGGATATTTTGTAAGAATGCATTTCTCATCCATAATACAATAAAATGCTCACAAGAATCAAAACCACACCTTCCAAATTGATAATTGATCAAATAAATATGCAAGAAAAAAAAAACATCATACTTAACATGCATAACAATTTTAGCTAAATAAATAAATAATGGTAACACTTTACAATAAGGTTGTATTAGTTAACTATGTTAACTATGTTAACTACTTTAGTTAACATGAATTAAGAATGAACAATACCTCTACAGCATTTATTAATCTTAGTAAATGTTAATTTCAACATTTACTCATACATTAAAATTAAATGTTGTATTTGTTAGCATTAGTTAATGTAACAAATATTAATAAATACTGTAACAAATGTATGTATTGCTCATTGTTAGTTCATGTTAGTTAATACATTAACTAATGTTAACAAATGAGACCTTATTGTAAAGTGTTACACCACCACTTGTTTTGAAAAAAAAAAGAAAAAAGGACACAATACATTTTTCAGTTTGTGCAGTAACTGAGAGAATGCAAGCCAGTCAACCAAATTACAAATGATTTACGACACCACTAAGATTTCATCTGGTCTTTATTGCAAGGCTCACATCCTTTTATGTCCTGTCATTATTTATTCATTTAAGGGTTTATAATTTATTGCTTTTCTCTTCACTCCTCTAGACAAAACGCACTAAGAAATATATAATATATATATATGTATATATACACATATAACAAAAAATTGCAGTCTCCTTGTTGACATCATCATTTGATAGTTGAGGTAAACCACAATGTGGTATTGATTTATAATAACCTTTTGTCCCCGAATTGAACATGTCCTCCTCATTGTCATCCTGCATATTGCATCTTATTCCAAACCAAAAAACAAGATGCAGCCTTTTTTTTCCTTCTCAGATTTCTTGAGAATAATACATATACTTAATTATTCCACAGGCTTGTGTATGCCTACAGCAAAGAACTGGCACCTCTCGCCGATTCTAGAATATATGGCACCTCCAACCCCCCACACTCAATAAGGTCCCAGCTGTGGAGAGCAGCCAGGTAATTCACGTCTTATCATCTGTCCTTCAAATTAATGTCATGTGAATGAGAGGGCCAGGAGGTCAGAACCACTGTATGGTTATTCAAGCACAGGATTGCTTTCTAGCACTATGAAGAATAACTGCTTTTAAACTCTGCTGGGTGGGTTTATGCTGTTGATGCATAGGATGATAGAAAATGGAGTGAGAACATAAGCTAACCATAATAAGACAATGTTGTCAATTTAGTGCTAGTAAACATTCTGTGTTCTGGCTTAGCACCATATTAAATACAAACTGAAAAGGTGCATGTAAACATCAAGGATCTTGTTAAATCAGGCTCTTTTTGGTAAGTCACAGGTCTGTCTCACTCGGCAGGGAAAAAAAACAATGCTAAATGTGAATTTAATAAAATGTAACTAACCTTATAATCATATCAAATTTAAGAGATTGTTAAACCAACTGAATAACTTTGCATATTTTTATGATTGCTCAGTAATTTCAATGGATCTCATTCACTAACCGTGCACAAATTTGTATATGAAATCTGCATAAGAACATTTTCACAAACAAATCATGATCCAACAATAACTTTCATACTAAAATGTAGCCTAAATTTATGACAAATCAAGCCAGGCTCATTGGAAAAGCTTGCCTGCGACATTTCTGCAAAATAATATTATGTTGGTTCTTGCACTTTCGCGACACTTTCAAAGTGAAATATCCAGTGAGTGACGCTAAAAGCATGTAAATTGTGTCTGAAACAGATGAACATGAATCTGAAAACATTTTATTACATTAGTTGTTGTTCGTATAGCTGCAGTTCAATGAAATGCCCGTTGACTGGCACTAAAAGGTTAATGCTCTTTCGCATTTGAAAATAATGTACCATCTACACTTTACCCGACCCTAAACAGATAGTGTTAACAAAACAATTGTCAAATTTGAAATGTGCTGAAGCAAACATGCCATTTTAACCTCTTTCCACAATTCTTTGATATTTTTTATTGTGACTCGTGTTTCATGGGACTTGAGTGCATGAGTGCATCTCAAGTGCACTGCTGTACCAGGTGAGCTAATTAGCATGTTTACTATGTCAGAAAAGCCAAACATATGGAGCTGGTTATATGATGCATACATCAAAATGTAGGCTATTGTTTTCAAATCATGCACTATGGTAAAAATGTTTTGAGCTCATCATTGTGCAAGGGAGCTTTTTTATTCATTGATAATCTATCTGCCATTGTAATCATAATTTTTGTGAAAAGAAATACAAGTTACTGCCGCTAGTGTTCATTTCAGATAGAAGCTACACTCTAAAAAATGCTGGGTTAAAAACAACCCAAGTTGGATTGAAAATGAACAGACCCAGCAGTTGGGTTAAATGTTTGCCAATTATTTGGTAAACAATAAACTACTGTTTAAAAATTACTGTATGGCTGGCTTAAAAATAACCCAAAATAATCAGACACATAATTACTAGAGCCAACACATATAATTAAAAGGTGAACATTTATTAATAAGCAATTTAATAAATGTTTATTGTTTTAATTATTTATTTATTAAACTTATTAATAAATGTTCATTTATTAAGCATATTAATAAATGTTAATTTCCAACAAATTTTGGGTTCATTTTAAGCAAACTCAATAGTTAATAGTTAAATAAAACTGCCCAGCAGGTTGGACAAACAGAAGCTGGATTTGTCAATTTTCAACCCAAATTGGGTTGTTTTTAACCCATTTTTTTTAGAATGTACAGTGAAATTTATGTATAGAAAATTTTTGGGAAGTTTTACAAAAAGCCACATATGCAAAATCATATATTCTGGGGGTGTTAAGATGAAATCGTGTCATATGTTAGCTGAGAGTAACAAAAAACAAAAAATTTTCATGAGAAGTTGTATATGAATAATCCATGCAGTTTTAGTGAATGAGACCAGATATTTAATTCTAAGGACATTTTTGTTTAACTTTTGAACAATAAACAACATTGGTGTTTAGGACCACAAAATTTGGGGTTGTCACACAAATGTAAAAATTTGAGGACATTATTATTTATCCAGTGTTTTCAATGTGACCCAAGGCAAGGAGGCATCCGTTATACAACATAAAAGCTTTTTTTGATCACTATAAAATTCAGTCTTCATGTTTCCAAAGCTGTCTGTGAAATGAAGGCATTTTCAAGAAACACATCAAGGCCTTCAGAAAAAAATCAAAGAGGACCCAATAAATAATTGTGAAGTTGACCTCTACACATACAGCATCGCTCTGAGAGCACTTGCCTTGTGAACATCATTGTTATAAAGCCAGTCATATTGATTAGATGAGATACTGACTATTCAGAGATATAGACAGGTTTACATTTTCAGTGCCTCATTTTAATGGACTGCAGAATATAAACCAGCTATTTGAGCATTTGAAAGGGAGATATCAACCCAGTGATCTAATACTGACAAATCATTTAGTCATACATGCATATGACTAATATGAAGTCGTGAGACATCAGTAAACAACTACTTTTACATCTATGAAAAAAATATGGGTTGTTTTGCTCATGCAAAACTCCCTGACACAATCGAAAGCGTTTTTACTGCATGTTGTTGCTTGTTTGTTTTTTATTTTTTTATTTTTTTATAACAGCTCCTCAACAAACATACATAATTCATGTTCATAACACAACAAGGTTTAGGGGTTTTGAAAACCCTTCTGTAAAAGTTGTTACGTGTGGGTGCAAGCACACACAACGGAGACACAGCAGTTCCAAAAATCTTTATTAATAAGCAAAACCTTCAGGAGATCTCCGAAGACAAGAGAACACAAACCACATTTACATAAACAAGAACTGACAAAGAACAACTGAAACAGGGCTATAAATACAAGGCAACTAAACTAGATACAGGTGAAACTAATGGGTAATTATAGAAACAAACAAAGACATTATCAGTAACCAAGGAAACCGAAACTAAACAGAGAGGAGAAACATGGGCAAAGGGAAACACAACAGAGGTGGGGCATTTCTCAAAATAAAAGTCAACAGAATGTAACACAAACATTGCACCCCCCCTCCCGGGTGGCACATCCTCG
>RJVU01029436.1:7440908-7465985 GCA_003731715.1 Anabarilius grahami
AACTATATATATATATATATATATATATATACACACACACACACACATATGTAATTTCCATCTCACATTGCCACTTAAAGCTATACAAACACTTTACATTTTTATCCATACCTCTAAATCCCAAGGTCACATCATAAAAACAACATCTTATGAATATTCAAGACAGCATGTGATTGAAGATGTGTACTTAGACAAGAGATCTATTCTGAGCTGTGAGAAAAAGGAAGGGGGAGGTGAATTCCTCCTCAAGGAAAGACAACCAGGGCATTCAAACAGCTGAAGGCCAAAGCCTGGGAAACTTCAGCAGCAGAAGCCTCATGTCTTTGATGAGCTGCTCTAAGTACACAATATGTGAAAATGATTTGTTTGGTAGAGGAAGAGATGTAAAGGAAATGGGTAGAAACACGAAATAGAATCTCAGTGGATCATTTGGGAAGTGAATCACATTGATCAAGCGTAGCACAAAAATCAATGCTAATTATCTCATTGTGTCTTGGGACATGTGAAAGTGGGGGAAACAGTCAACATATTTTGCTTTCAGCTTTAAAAAATAAGTAAACTGTTACCCAATGATAGGATATTAACTTACAACGACAATAAAAAACAAGACTATAATTGTATGGTTTTTCCTCTCCGGTCAAATTTGTAGCTAGCAATACAACAACAACAAATCCATTAAATGAGTTTGATTTGACTTTTTAAAGAAGTGATTTGCCAACAAAAATAAATAAAATCAGATTTAAAATGACACAATATATTTCCATTGATATGTCAATTGTGTCAAGTAATTTCTACTGTCATTTCTAAACTGACATTCAGACATTTCTATTTCTTTCCAGCGAGACACTGACGAACATTTTATCTGCAGGTGACTTATAACCATACATTTTTGGATGTCAAATGGCCTGTCCTCAGTCAGACCATGGGCCAGGGTATAAATGACCTTGATAGAGACACACATTAAATGTCGTTGTAGCAAGAAAGTATATCATCCGAGTGGGTATCGCAGCTGCGCTCAGAAAGGAGCTATTGTGGGCAGGATTTCAACATTCCACAGTGGAGCGTGACCGCATCACCCTGAACCACCCAACACTGGCAGAGCTGTCAGAGGTGCCATCCCCATACAGCACTTTACTCCAATAAAAGCAGGCTGGTACACAAAATAAGTCTTCAATGCTTGTCACATTGCTTGAAAGGAAGAACATTTCAAAATAATCCTTATTAGAGCATTGGACTGTGTTGCACCAGGGTCAGAACAGCCACCTCCCTAGATCCCATCCATCATGGGTCTCTTCTTTTGCCTCAGTAGACTGTGGAGAAGGTGGCCTTCTTCCTTCGCCAGTGGTGTGCAGTGGTGTTTTAAAATGAGGAGGCAAAGTCCTCAATTTATATATATATATATGTGTGTGTATATACATATGTATATACACACATATATATATATAATATACTGTATATTAAATGTAAATTTATGTCCCTGTTACACTTCATTTTCCTGGTTAAATAAACATTACATAAAAAGAGAGACCCAATACAATTCTATTTTGTATTTTTATACCAACTATGTAATGCTCTATTTATTAAAACCAAGTATAGATCATCTGATGGAGTTTGGATTTCTTGCCACCGTCGCCTCTGGCTTGCTTAGTTGGGACACTTGATATTTAACAATGCTTTTGAACTTAACTGAGCTGGATGATGAAATTAATAACTAATGATTTTTACAATGGAATGAATCAATACTGAACTTACTTAAGCTGGACAATGACACCATTTTCTTCTAGAGCTGCTTTGACACAATCTGCATTGTAAAAAGTGTTATATAAATAAAGGTGACTTGACTTGACAATAAATTTAAACAAGTTAGTCTTTTTACACATTTTTACATTTATTCCAAAATAATATAAGGCAGTAACAATTTAAACAATATATATTATTTGTGAACTCATGTTCAGCTTTTCTTTTTAAAGGTGGGGTAAGTAGGTTTTCAAAAATGCTGTTGGACATTGTTGATATTTAAAATAAACTCAAACAAACCCACCCCTCTCTTCATTGCTCCGCCTCCAAAACTCATTCTCCAATCCTAACCACCCTGCTCCGAGTCGGCCTCAAGCCCCGGCCCGTTCACTGCTGGCAAGCAAGGCAAGTGCACTAACAATGACACTAAACACCTCATTCTCTAGCGGTCGTCAGTGTGCAGTGGTTTACCTGCACAACTCTCACTAGCTGGCCACTGTTACACACGCAATGCGAGAGTGGATGTCTGTTTATCACAGCTGATGTGCAACAAAATACTTCACGAAAAATGCAGATGATGAAAGTGCGACAAGGAAGCACAGAATATGAATGTACAATACACAAGGGTAAATACAAACAAGTGTTTGTTGTTAGTTGCCAACAGCACAGCAGCTCCAGACAATCGTTGACACTCAAACCCAGTGTTACTCACAAGTGAAGCGGAATCAAAGCAGCCTTCATGTCTGTTTTCAGGCCTTCCCGCTTAGCTCTCTCCAGCACTGGAAAGCTTTTCTAATATTAACACGGGTCCTAAATCACTTGGCCAGTCATAAACCTTCATTCCAGTGATATTCTTTTGAGCTCTTTTGTATTGTGTCTCATCTCTCTTTCTGTAGTTTTTTCTTTTTCTTTTTTCAAATCTTCAAATCTTGCTCGTTCTCTCCTCGACCGTTATACGCCCCCCAATGCTGATTGGCACGTTTGTTGGTGGTGTCGGACCGACTAACTTCCAAACAGTGTTTTTGAAAAACTACTTACCCCACCTTTAATAGTCAACTTATTTTCAGCAGTCATCAAACTTGTACGCACTGGTCAGATGCAGACACTAAGATGTACCTTTAATTTCCCCAAGCTGATTGCTAGCTAAAAAACCCCACAGTCATCATGTTCCCTTTTGAAAGGGAACTCTACACTGCGTTTGAAACGCATATGGGGAACGCCTCCTCATGAACCGGTGTCTGAAAACAATATCAACTCACGACAATCCTATTGGTCGGCGACAGCCTATGACGTCATCATAGCGCGACCCGGAAGTATATAAGGTGCGCCTAGAGAACCAGTCAGTATCTTTTTGTCTTCAGGGACTGTTTTGTTTGGAACGATATCAAACCGATATTAAGGTAAGACAATTTATGTCTGACAAACGTTTCAGGAAGTGTGTGCATCCGTGCCCCATAGTGTTGACATCTGATCACATACATAACTTATAACATTGTCTTTTATGAGAACAAAAGAGCATGTACAGGCAGTTCTTGTGGGATCTGTCTGTTTGTTATTGTGAGTGCTCCACTCTCTTCTGGTCTTGTCCTCGAGAGGAGAAGGACCGGCAGCTGCACCTAATGGTTTGGGTCTTACTCTTGCTGAGGCAGAGTAGAGACTAGATCACGGGGGTTCTCAGCTGGAGCTTGTTGAAGAGTTGAAGGGGGGAAATTCCCCGCGACCTTCGACGGCTGACGGGAGAGAGCTGTGTGATTATGATGATGTGTTGTCTATGACATCATTAGATTCAGCAGCAGTTGCTCTTCTTGTTCTAAGCCAAACAAGAGAGCAGGAGATGGCTGATGAGGATGAAGATGGTGAGCATCCTGAATCCTCAAAGTCACCCTGCCCCCGCGTATGTACAGCTGTGTGAGATTATGGAACGCGCATCTGGCAGACTGTAGCTGCCATTGGAGCAGGTTAAGAAAGAAACCGCTCTCGGATTGTTTGTCGAACGGTTCCTTTTTGCCATAATCCTCCAGCCACCATAAGCTTTCCATTCCTTCTAGATCTTCATACTGAGATCGAGAAGGCATGGAAGGACCTGTATTCAGCTCGCATTCATCAACATCAGCAGGTTAATTCGCTGGTATTGATGGAGTGAGTATGGGTACGCCTCGATGCCTCCTACTGACGAGATGGGTGCAACTATTTCGTGATATAGGTAGGCTCCAATGCTCTATACGCGGCAGCAGGTCAGGCGGGTGTTGCTTTACACACAATATCTGTTTGTAAGCATATCAGTTAGACCTGCTTGGCTTGGTAGGTCTCTTTAATTGGCTTGGTAGGTCTCTTTATATTTATAATCAGTTTCTTGTATAGGATGCAGACTAAGGGCCCTGGAGTTCCATTAGGCTGGCTGGAACGATATATTATAAGGGTAGTACTTTGTTTGTCTTCTTTTTTGGATGTGTTGGCTTCAGATAATGAAGCCACCGTTCATATGTATTCAGATGTCGGCTTTAACTAAGCCGCACTGTTAGCCACCTTTTGGTTAATTAGCTTTCTCCTCTGGTAAATGCTAAAGTTTTGAGATTAGCTTTCACTAACTTCAGATAGATCTATGTTTAGCGTCGGCCTTACAGGCCGCCTGACATTGTGTGCTTGGGTTGAGCTTTGCTCCTCGGAGCTTTACTGTAGAAATTTAGTATTCTCAGAGTTTGCTTCCTCTCAGTTGAGAGTCGTTGGTAGAGGCTGTTGTTTCTTAGCCCCAGGCAGATCTATGCTTATGTGTTGGCCTTATAGGGCCACAGCTATAGCTGGCCTAGGCTAGAACTATGGTTTAGGCGGTCTGCTAGAAGCATTGTACGCCCTTTTTATACTACCCCTGTTATGTGAGTGTAGTTTCTCCTAGTTCTGACCTCCTTTTATCAGAGTCGTCAGGCCAAGGCCCATTGTCCCTTCGGTGTAGGTGCAAAATAGATAGCAGCTAAGGTAGCAGACTATTGCTAAGTCTTCCTGGTGCTGTTGTCTCAGGCGGTGTAGGCCCCTTTTCACTATGTGAATAGAAACTTTGTTGCTGTGGCACCGCTCCCCCAGAACTATCTAGTGGTACTTTGACTTCAGTTTTTCCCCTGAACCCCTTGAACTATGTTCAAGCTTGAGTGATATGGTTGTAGCTTTTTATGAAAGCTCCTGTTCCCTAGGGTTCAGTACAGATTGTATCTGTTTTTGGTGAGAATTTCTGATGTGAAGTACCCACCCTGTATTTTTCAGGGTTGGATTAATAGTACTCCCTTGTTGTTCAAGCTTATTGTACTTTAATATGTTAGTTCTGATTCCTGCCCTACACTTTGTGAGCTCAGTAACTCTAATACTGCCACAGGCTAGCACCTGTGTGTCTGGAGTAGTAGGCCTGACTTTGGCCTCCTTTAGAGTATGGTGACGTAGTTTGTACTCCCCTTGTTGTAAGGGTAAAAAGTGTTTTTACTGAGTATGTTGCCTGTTGGAATGTATAAGCTCAGGTTGAGTTTAATAAAGCTAACCTCACTACATAGTTTGGTTTTCATATATGGCTCCCAAATGGCTCCCTTAGTGCTTGAACACTGCCACAAGCTGACACTCGTGTTGTGTGAAGTTGAAGGCTCCATTTGGGCCTCCTTCAGAGCACAATAGCTTGTTGCATTACAAGGCTTGTTGGTAGATGTTTCAGTTAGAGTTTGCTCACTTGGAAACTAGCACTGCCACAGGTTGACGCCCGTGTCCTTCTGAAGTCGCAGGTCCTGTTTGGACCTCCCTCAGAGCATGATGGCGTAAGTTTGTACTCCTCTTTCTTAAAAAGTAAAAAGTGTTTTTACTGAGTACATTATCTGGTGGAATGTGTGGATAAAATTAAGCTCAGGTTGAGCTAAACTAGTTAACCTCACTATGGTTTGGTTTTCAGATTTGGCTCCCTTAGAGCTTAGACACTGCCACTAGCTGACGCCACGTGTCTTTCTGGAGTCTCAGGCCCTGTTTGGGCCTCCTTCAGAGCATGATGGCGTAAGTTTGTACTCCTCTTGCTTAAAGAGTAAAAAGTGTTTTTACTGAGTACACTGCTTGTTGGAATGTGTGGAGAAGATTAGCTCAAGTTGAGTTAAACTAGTTAACCTCACTGGATAGTTTGGTTCTAAGGTTTGGCTCCCTTACAGTTTAGACTGCCACTTGCTGACGCCCATGTCATTCTGAGGTCGCAGGTCCTGTTTGGACCTCCTTCAGAGCATGATGGCATAAGTTTGTACTCCTCTTGCTTAACACTCAGAGGTCAGCTGGTTGTGCCGGCGATACCACCTTGCTTTGTTTCTTATCAGTATAAAAGAGACTCAAAATACTCCGCAAATTTTGCACATACAATTAAGAGTTAAACACCATTTTAATCTTTAAATATCTTCTTTTATTTGTGTACACAGAGTAAAAACAAAATGTTGTGCTTTTTGCAAAATAAAGAAAACTAACATGATGCGTGATTTGTCATCTCCCTCTGAACGAAGTCCAATCTGATAGTTCTCAGAAAATGAACTGTAACTTAGTGAATACTAATCACAAAAAAATGAGACTTATGTCTAAAGAAATGTTACCATGTCAGGTTTTAAATCGTGTAAGTCAAATCAAAAACAAAAATTCTCTGTCCATGCAATCTGAATGAAAAGAGAGACATGTCAGATGTCCATGAGTCAGCTCATTATCCGCTAATGCGCCCGCACCCACGGAGCGAGCGCTATGCAGATGCAAATTCTGAGGCAATACATGTATACATCATCGCAATCGTGTATTTATTATCTTCAAAAGTGTCTATCTGCATGTTATAGCCATGGTTATAACGATCTCTGGAAGCCTCTGTTAGTTCCTGGAATGTCACATAGTATGCCTGTTCTTCACTGAGTCATTTGTGGACTAAATGTGCACAGAGCGCCCTCCGGCTGCAAGTATGAGTTTCATAGTGATTACAGTAAATATTGAATAAATATTACTCCTCTGTATATAAAATTGACATAAACATATGAGAATCCATCAATATTTCTCCAAATATGCATGCTTTTAAGCTAAAAGCCCTGACGGATGTTGATTTGTCATATTCATAATTCCTGACGCATAGGCTATTAACAAATTATGGTCACTATAAGAGTAAAACAGAGGTCAAAATGTGAAGCTTGAGTCTTAGATCTTTTTAATGATGTATAGTTTGTCAACTGCACATTAACATTTAGGCTATATAATATAACAAATATAATAGCCTATATGAAATGCCATAGAGGTAACATGAATGTTCAGATGCTTTGCATCACATAAATACATTATATTTTAAAGTATATTAAAATAGAAAACCATTATTTGGTTAGAGACTTGAGATCTCTTTTAAAAACATTATAATAGTAATGCATCCAATCTTTTGACTGGTACTGTAATTTAAACTATAGTAGGCCTATACAAAATTTTCTTCACATGTGCAATAATACGTGCATGCATGAGATCACAAAAATCATGTTTTTTTTCCAAGAGTGAACATTATATTTACGTTAATACAGCTGATATGATCCTGTTATCAGAGGTTTTTTTCGCATAGCCTACCTGACTATAAGGGCTCATTATGCGGGTCTTTGTCTTCTCAGGTGTGAATCACAGCATTATTCATGAAGATGCACGCCTCCACGCATACTGTGTTTCTTGACAAAAAGTGTCTTACAAAATTTAAATCAATATATTGTTTTATATGAACGAGTAGACAGGATCATTTTTACATCATTTTGAAGAAAAAACTCTAGTCTACAACCTCCAATACCCAGAAGTCTTGTGAACACATATATAATATTAGTTTTGTGGCCTTATTTCAGTGACTTAAGTTTTTTTGTTTTTTCAATAACCACGCATAAACGTTATTCCTTCAAAAATACAAACATGTTGCTCACATATTATGGAAGCCAAGTTCGTGCTGAATACAGTGTAATGACACCTTTTCCATTAATATGTTTATGAACAACTGAAAAAAGAACAAATGTCAGGGCATGTCAAAACTTCTCCAGGGCCCCAAAAATCCTCAGACCCCAGAGGGTTAAAGAGTAAAAAGTGTTTTTACTGCGTAAAACTAGCACTGCCACAGGTGGACGCCCGTGTCATTCTGAAGTCGCAGGTCCTGCTTGGACCTCCTCTAGAGCATCTAAACTTGATAAAAAATGAAACGGTGGTTATTATCATCAAAAGAAAAAGAGAAGGGAGCAGAGATGCCTGCTGATGAAAGAGCAGGATCAGCTGAAAATGCAAAGGGCAGAGAAGAGGAGCCGCCAGGACTACCCTCCACCTCTGGAAGGGCAGCCCGCCAAATCCATGCCCCGCAAACGGACCATCCCTCCTCGAAAGCCAGAAAATACAGAGAGGAATACATAAACTATGGTTTCACGTGCATTGTTATAAATCAGGTACAACACCCTCAATGCGTTGTGTGCTCCGAAGTCCTCGCACATGAGAGTCTGAAGCCCGTGAAAATGCAAAGACACCTGAACACCAAACACCCCAGCCTCACAGATAAACCCACTGACTTTTTCCGCAGAAAGGAGAAAGAGTTACAGGGACAAAAGAAAGTCCTTATTAAACAAACAACTATCCCCACTAAAGCTCAGAGGGCTTCATATGAGGTGGCATATTTAATTGCACAGACCAAAAAGCCACACACCATTGGAGAAACTTTAATCAAACCAGGAGCAATAGTTATGAGTCGCGTCATGCATGGAGATAAATTGGCCGCTGAGCTGGAACAAGTGCTGCTCTCTGAAGGGACTGTATCCCGCCGCATTACAGACATGGCTCAGGATATCAAGTGTCAAGTAAAGAAGAGTGGGAGGTATGCCTTACAACTGGATGAATCCACAGACGTGTATAGCACCGCTCAACTCCTTGTATTTGTCAGAAATATTTTTGAGGGGAAACTAAATGAGGAAATGTTATTTTGTATGCAACTGGAGGGATCATGCATGGGCGAGGACATTTTCAATAAACTGGACAGCAAACTTAAAGATGAAGGACTATCTTGGGGCGAGTGCATATCGGTGTGCACAGACGGAGCTGGGGCAATGCTGGGAAAAAAGAAAGGACTAAAGGCACGAGTCCTCCAAGTTGCACCTCACCTCAATTTCACGCACTGCATCATACACAGAGAAGCCCTCGCGTGCAAAACCCTTAATGCAAAGTTTAAACATGTTCTTGACACTGCTATGAAGATTGTTAATTACATAAAATCACGTCCACTGAACACACGGCTGTTTTCCACTCTCTGTAATGAAATGGGATCAGAGCACAAAGGCCTGCTCCTGCACACAGAAGTCAGGTGGCTGTCGAGAGGAAATGTGCTGAGACGCCTGTACGAGCTGCGGGATGAGGTGAGCATTTTCCTCACAGACCAAACATCCCCACTTGCTGAGCATCTGTCTGATCCTGACTGGGTGACAAGACTGGCATATTTGTCATGTATTTTTGAAAAACTCAACGGACTAAATGTGTCCCTGCAAGGTGAAAACACAAACATCTTGTACCTTAATGATAAAGTAAAGGCATCTGCGATAAAGCTGGTGCGTTGGAGAGAGAGAGTGGAAATGGGACGCATAGACATGTTTTCTGAACTGGAAGAATTAATGGAGGAAAATGCACTCAGTGTTAACAGCATCAAGGCATCTATTACTGCTCACCTTCAGTCCCTTTTGGATCACTTTCATAAGTATTTCCCTGAAATACTTCAAGGGAACTTCAATACTGAAAGACGCTCCCGACCAATATGACTGGATAAGGTCACCATTCAGTGTAACCACGGCAAATCATCTGGCGTCAGATATGGAAGATGCGCTGATAGAACTTTCAACCGATCGAACCCTGAGGACGGCATTTGACGGCAAGACGCTGGATGAGTTCTGGGTTTCTGTCGCGCTGGAATATCCACAGTTGTCGAAAGCCGCGTTGGATGTACTCATGCAATTTGGCTCAACGTATTTATGCGAAAAGACATTCTCCGCGCTGACTTACATTAAGAATAAACACAGGTCACGGCTTAACGTGGAAGATGATCTGCGGGTGGCGATCTCCAAAATTGCACCTAGAGTGGACCTGCTTTGCTCCGCGCACAATACCCATCCATCACATTAGGCGGTTTTTCTAAATAAAAAGTTATATTTGTTCCAATGCGTCAGCCAACGCTGTACGCGTGTTACAGGCAGCTTGAGTCTTACGTTTTCATCCACCAGGCAAAAATCGTTAGTTCAGTCACAATCAGAAAGCATTTGTATATCTCTCCTTAACAAGGCACATGATTTAAGGTATCTTTTATGTGTGTAGGACAAACTTACCTTAGAAAAAAATTTCCGAAAGTTCTTACAACAATATTGTTTCTCTGTGTCATTATCGTTATGCCAGTAGTGTGGATTTGCTATTCTCATAGAATAAGAATAACTATTAAAACTTTACAGTTATTATTATAGTTATTGTGGGTCGTCAGCAGTCTAATATTGGGGGTCGCGGTCTGAAAAGTTTGGGAACCCCTGCTCTAGAGCACGATGGCGTAAGCTGTTCTCATCTTGCTTAAAGAGTAAAAAGGTGTTTTTTACTGAGTACACTGCTTGTTGGAATGTGTTGAGGTAGACTGTAATATGTGGGCACTCTACAGTCTTATCTGCTAGTTAAACTCGGTTCATTCTGAGCGAGTTACATGCTTGTGGGATCTTGCTTATCAGCAAGCAAGCTGTTCTAGGTGTGTGGCCTTCACAGGCCACCCTTTAAGCTCCCCCCCCACATCTGGGTGTTCTTGAAGCAGATTGAGCATATAGTTTCACATGATGGCCTTTCGCAAGGCTGCTGTGAGGTATTTCTTCACAGTGTAGAATTTGCATCATGTTGCAGGCCCCTTCCGGGGCCTCCATGATTCTGTGCCTGCAGTACGGTTTATCTGTTAGGTTGAGCTCTGTACTCCCCTCGTTTGAGGGTTGTCCTGCATAGTACTTAGCTCCCTAAGCTGGTCAGTGGTTGAAGGCCTCTCTGAGGCCTCCCTATTGAGGATCAGCCCCAAAGGCTGGTAAATGTGCTCCCCTTTTTGGGTTCCTTTAGAGTGCACAGCCTCCTCAGTGCAAATAATCACGCGGAAGGTCTCTTTGAGGCTTATAGCTTGGGCTGTTGGTCATAGGGAATGCTGTCACTGACAGCCTATGTATGACCCGTAGAGGGAGTGGTTCTGGCATTTCAGTTGAAGCTGCTAGTTCTGACGTTTGTCTAGCCATTTTTGGCATGCACTCCCCTCAAGCATGGCGGTGTGGGTATATAATTCCCCATATGCGTTTCAAACGCAGTGTAGAGTTCCCTTTCGAAAGGGAACGTCTCAGGTTACGTATGTAACCATGGTTCCCTGAGAACAGGGAATGAGACACTGCGTTTCCTAGCCATGCATCGGAGCTGCCTGCTGAACAGTCCCTTCAGACGATAAGGTACTGACTGGTTCTCTAGGCGCTCCTTATATACTTCCGGGTCGCGCTATGATGACATCATAGGCTGTCACCGGCCAATAGGATTGTCGTGAGTTGGTATTGTATTCAGACACCAGTTCACGCAGAGGTGTTCCCCATATGCATTTCAAACGCAGTGTCTCGTTCCCTGTTCTCAGGGAACCATGGTTACATACGTAACCTGAGACGTTTTCATGCCATTTTAATTTTGACTTAAAGCAGTGATATCTAAGTGGTCTGCACTTTGATCTTTGCAACTTTGCAGGCCTTTTACATTCATGAACCATTATATTACACACTACATCAAAGGTAATATATACGATAAAGTATAATAGGTGAACTTTAAAAACACAGGGGGTAAAGAGAAAGCCAAATAATGAATCATGTCAACATAAATATGAATAAATAGAAGGTACACACAGGTCCTAAAAATAACTTTTTGCCAAACCTGACAATGGCCAGTGACTTAAGAAAATAACCAGCCAAAAATATTTTTACCAACTATGACACAAAAACAGGTAGCTATGACACAAAAATTTTTGATACTTGAGAAAATTCACAATCCTCTATTCCAATTTCGATACCACAGCTAAAACTACTAGCTTAATTAATATCAATTTAATAGCCTACATTTTAAAGACAAGTAATAAAAACAGTGTAATAATAAAAGCATAAATAAATACAAATAAATCCTTTTTAAAGTTCAAAAGCAGTGAGTAATGTTTTTTCTTTGCCCTTTGTTGTTTGATTAACATTAAAGACGTAGACAGTAGCAGGATTATTAGAATGCTGTCACTTTAAGACTGAATGCACGCATGGATCATTATGCAGTTTGTGTTTGCGTTCACTTAAAGGGATAGTTCACCCAAAAATGACAATTACCCCATGATTTACTCAACCTCAAGCCATCCTAGGTGTATATGACATTCTTCTTTCAGACAAATACAATCAGAGTTATATTAAATATTGTCCAGGGTAATCCATGCTTTATAATGGGAGTGGATGGTGCCCCAAATTCTAAAAACAGAAAAAATGCACTCATCCATTATAAAAGAAGTCCACACGGCTCCGGGGGGTTAATAAAGGCCTTCTGAAGTGAAGCAATGCGTTTGTGTAAGAAAAATATCCATATTTCAAATTTTATAAACTGTAATCTCTAGCTTCCACTAACTGTCATACGCGCGTTCATGAGAGAGTGGAGTCCTAGCTTATGACGTAGGATGCATTCGCAGTGTGAGCTCCGGTGACGAACACGGAAGAGCAGAGGAGAGAGCAAAACAAAATACCGGTCATGAATTAAAAGTACAAAACTAGGTTTTGTTAAGAAAAATGTTGGAGGATTTCGATATAAGCCAAGAGAAGACTTTGTTTTTTGCCCAGCCATATTTGTTTGTACTGGAGTATACCGACCAGGAACTCCGGGAGATGGAGGAGGCTGCAGCAGCAAAACAAACTGAAAAACTGTTGGCCGAGGCATGTTTATATTGTCGGAGTAAATGCCAATCACTAGCGAAAACACGTTAGCCAAACCCCGTAAGTCACATCACCAAAAACAGCAGGCTAAGAGGTAGACGACACACCCAGATATCAAGCAGTAAACAAACCATGCAACTGATAGAGAGAGCGGTAACCCATCTGATGAGCCGAAAGTGGTGAAAGACGCAACAGGGTAGAAAGCTCACAGCAGCCCGATGGCAAAACTTGCAGGCAGTAAAAATTGGAGTCAACAATCAAGTCCAAAGCACCAACAGTTAGAATTGGAGTAATCCGAAAAGCACAATAATCCGATGGTGATATAGAAATACAAATAAAGCAGTAATCCAATCAGTGCAGCAAAACATACAAACAAACAATACAGGTTTGAAGCGGCAGCCAGTCATGCACAGCGCTCTGCATCTCCCTTTGATGTCGACGCACGTAATCTCAAGACTTTAGCTTTGTTGAAGCAATCCAGATATTCACAAGAAATCAGCATTTTAACACTAATAAAATGTAGAGTATAGCTCAAATAATTTGCTTCTTCATGTGGATTTCCTTTGCTGTACACAACTTGGTTCTCGCGAGACTAGCATATTCTCAACGGAGCTCAGGCTGCGTATGCGTCTTACGTCACAAGCTGGAACGCCACTCTCTCGTGAAAGCGCGTTCGACAGCTAGCGGAAGTTAGAGATTACAGTTTATAAAGTTTTAAATATGGATATTTTTCTTACACAAATGTATCGCTTCGCTTCAGAAGGCCTTTATTAACCCCCCGGAGCCGTGTGGACTTCTTTTATAATGGATGAGTACATTTTTTCTGTCTTTAGAATTTGGGGCACCATCCACTCCCATTATAAAGTATGGATTACCCTGGACATTATTTAATATAACTCTGATTATATTCATCTGAAAGAAGAATGTCATATACATCTAGGATAGCTTGAGGGTGAGTAAATCATGGGGTAATTTTCATTTTTGGGTGAACTAACCCTTTAAGACATAACCGACTATGTTTACTAGGATACTCGCCGAGAAGGAAATTTTTTGACAACTTTGAGTGAACTTGTCCTTTCAAGCGCAGGAAGGCATGAGAGCTCAACTTCGCACGCTGTCTGAGACATGGCTTTCAGGACGCGCACTTCGGATGTTAAACTTCCCACATAGCACGAATTCAATTCATAGAACGAGTTCTAGCGCTTGAATATTCACTTTGGAAAGGCTGAAACTTTCGTGATTATTCAGCACTGACCCATCAACTGTAAAGAGCATTGTTCACGTTCATGTTCTCACAACATTGCATTGTTAGAATTCTGAAAATTGTTACTGCATCTGACGCCTGACAACTTGCTAACGGCAATTTTCACTCACATTTGGCGCTTGGCGAGACACATGACACAAAAAAAATGCAATACACATCATTTTAACAACATTTCACGAGTTCACATTTACATATAATTAAATACGGTAAGAATCCGTATTTGGCATGCTGTCCGGGGGGAGGGCTTCGAGCTCTGAAATTTTGGCCCGAACCCAGAGTACTCCCCCCAGTTGTGGTAAAAGTAGATAGAACTGAAGTGAGGAGATGGGGTGAAGGAGAGAAGCTGATGAACTGTCAGACGAACAGAGATAAGTCTGCTGTATTTATACCTCTTATCACTGTTTTGCATCGATAAACTGAATGCTCTCCACCTAATTAGGTTAATTATCTGCACCTGTTCCTCCCAAACTTTGTTCATAAAACAAAAGATGTCACATAAAATCCTCATGTACATAACTGAAAAGAAAAAAATAAGAACAATTATTTTAATGAAAAACCATTAAACGTGAAGTGTTGCTTTTCACTGTAAAATATAAGATGACTTGTTCTAGATCTATTTCGCCCCATATAGTAAGGGAACTTACCATTAACTATTTAACATGTTTTTACTGTAGCATTTTTTCAGTCTTTTACCATTAAAATTATCTTTTTTTTATTTTATTTTTACAGTGCTGGTAAGATATTTAGAAAGATATTTGTCAAATGTCATCATAGACTGAAAACGAAGTAATGTAACAAAAATGTGTCAATCAAAACAATATTGCAAGACTTGCTCAAAAGACATTAATTACATATATTCATCAAATTGTTTTATATTATGTGGTTTCTTTTAGGAAGGGGCAAGTTTTTACATCATTATTGACCACACCAAGGTAGACCACAATACAACCGATTGAATGGACTGTAGGTCAGTACCCCACAGCCTCATTTTCATTTGTGTCAAATCTAATATGTCACCCTGACTAAGGCTCATTGAAATTGTATATTAATGTGATACAAGCATCTTGCATAATTCGCAATGGACTTGAAGGTTCAAAGTTCAAAGCAATTAAGTCAGTTTAATAATTATCCAGTCACATTCATTAAAATAAAGGCTCGCAAAACACTTATAGACTCTCAAAGACTCTTACACTGGTGCTTAGGGCTGTGTGTATGTGCCCGTGTCTGATGTGTAATGATGTCATTTTAAAATTTTGTCTATTTGTGTAAAAGCATCTCTCTGAATAATAAATTAATAACTCTTACTGACCTATAGACCTAGACTGTTGAATGGTAGTGTAATTTTAAAATGGTATGTGAAACATAGAGCACTCAAACATTTCAAATTGTAGAATGTCACATGACCTCAATTTCACGTTTAATCCAAATTTGTGTAAAAATGTCATAATATTTAACTGTCTGCTCACAAAAAGAGACAAGAAAGAGATATTACAGCTACCTGGCTGATAGGCTACTGCTGGTTCATTTGTCACACTAGAAATGTAAGGTAAGGTCAAGTCCATTGCATTGTGGGATACAGTATTCCATGCAGTATGCTCTGTTGTGTACTCCATATTTTGGAAAATGTAGAAGGTCATCTGGTTATTCCATCCATTCAAAAATCACACACTGTGCACAGTATACATACTATAACCTGCAGAAATAGTAGTATGGTAGCGTGCTATTGGAGTGTTTGCAGTCAGTCTGTGCGTTTGAAGGCATGCAGCATNTCGGGCGGCGCCGGCAGTGTAAGCAGTTTGGGTTCTGGAGCGGACTCAATGGCTGGAACGACCCGTGTCTACAGACACCGAAGGGGCGGCCATCTTGCCCGTGGGCACTGGCGAAGCAGCCATCTTGTCCATAGACACAGGCGGAATTGAGTGCGTTGCAACCGGCGGAATTGAGTGCGTTTCAACGCCCACCTCACATACGCACTCATCCTCATCCTCTCACATTGTTTCTTCTATCCATTCTCAGACTTTCTCCTTCCCACCTTCAACAACCTGTTTGCTCTCTGAGATGGCTTATATTGGTTGTGTTACATCATTTGAAACAGGTTACTTAAATTTTGAGTGGTTGTGTTCAATGAATGACATGTTTTCTTTATTTGTATTTGATTGTTGCCACTTGAGTTTACCAGTATGGATGACGTGCATTAGAGTGCAGAATGTGTTTTGAGAATGAGAATGTGTTTAGAGTTTTGCTGAAAAATCTAAGATCTGCAAATTGTGTTTTACCATCTAAAATGGTTTAAGCCATTGACAACAGACTGCACAATTAGCTAAATGAGGCCAGGCAACTGAGAACTTTGTTCAGCCAATGGGTTTTAGTGTTTTAGCAATTGAGAAAAACTGTAAATCCAACTTAACTTAATGGTTAATCAATGAATCATTTGGAACACCTATACTGCCGTCCAAAGGCAAAGCGCAGTAACTACACATTTGATCAAAAATGAGTTATGGCTTGAAATGGGCTTTGTAACATCTGTTCTGTCTTGTGACAAAGTATCCCGGTTCAAAATGGTCCTGTTTCTGAGAAACGAGGGTATCAAAATTGCAGTAACTACAAAATCGAAGCTAATACCAAGGCAAACCGCAGTAAGTGATGTTACTGCGTTCTAGCTTTGTTTTCCCGGCTTTTACACCCTGCAGCATGATGGTTGAACTCGCGTTAAAACGCAAATATCCAAAGACGAGAAAGGAAGATAGCAAAATATTAACTCCTAGCCAACCAAATGACAGCTTTATAATCAATTAACATTAACTAGCTAGCTGCTAGCAAATTAGACCGATATTTTAGCCTCCCTGCGCTGCTCCATTGATGGCTATATCCACTCTGACAATGTAATCAGGGGCGGACTGGCCATCGGGAGTACCGGGATTTTTCCTGGTTGGCCGCTGGACAATGTGGGCCGGCCCGTTGCAATGTAAATATATGTGAAGAATGAATTAAAGTAAATTTACGTAGTCTGTATCCTCCTTCAACCCAGACGAATTGTTCGCGCGGCCGCGACCCACTTCAGCCAAAAAAACTTAGTGTGCTCAGTCTGTCGCGCTCGTCAAAATGTTTAATTTACTGTCCACAGAAACCGAGCAGCACTTTTTAATGCTAGAAGAATGCGAGCCGAGGTAAGATGGGCAGCAGAACATGACGAGACAATAAACAGCAATATTTGCCTACTGTTTGATAAAAAAAATAAAAAAACGACAGACATTCATTTCCAGGTATGCACTTCTGACCTTTTCATATTTTTCATATTTTAATGACGTCATTCGTCACACAATGGACACAGAAACATTAACGTTGTTTCAGCATTTCAGATAAGAGTGAATGTTTGTGTATTTGTTATCAGGATTTCTTCAGTAATTTCACAATCATTTGAAAATTATTCATAAAACTCGAAATATCATTCTCAAACTTATACTAAACATGGCCTAAACTTTCATATTTAAGTAGCCTATGTCCCATGTTAGGAAAGTGTCTAAAATATATAATTTTTTAATTAGTTCACATGCATTATTTTACACATTATTTTAAATAAGACTTCTTTAATGTTTTTGAAAGAGAAACGAGGAATTTATTTGATTGAAAATACAGTCAAATAGCTGTTTTCTATGTGGATTTATTATAAAATGTAATTTATTCCTCTGATCAAAGCTGAATTTTCAGCATCATTACTCAGTCCTCAGGGCAATTTTAACATGCAAACATCAATAAAAATATTAAAGTTATTAAAAAACAATCAACATGTAGTAAGAAACACAACAATAAAGTTGGATGAACACATTTAGTTTGTAGATACTGCACTTTGCTTTTGCAATAGTGTTTTAGTTGTTTAAGGTCATCCAAAGGCAGAGTGCAGTATCTACATTTTGGGGGTCAAAGGTCACATCAGTGGTCATGGTTTTTATCTATAAAAAATTTCTTCCTAAGAAGGCATTACATGAATGCATTACCACTGATCAACCTACAACATGTTTGACTGGCTGGTGTAAAAACTTTAAAGGCGTTTTTCTCAGTTTCAGTGTTTGCGTAGTTACTGCACTTTGCCTTTGTAGGGCAGTATAGACCTAGACTGTTGAATGGTAGTGTAATTTTAAAATGGTATGTGAAACATAGAGCACTCAAACATTTCAAATTGTAGAATGTCACATGACCTCAATTTCACGTTTAATCCAAATTTGTGTAAAAATGTCATAATATTTAACTGTCTGCTCACAAAAAGAGACAAGAAAGAGATATTACAGCTACCTGGCTGATAGGCTACTGCTGGTTCATTTGTCACACTAGAAATGTAAGGTAAGGTCAAGTCCATTGCATTGTGGGATACAGTATTCCATGCAGTATGCTCTGTTGTGTACTCCATATTTTGGAAAATGTAGAAGGTCATCTGGTTATTCCATCCATTCAAAAATCACACACTGTGCACAGTATACATACTATAACCTGCAGAAATAGTAGTATGGTAGCGTGCTATTGGAGTGTTTGCAGTCAGTCTGTGCGTTTGAAGGCATGCAGCATATAGTAATGCACAAACACACACACCCTTCTTTATTTAATGGCAATTCCTCCAGTGCATTTTCCCATCTTTGTCACCATAGCAACGGAACCTAGCGGGCTGACATTCCTGTCTCCAGAGGCCTGGCCTTGTTCTCCAGTTCACATGCAACACAGCTGTTTCATCCCTCAACAAAGCAATTAACACACAGGGTCAAAATGGAATCTCTCCTCCAAATATCAGCCCACAGTCTGTCTGATGGAATGTATTGCTCTCTGTCATAAACAATTAGATCCCATTGGAAGCTTGGTGACATAGTTTGAGGAGGTTACGCTGCAAATGAGATTAAGGAAATAAGGAATATGATTCTTTAGACCTTATGGGTGGAGCTTAAAGGTCCAGCCATACCATAGCCCTACCCCTACTTCAAGCTAAATTGAAGAACAAACTGTTGTGACATCCTTTCGAACAAAATCAGGCCAAAATCAGACCAAAAGTTCGTTTCGGGAGTTTGAAACAGCTTGCCAAAGTGAACTTTCCACAAAAGTTCGCTCTGGCTGGTAAACACCTTCGAACTACCATTGGTCCGTGGCGATTAAACAATAGGTGAAGTGAAAATTTTCTCCAGTTCATTTCTTCTCTTCGGTACGTTGAGGTAAGCCGTGAGTAAAAGCATGAACAATTTCTATAGTAGAAACTGAAGTGTAATTTTAATTGAATGCAACTTTAATTGAATGCGACTTTCGAAAGGGAACGAGCCGGTGCGTCACATAGGGGTCGCTATGGGGAATGCCTCCAGCATGACTGGTGTCTGAATATATCATCTTCTTACTTGTCTTCAGGAGACTGTCTGTTTGTACAAGGAGCACACATGTTTAGCTCCTGAGAGAGCTGAATGACCGCATTGCATGAGTCTCCTCTCGCTTTCTCAGTGAAAAGCTCCATTCGCACTGTTACAGCCACTGCCATAACACAAAAGAGGGATAACACAAAGGCCCGGTCAAATAGGGGAATTTATTGAAATAACAATTTAAACAATGGGTGGGAGAAATTAGACAGGAAAATAAAGAGTAAAACACAATAGAGAGCGCAACTCCATTTCTAGACGGCCGCTCAAGTTCCGCCGCTGAAATGTGGCAACTTGGCTTCCTTTAAGAACACGATAATGGTCCACAGCTGTAAGGAATCTGCTAAACACAAAACAAAAGTAATCACCTTTCCTGCCCCTAATGGGCAGGCAAATAATTAAATAAATACATATACATATTACTTGTAACACCTTCATCCCCTAAAAGTGAACCGTCACCATAAGAAAGTGCATCTACAAAAAGACACTTTTCTATCCCATCCAGGGGTGCGTTTCCCGAAAGCATCGTTGGTGAACCATGGTCGTAAGTCCCATTGAACTCTAATGGTAACGACGGAACTTGCGACCATAGTTCGTTTCGGGAAACGCACCCCAGGATAGTGCATCAGCTACCACGTTGTCCCGACCTCTGACATATTTAATGTCGAGGTCGTATGGCTGTAAAAAAACTAAGGCTTTCCTGTAGCTCAGTGGTTAGAGCATGGCACTAGCAATGCCAAGGTCATGGGTTCGATCCCAGGGATAGCACATACTCGGATACAAATGTATAGAATAATGCAATGTAAGTCGCTTTGGATAAAAGCGTCTGCCAAATGCATAAATGTAAATGTAAATGTAAATATAAACTCCAGCGCATGAGACGCTGATTAAAATTGTGCACCGAGTTCAAAAAGGTAAGCGGGTTATGATCGCAATACACGACGATCGAATGACAGCTGAACAAATACACCTCGAATGTTGAATCGCAAGAATCAATGCCAAAGGCTCCTTTTCAATAGTAGAATACTTTTGCTGTGCAGAGGTAAACTTTTAAGAAAAGTAACACACTGAGTGTTCCACATCATCAGCACCCCTCTGCTGGAGGACAGCTCCCGCAACAACATTGCTAGCATCCCCCACGACACTGAACTGTTGTGAATGGTCAGGTGCATCCAACACTGGGGATGAAATCAACAAAGAGTTAACATTTTCAAACGCGCACTGGCATGCATCAGACCACTCAAACCGAACTTTAGGACTCAGCAAGTCAGTAAGAGGAGAAACCACAGTTGCAAAATTTTTGCAAAACGAGTGATAGTAACCAACCATTCTAAAAAATGTCTCAATTGCTTATGGTCCATTGGAGGTGGAAAGTCACAAATGGCCGCAACCTTTGCAGCCACTGGGCTTACTTGACCCCTGCCAATAACTTTTCCCAGGTACACAATGGTGGCTTTACCAAATTCACATTTGCTCAAGTTAACAGTGAGCTTAGCGCCAGCCAACCGATGAAAAACTTGACGTAAAATCACATGTTCAGCCCATGAGGAGCTGTACAGAACCAAATCGTCTTAGTAAGCTTCACAACCAGATACACCAGCCAAAACAGTGTTGACGAGCTGCAGAACCTACACGATCGATGCAATCATCTACCCTTGGCAAAGGATAAGAGATTATTACGTGCTCAAATGGCTCCGAAACCATGGGAATTGGATAAAGCGGTGCAGGTTGAATAGTTTGATTGGGCTTTACCACCATTTGGCAAACATAAGTCTGACAAAAAATGTTCTCTTTTTTAACCGGGCCAGTAAAAATTTAGCGAAATCCGGTCATATGTTTTCACAACACCTAGATGACCAGCCAAACCATTATGTGCAATGCTTAATCGAATAGCATTTTCACTTACTGAAGGATCAGCCACTTCCTCCAAAACACTAGCATTTTCTAATGGCATTTGTAAACCGACCCACTCAACCAGACAGCCTTTAAGGATGTTTCGCAAAGTTTCCTTCAAAGTCTTATTCCTAGGAGCTATGTCAATTTTATAAGATTCTGCAATTTGCAATAACTACTCTTTTGTGCACTGTCTCTATTCTCGAGGGATGTGGGACGCGCATTTGGGCAGAATGCTGTCTTCTCTTCGAAGAAGCTGGATGCGCTAGGTCAGATGCATTCACAAGACTGACTACAAGTAATAGGTAAGGAGATTTTTTCATTTCTGTTCTCTCCTGAAGGATAGTAGTTAGTGTTTGCACAAGCGTGTTTGGATCCCGAGGGACTTTAAGGCACTTATAGCGATCCTTTCATGTCTGTTCTCATAAGATTCTTTTCAGAGTGATAGAATGCATAGCAATGCATTCATGTCTGTTCTCGTATGATTCTTTTCAGAGTGATAGAATCTGACGCGAGAACTAGTGCGCTTGACACTCAAGAGGGTTAAATGTACACTTTTCATGATGCGGTCGCAGTAATTGTTCCACCTGGGCTTGAGGGATGAGAGTTGAGTGCCTGCACCCCACGGTTCGGGTCCCACGGTTGCCATTACGGTGACAAGTCAAATAGGAATTTTCCTTTTTTGTCTCCTCTTGTTGGCTAAAATATAATTATTGTTATTATGTATGCTTCTAATACTAAGAATTAGAGAGAGAAGAGTGTACTAATTGTTGTTATTATTACAATTAGGAGTTTTGGAAAGTTATGCCTGTGCCAGTGACAGACTAGATCTGGTTTGGCGGCATGAGACAGACTTTATGGAAAAAAATGTTTGTCTGGACATAACTGAATGCTTCTGTGAATGACTTGATACTGCCTGTATAGCAGTATCAAGTCGTTAGGCTTTCTGTAAGCCTCCTATGATAAGCTGTCCTGAGAGTTGGATGTTTTAAGCCGCCTCTCTCTTTAGAGAGTTATGGTGAGGTCTCCGTCCTCAGAGCTCAGCTAGGCAGTATGCTAGGTTGTCAGGCTCTCTATGAGCCTCCTTGACTACTCTCTTTACAGTAGCAAAGCGTTTTTAGGCCTCCTCTTGTTATAGAGAGTCACTCTTTCAGGCCTTCGCTCCCTAGAGCTCTGCCTGAATAGTAGATCAAGTTAGGCTTTGCGAAGCCTCCTTGGTAAGCTGTTCTGAGCGTAGCATGCCGATAGCCACATTCAGGCCTACGTTCCCCGAGTTCGCCAGGCAGTACTGCTGAGTTTGGGCTCATTGAATACATTGTCTGATGCCAGATAGTTTACTAAGTAGTAGGCTCTCAACTCTCTGTGATCCTCCTTAGTTACTGCTTTCTATGGAGCATGTTATGCCCTCTTGTTATAAGTGGCATTTTTGCTTAGAACATTGCTAGGCCTCCTTTTGCTTTAGAGAGTTGTCATGTTGAGGTCTCCGACTGCAGAGCTCCACCACGGAATGGCTTTTGAGCCTCCTTGGCCACTGCCTTTAGGAAGCGCCATGGGGCAGCTGCACCATCTCGAGCCCTGTCCCTGTGAGCCTCCTTGGCTACTGCTTGTATAGAAACTGCTCCTCAGTACTCCACATGGTGCAGCATCGAGTTGTTAGGCGCACCGCATGCCTCCTTGATGGGAGCTTGACGACGGGGCTACAAAGCTGAGTTGCTAGGTTCTCTTGAGCCTCCTCGGCTGCTCTTTTGATATAGCATTGCTAGGCTGTAGATAACTGGTAATGTGCCATCCAGTTAGTTAAGATATACTTGGGATGTGTTTAAGGAAGCTATGTTCATATATGGTCTTTTCCTGTGTTGGAGTGCCCCCTTGTGGCGAGGCAAGTTTATGTACATGTGATACAACTGATTTGAGTGATTCGAGCTCTCCATGATAGCTAATAAAACAAGTTGTTTTCCAGCATATAAAAGCTTCCGTCTCTATAACGAACTACATAGGCCTTCTCTTTTTTTTTTTAAGTATTGTTCATTAGGCCTCAGCTCCCCTGAAGCTCCGCCCTTTTATATTCCGAGTTGTAGGCTCTCTTTGAGCCTCCTTGGAGCTGCCCTGGGTATAGAATGTTGTTAGGCCTCCTCTCATCAGCATATTGAGGCCTCCGTTCTTGGAGCCATATTTGGGCAGTAGCTCTGAGCTGCAGGCTCTCCTTCCTGAGCCTCCTTGCAAGATATCCTGAGTGTGGGGCATTGTTAGGTCTCCTCTTTATTTGGAGAGTTGTCATACTGAGGCCTTCGCTCCTAGAGCTCGGCTTTGCTAAGTTGTTATGATTTCTGTGAGCCTCCTTGGCAACTGCAAGCATTGTCAGGCCTCCTCAGAGCTCCGCTAGGATAGCAGTTGTGAGTGGCAGGCTCTCTGTGAGCCTCCTTGCAAGATATTCTCCTCTCGAGTCATCATAGTGAGGCCTTCGCTCCTAGAGCTCGGCTAAGGTTTGCTAAGTTGTTAGAGCTTAGCTCTTTGTTGTTAATTTGTAAATAAATGTTAATTTGCAATTTAATACATTGCTAACACATTTTATTTCAGTATTTATTACATATTTCAGTCGATTATCACTCATCTCAGTATAGCAATATAGTTAGGGGAAAAGCCAATATGGCATGTTTACTAATGTAAGTTATGTGTAGTAAACGAAACCGCGCATCTGAACCATTCATTCGTTTAGAGACACACAGAACGTGCAGGATTCATATTTAAATGGTCTTTTTGCAGTTTAATATTCACAGACACTGGTCTATATCACAAATAGAATAAAGGATTTAAGAATATAGAATTTACCATTCATAATCCTCAGCTTGATCCTCAAAATGGAGCTGAAACCAGTTGCACTCTTCCTCTGAGGTAAATTCTTCCAGTATTATTCCTCACCACATGATGTTTTATTAACAAAGTTCGGGAGGAACACATTCAAATGATCTAACTAATCATCACATTACTCCAACCAGCAGTCAGCAATCAGCAATCAACATGTCTACCCAATCAGCATGAGTGGAGACCTATATATATATATATATACACACGCAGTCGACTCACGTATGTTTCTCGACAGTTTTCAGCATCCCTCCACCACCCCGTCTCCTCACACTCGCCTGGTTACTTTCCTAACCAGAAATATGGGGGGAGTACTCTGGGGTCGGGCCAAATACTGAGCTCGGAGCCCTTTCCTCGGACAGAATGATGTATAGCTTTTATATTTATGTCCAAAGTCTCTTTCACACTGGTAAGAAAAAAAAACGAGGTAGTATTGCCGGCGCGACCACCGACCTCAGGGAGTTAATGCACACATCTCCTTCAGACAAGAAGTGGATGATGTATTTCACAGGTGCCCTTTTATACTCGCGGTCACGCCAGTGCTGCAGTCATAGGCTGCCGCCTGCCAGTGTCAAGTTTGTTGTCGTGTTTAGACTCATGCTTCAGACACCAGTCATGCCAAAGGCATTCCCCATGGTGAACCCTAGGGAACACAGCTAGAGATCGACCGATATTGTTTTTTCTATAACCGATGCCGATGTTTAGAGGTCAGGGTCAGCCGATGGCCGATATGTGCTGCCGATTTTTTTTTGGCCGATATCTTGAAGTTTTCCCCTTCATTTACATGCTAAAATGTCACACTAATAATAAGTGGATGCACAACATTTCTAAGCTTATCATTTATTGAACACTGACTTGAACCATCTCTCGAATCTTAATTTTGTGCACTGCACGGTATTAAAATAAAATATGTATCCAAAGTTAACCAAACAAATCAATAAACTGACCAAGTATTAAATATATAAAACAGGTA
>RJVU01029436.1:7466015-7514967 GCA_003731715.1 Anabarilius grahami
GTTAATCATTTACCTAAAAGTTTTAGAGCATTTATCAAGCAGAATTTTTCAAGTTTGTTGGAACATAAACAAATATACATTTAAATAAAATAAATACAACTTTATAAATAAATATATATCAAAAATAAATAATAGTAGTGCTGCAAACTGTTACAATAGGACCAGCCGGGAGACAGAAGATAGGTTAACAGGTAGTTTATTGAACACAAGCAGAGTATATGGATGACAACAGGTGAGTAAACAGATGCAAGTTCGTGACTGAGGAATGATATGAAGAATGACACAGTCCTTTTGTGGTTGCAGAGTGACAATGGAGAACGATACTTGCTGAATGGAGTAGATGACTTCAGACAACACTTCACACCAGATCGAAGACGAGGAGAGGAGCTTGGGTACACAGAGTACAGGTAAGTTACAAGAGGAGTCCTTGAGGTAAGCATTCGGGTAAGTCCTTTGATGCAAACGAGACCAGACAATGTGACTGTGTGTGAGTGTGTCTTAAGTAGTGCTGGTGATGAGCGTGCTGATGAGGTGCAGGTGACGGTGATTAGTATTCCGGGGATGGTGTGCGCTGTGATTGGAGGGTGCTGGAGCCTGCCGTGTCTGTGACAGTACCCCCCCCCACCCCCACGGCCCGCTCCTGAGGGCCGCGGACCCCGACGTCGTGGTGGTCTACCTCTTCCACGAGGTGCAGGTCTGTTGGGGTGTGTCGAGTGGAAGGTCTCCAGTAGGTTGGGATCTAAGATGTCATTGCGTGGTACCCAGGAACGTTCCTCAGGACCATAGCCTTCCCAGTCCACGAGGTACTCAAGTTGTCCGCCACAACGCCAGGAGTCCAGGATGTCTCGCACCTCGTATGCTGCTCCGTCCTCCAGGATGAGAGGAAGGGGGGGTTCGGCTTCGGTCACGCCAGGCTCTGTGCGAAGAGGAACAGAAGGGTGGTGAGATTTTAGGAGTGACACATGGAAGGTTGGGTGAATACGATACTCAGGAGGTAGTTGTAGTTTGTAGGTGACTGGGTTGACCTGCTCCGTGATGGTGAATGGGCCAATGAACCTGGGACTCAGTTTACGGCAGGGTAGACGCATGCGGATGTCTCTGGTAGATAACCATACCTTCTGTCCGGGTTGGTAAGCAGGGGCTTCAGAGAGTCGTAGATCCGCAACCATCCTGCGTCTACGAAGGGCCCGTTGTAGCTGGTGGTGGGCTGAGTCCCAGATCCCTCTCGCTCTCTCGGAACCAGTAGTCAACTGATGGTACGTCGGATGGTTCCCCAGACCAGGGGAACAGTGGGGGTTGGTAGCCGAGCACGCACTGGAAGGGTGTCAGGCCGGTGGTAGATTGGCAGAGGGAGTTTTGTGCGTACTCGGCCCAACCCAGATACTGGTTCCAAGA
This sequence comes from Anabarilius grahami, assembly GCA_003731715.1. Classification (NCBI taxonomy): domain Eukaryota; kingdom Metazoa; phylum Chordata; class Actinopteri; order Cypriniformes; family Xenocyprididae; genus Anabarilius; species Anabarilius grahami. The sequence continues at coordinate 7,467,411 of RJVU01029436.1, forward strand.
GTCCTGGTGGCCGTGGCAGAAGGTACGGAGGAATCGCCCAACTTCTTGGATCTTGCGTTCCGTCTGCCCGTTCGACTGCGGATGGTATCCCGAGGAGAGGCTCACGGTCACACCTAGGAGTCAGAAGAAGGCTTTCCAGACCCGTGAGATGAATTGAGGTCCTCTGTCGGATACGATGTCTTTGGGGATTCCGTAGTATCTGAATATAGTGTTGAACATAATTTCAGCAGTTTCCATGGCTGTGGGCAGGCCTCTTAGAGGGATGAGTCGGCAGGATTTAGGAAACCTGTCCACAACGACGAAGATGCAGGTAAATCCTTTGGAGGCTGGGAGATCTGTCACGAAGTCAACTCCTAGGTGTGACCAGGATCGGTTGGGAACGGGCAGAGGAAGAAGTTTGCCGGATGGTAAATGGCGTGGGCTCTTGGACATGGCGCATTCCTTGCATCCCTGCACGTACCTTCTGACGTCGTTGGCCATGTTGGGCCACCAGAAGCGCTCTTTCAGCAGCGAGAAGGTTTCATTGACCCCCGGGTGGCCAGTGCCTAGTGAAGAGTGTGCAGAGTGGATCAGTGGAGTGTGCCGTGCTCGGTTGATGAATTGCAAGCCCTGGGGGCAACCCGGAGGAGTGTTGGTGGAGACATTGGAAGGAGGGAGTGTTTCTTGAGACCAGGTGATAGGACTGACGATCATTTGTTCAGGTAGGATAGACTCAGGTTCTTCAGTAACCTCATCTGGAGCATGGATGCGAGACAGAGCGTCAGCTTTGATATTTCTGGAGCCAGGACGGTAGGAGATGGTGAAGTTAAAACGTGTGAAGAAGAGAGCCCATCGGGCTTGTCTGGGGTTGAGCCTCTTGGCGGCTCGGAGGTACTCCAGGTTATGATCCGTTAGGACTAGGAATGGATGCCGAGCTCCCTCTAACCAATGCCTCCACTCCCCGAGAGCTAGCTTGACGGCTAGGAGGAGTTCTCGGTTGCCAATGTCATAGTTCACCTCTGCCGGGTTGAGCTTGCGGGAGAAGAAGGCACATGGATGGAGTCGGCTCGGGTTCCCCTGCTGCTGTGACAAAACCGCTCCAACTCCGGTGGTGGAGGCGTCGACTTCCACGACGAAAGGTTTGTCAGGGTCAGGGTGCACCAGGAGTGGAGCGGTCGTGAAGGCTTGTCTCAAGGTGTTAAAAGCTTCTGTGGCAGATGGAGTTATTGCGGAGGAGGCTTGTGAGTGGACTGGTAATGGAACTGTAGTTATGGATGAATCTTCTGTAAAAGTTGGCAAATCCGAGGAAACGTTGGAGCTCTTTGACGGTAGTGGGTGTTGGCCAGTTCTGGATAGCTGCCACCTTCCCCTCGACCATCTGGATGCCACTGTGATCGATGTTGTATCCAAGGAACTGCACTGAGGGCTGGTGGAATGAGCATTTCTCAGCCTTGAGGAAGAGCTGGAAGTCCCTCAGGCGTTGCAGGACCTCCGCAACGTGGCGTTGGTGGTCGGCCATACTCCGGGAGTATATCAGGATGTCGTCAATGTACACCAGCACGAACTTATGGAGGAACTCCCGGAGCACCTCGTGGATAAAGTACTGGAAGATGGAGGGGGCGTTGACCAGGCCGTATGGCATGACCAAATATTCGTAATGGCTGGTGGGCGTGACGAAGGCGGTCTTCCACTCGTCCCCCTCACTTATCCGGATCAGGTTGTAGGCGCTGCAGAGGTCCAACTTGGTGAACACAGTGGCTCCGCGGAGGTGTTCCAGGGCTGCTGGGACGAGAGGAAGGGGGTACCGGAATTTCACAGTGATGGCATTGAGAGCTCGATAGTCGATGCATGGCCGCAAGCCTCCGTCCTTTTTCGTCACGAAGAAGAAACTGGATGCAGCAGGGGAAGTAGATGGTCGGATGTATCCCTGAGCCAATGCCTCCTCGATGTAATCCACCATGGCCTTCTCCTCCGGGATGGATAAGGGGTAAATTTTCCCCCTTGGCACTGACTCACCCGGAAGCAGGTTGATGGCGCAGTCCCATGGCCGGTGTGGAGGCAGCTTGGAGGCTCTCTTGGGGCAGAATACGTCGCTGAAGGGGGCGTAGCAGGACGGGATGTCCACAGATCGTTTCTCAAGGGGACTCTCAACGGATGTGGCACAGACTGGAAGAACGTTGGAGCGAGGAGACTTGGGAATAGGCAGGTCGGAGAAACACTTGGGAAAGCAGGTTTCGCCCCACTTCAGGACTTCTCCAGTGTTCCAAGAGAGGATGGGGTTATGTTGCTGCAACCACGGGCGCCCTAGCATCACGTCAGCTGTAGAACCCTCCAGAACCAGCAGTTGAATGTACTCGTGATGCAGCACTCCGACTTGTAGATGAACAGGTTCTGTGATGTGGCTGGCTCGTCTATTACTCACAGGTTTGCCTGTTATTGAGTGGATCTGGTAAGTGGTCGGCATGCTCTTGGCCTTGATGTTGAGCTGATGACAGAGGGCGCCAGAGATGAAGTTTCCCGCTGACCCAGAATCGATGAGGGCGGATACTGGAAGAGAAACATCAGCCGCAGTAAGAGTTATAGTCATGGTGAGTGGCTTTTGCGTCTGGAGAGTAGAGATAATGGCACTCACCATGGGGCGTGGAGGACGTGTAGGGCATGAGGAGAGTACATGCCCCGGTAATCTGCAATACAGGCATAAATTCTGGGTCAGCCTTCTCTGTCTTTCTGTTGGAGTCAGCCGTGATGATTCCACTTGCATGGGTTCTTGGGCTGGTTCTGGAGTACTGACGGATTCTGGCCAGCAGAGGAAGGTGTTGAGAAGGCTCTGACCCTGGTGCTCTTCGAGACACGACTGCATACGAGTGGCGAAGCGTATTGATAGCTAGATGAAGCGTTCAAGCCCGATGGTATCCTCGTATGCAGCGAGATGCAACCGCACTCGAGGATCCAGTCCTTGACGGTATGACGTCAGCAGCGCTTGTTCGTTCCATCCACTCCGGGCAGCGAGAGTTCTGAACTGCAGAGCATATTCGTTAATAGACAACTTTCCTTGTTTCAAATGATACAGTTTCTCACCGGTAGATGAATCCCAGGATGGTTTTCCAAACACTTCCCGGAAGTGTTCAACGAAGCCTGAATATGTCTGCGTTACTGGGTTGTTTTGCGACCAGATGGAATCGGCCCACTGTAGAGCTCTGCCAGAAAGTTGTGAAATGATGAACGCTACCTTTGAGTAGTCAGTGGGGAACAGGTGCGGTTGCATCTCCAGGGTCAGGGAAATTTGCAGGAGGAAACCATTGCAGTCTTCCGCCGAACCAGAGTAGGGTGCCGGTTTGGCCATGGGACTGGTGTACGCTGGTAGTGAGGGAGAGGTGACGATGGATGCGGAAGTGATGGCGGGAGCTGGAGCTGGCGGTGGCGTGTGTGATGGTGGTTGCACATTGAAAGTGCGACGAAACACATCCACCAAATCCTGGAAGGGATCCGATTGACTCATGCTTGTATTACGCTGTTAAGGTCCGGTCTTCTGTTACAATAGGACCAGCCGGGAGACAGAAGATAGGTTAACAGGTAGATTATTGAACACAAGCAGAGTATATGGATGACAACAGTTGAGTAAACAGACGCAAGTTCGTGACTGAGGAATGATATGAAGAATGACGCAGTCCTTTTTGTGGTTGCAGAGTGACAATGGAGAATGATACTTGCTGAATGGAGTAGATGACTTCAGACAACACTTCACACCAGATCGAAGACGAGGAGAGGAGCTTGGGTACACAGAGTACAGGTAAGTAGCAAGAGGAGTCCTTGAGGTAAGCATTCAGGTAAGTCCTTTGATGCAAACGAGACCGGACAATGTGACTGTGTGTGAGTGTGTCTTAAGTAGTGCTGGTGATGAGCGTGCTGATGAGGTGCAGGTGACGGTGATTAGTATTCCGGGGATGTGTGCGCTGTGATTGGAGGGTGCTGGAGCCTGGCGTGTCTGTGACACAAACACACTAGCGACTAGCAACATTTGTGTTTGGTATAAATGACACAGAACATCTCAAATGCATTCTAACTTTCTGCTTTTTGCAACTTTCTGCATTTTTATATAAAACAAAGTCCTCAAGTAACCAACTGTGAATAAAAACTTAAAAGTTTTCGTGCACTTGACTTAGCAGCATCAAAAATCAATTTTAGTGCAAATAACATAGCAGCAAACCCCTCATTTTTGAGTGAAGGAAATTATGTAAACATTACAGAACAATATAAAAAGGAATGTGCATTAATTTGAACTCAATTGCAGTCCCTGAGTCTTCCTTGGTGAAATGCTGCCATACTGGATTAGATTTTTGTTCAGCCATCAGACAGCAATTACTAAACATTCATGATTAGCATTTTAGTAGAGCCTTCATCTTCAATTCAGTCTATAATTCCAATATTCGATACAAATTAAAACAATTACACTCTAATTGAAAAAAAAGTGTAAAAGAACCAAAACCATTCACTAATGTGTTGTTTTTGTTGTTAACAGATTGCTTAAAAGTTACAAACCAAATTACCATAATCTAGTAATTACAAGAATAAATAAAAAAAAATAAAAAAAATAAAAAAACTTTGTCATGTTGCACAGCCTTGTATGCAAGGACAGTGCTAAACCCTTAGTGATTTCTGACATTCTTGACGGTTAACGTTAGACAGGTTTAATGAGGATAATAACTGTGCAACATATTTATAGTCATTGGTCGGAACACGTCACTTTATTAGGCTGATGTCCATTTTTATTCGCATCACACAGTTGATGGAAACACACGAAGATGAGTGAAATTCCCCGACCCCGATACAGGAAAAATAAAACAGAACTTATAACATTGGGGCTAATATGTTAGCAAGCAAGCTGCTGATAGTTTTCGACTACAGTCCTTAAAGTTAACTGCAATTAACCTTAGCATTATGCCAGTTTCCAACGGTTCTATGCTATTTATTTTTTCTTTCACTAAGTGAAGCAACACTTCATAGTTTACAAGTAATATATAGTAAATATATGGCCATAGGACTTTGAAATATCAGAATTTAACCCTTACCTTTATCTCCCAGGACTGTTGTTGAATCTACCAAAAGTTTTGGCTTGGGGTCCTTCACATGCGGCAGCAGCACATTCCACTGCATCAATAACACGGGGCTGCCCGCGGATGTGCCTGACTTTAAATCGGCGCTACTAAACACGGATATCGGCCGATGCCAATATATAAAAAAATGATAAATATAGGCCCGATATATCTGCCGACCGATATATCAGTCGACCTTTAGACACAGCGTCTCGTTCCCTATTCTCAGGGAAATATGGTTACATGTGTAACCATGCAACAAGACTGGAGCACTGGATTGCAGAGCTGGTGCAAACATATCCACATCACTATAATCGGATGCTTTCTTAACTGCAGTAGCATGTTAACACTCTGAGGTCCAAAGGTCACGCCGGCGATACCACCGCGGTTTTTTTCTTACCAGTGTGAAAGAGACTCAAAATACTCCGTCGATGTTGCACATACAATTAAGAGTTATACACCATTTTAATCTGTGGAATATCTTCTTTTATTTGTGTACACTCAGAGTAAAAACAAAAAGTTGTGCTTTTTGAAAAATAAAGAAAACTAACATGATGCGTGATCTCTCCTCTCCCTCTGAATGAAGTCCAATCTGATAGTTCTCAGAAAATGAACTGTAACTTAGTGAATACTAATCACAAAAAAATTACACTTATGTCAAAAGAAACATTGAGATGTCAGCTTTTAAATCGTGTAAGTCAAATCGAAAACAAAAATGTTCTGTTTATGTAATCTGTATGAAAAGAGAGCCATGTCAGAAGTCCGTGATTCAGCTCATTACCCACTAATGCGGCCACGCCCACGGAGCCAGCGCTATTCAGACGCAAATTCAGTCAATACATGCATACATCGTCTCAATCGTGTATTTATTGTCTTGAGAAGTGTTTATCTGGATGTAAAAGCCATGGTTAGCGACCTCTGGAAGACATGCAGTTAGTTCCTGTTTACTTTTCTTCTATAGATGAATTTTAGATGAGTTTTTGTTTCTTTAGCGCCCTCCGGCTGCAGTATGAATTGAAAACACCATTCATGGAATAGCCTCTTCTTCTTTAGATGAATTTGTGGACTAAAAATGCACAGAGAGCGCCCTCCGACTGCAAGTATGAATTGAAAACACCAGCGCTCATAGTAATGACAATGAATATTAAATAAATATAACTCCTCTGTATAGAAAATTGACATAAACATATGAGAATCCAATATTTCTCCAAATGTGCATGCTTTTAAACTAAAAGCCTATATTCAGACTCTTTGCATCACAGAAATACATTATATTTTAAAGTATAATATAAAACCATTACTTTATATTGTAATAATATTTTTCTGTATGTTTCATATACCATGATGAGCTTGAGACATCACAGAAGGTTTTTTTCACAGCCTACCTGACTGAAATGCCTCATTAATATGCAAGTCATTTCAGCTCATTACTATGCAATTCTTTTGTCTTCTCAGGTGAGAATGACCCATTATTCATCATTATTCACGATGATTCACGCCTCCACGCATACGGTGTTTCTTGGCAAAAAGTGTCTTACAAAAACTAAATCAATATATTGTTATAAATGAAAGAGTAGTCAGCATAATTTTTACATAATTTTGAAGCAAAAACTCTAGTCTACAACCTCCAATACCCTAAAGTATTGTAAACACAGATTTACTATACTTTTTTTGGCCTTATTTAAGTGACTTAAGTTTTTTGTTTTTTCAATAACCACGCATAAATGTTATTCCTTCAAAAACACAAACATGTACATACATGTTCCTCACATATTATGGTAGCCTAGTTTGTGCTGAATACAGTGTAATGACACTTGTGTCATTAATATGTTTATGAACAACTGAAAAAAGCACAAATGTCAGGGCATGTCAAAACTTCTCCAGTTTTGTTGTGTTTATTTTACTATTGAGAGGAAAGCACAGCACAAATTTATAAATTAATCTAAGGTGAAGTCTGTCAGTCCAAATCCGAAATTGTTGTTGTTGTTGTGTTTGGCATATGCCTACCAATGCAATGTAATTGCCATAGAAAACCAATGCAAATATTTCAGAAAATGAAAGAGTGGCATGGACAAACAAATCGGATGGATCTGAACAGTTGTGATACACAATGTGGACGTCAATCATTTTAGATCAGATTTCAATCGGATACAAAAATAATAGGATTTGGACTGCCAGTGTGAACGTAGCCTAAATGTCGCTCTCAGCAGAGTGGACAGCATCGGAATGAGCTACAGTATATCACTGCAAAAGTATTTCAAAATGAAATAGAACTTTGCCATGAGTGAAAAATCCGGCTCCACATGTAAAGTATGTAAAGTACACATGTAATGTGCACTATTCCGATGATGAAATTTACATCACAAGCACTATGCATACATACAGTATACGTAAAAACAAATAATACTTTAAGCAATAGTAATAGTTATGTTTACCTTAGTAAATAATAGCCTAAGTAATAAAGTCTTACCTGCTGTCATATAATCTTCCTCCTCACTTTTCTCCACTTACTGCTGTTGTTCACTTTAACAATCCTAGCTGTTAAATTCATCAATGTCTTCCTCAGTTGTGTTTTCGGTATCTCAGATTATATCCAAAGCTACTGATGAAAAACCTCCAAACAATTCAGACAGGCTCAGATCAAAACTGTCTGCTTAACTAAATTATAAGTAACACAGCTTTTGATGAACAAACTCTTACATCACACTGGCTGAATTATTAAAACATGGTGACTGACAAATGCCTCTTTGAACCTGCAGTCAGAATGGGTTTGATGAATACATGACATACCTAAAACATGTATCAGTCTGCATTTACCAGATCTCTAAAGTTATTTGTAGTTGTCTAATGTTAGCCTACCAAAACATGCAATATAACTTTTTTTCTTTCAATGGCCAAACTGTCATTGTTGTTTAAAGTAGGATAAAGGGTCTTTCCTAAGAAACTATATATGAGGAAAAAAGCTTGCCCACTTTGTAGATCCCACATACTTTTTTCAGCATCTTATGACGTGGGATGCAGTAATTCTTATTTTGCATACTATTTAGTAGTATACTATTTATGCAAATTGGGCCACGACGATATTTTGAAGAAAGTATGACCGCCTAGCATCTTGTTTTGAACACAATGAACTGTGATAATGAACATTTGCTGACTCAAAAGGTCAGAAAATTACATGCTATGAATTATTCAGCTATGCATTAATTTATATTTAATCGCAATAACAGCAATAAAAAATTGAGATGAAGGGCATTAAAGGTGGCATTCGTTCCACAGCGAAAAGATTGCTCTGTTTATGTGCACAAACATAATAAAAACAAGATAATGCGAGGATGAAGAAAATGATTCAGTGTGAGAAATTGATTGCACGCAGCTCTTGTTTTTTTGTGCTGTGATTTCTGCATGCATGCGCTCAGAATGACTTACTGATCTGGCCTGCTGGACTGTAAGAATCAGCTGCGTGACTGTGTGAATCTGGAAAGAAACAAATGCGACAGTTGGCCCAGAGAGATGCATCACTCGTTTCTAGATCACACACATTCTGTCTGTTTTAGGCTGTAAAGCTCCTGAGATGCACAAACATATCTCATTAAACTGAATATCTTACTTTGGTTTTTAATGTGAAGCATTTCACATGATTTTCTTTCTCATAACGCTGAGCTTTGGCATGAATGTAAGCAATTGCAATTACAACCAACTAGTTGTGACACTCATAGTGATTATAATATATTTAGCAGGGTTTAGATCATTTCAAGTTAATTTGCATCAAGCAGTAACTATGTGACAAGCCACTACCACCAGTTTGCAGTTCAATGCCTGTTATTTGTATAGAAATGCTGCCCTCTGCTGTTGTATTATTGAGATTACAAGTAAAACAGGAATGATATTTCTGTAGACACGCGTTTTGATCTCTATATAGAGGGATAAGACAAGTAGCTACTATACCTCAAATATAGGGTATAACTGAATCCCAAATATAAGGTTGAATCTCAAAATCAAATTAAAAGAAAGTAAAATGCAAAATTACATTTTGCTTAAAGAAAGTTAAGCTATTTTGGGACAAAAAGATGTTCTTCATTTTGACATTATTTTACCACAATTTGTAAAAACAATTAATGAATTATTAATAAATAAAATATTATATATAAAATTATGTACATTGTTTAATTGGATGTTCTGACTTTGTTAATTACATTTTTTTACTGTAATAAAGTTTCAAAAATACTGTATTAAAGTAATGAGAATCAACACTGAGAATAATGTCTAGATGTATTGCTATAATGAGAATTTGAAGTACAGGTGTGTCAATGTCAAAATAAAAAAATAAAAAAAACCGTGGAGAACTATGAATGCTTTTGTGAGATTTACCCATTAGGCCTTAATATTAAAGTCCCATGAATTAGTGAGCAGTCTGAATAATGAAATGTTTAAAATTTTATAACTGAACAATTGCTTTCTATATCTGCAGCTTTGTAAGTAATATAGCACTTTAATTTTACACTCTTCTATTAAGGCTAGGCTACTTGTGTAAACAGCCTTTGTCTTTGGCACAAGTCCAACAGATATTATTGGTTGTCTGATGTTCTTAAGAGTTTAAACGCTTCTCGTTGGTCATTAAACTACACTGTGGAATGAAGTCGATTTGCAATTGCCTACTGTGACAGATTTAAAGCATTCTTAGCTTTTAACAGTAAGAACTATTGATTTATTACCCAAAGCAATTACAACTTAAGATAGGTTTTATTGAGGGGTTTTAAGAGGTACTGTAAATTACACACAAAATAGGTCCAGTTAACAATTCCCTAAACCAATAGGGTTTAAGCATGTTTAGTACAAGATTAGTCATTTAAATAAGGATTTAAAAGCCAACATTGTCTAGTAGATTTTTATGTGTTATGTTATACTGTAATTTTAATCTAATATCTTTTGCACATATAATCTTTAATTAGGCACCGAAGATGCTGGAACCCTATTGTATTTTTGTCTTCTTATGCATTAAAACTATCTGGGTGTCAGAGATCTGAAGTCATCGTAAGGCATACATGTACCAAACTTAGTGGGATGATCAGAAATCACACACACTACTCAGACACACAGAACCACATCCATTGGACACTAGGTGGCGCTATAATAAGAACCAAAATTCTTGTTTCATCTGAATCCTTGCTTTAGGTTAATTTAAGATTAAGTCTCATTGTTATGATTATCTACAAACTTAATCCACCATTCTAATTTGTTAAATTAAAAAAAATACTACTACTTCTTCAAACTTGCTTGTCCGTTCATCCAATTCACACAAAACTTCATGACAAAAAGTTATCAAAATAATTTTGATTTGTCAAAAGTAGTAAATTTATGAATCTGGCAATGCCCATTTGTACAAATTGATCTATTTTTGTTGAATGCAATGTTCAAACTCAAAACTTGACACAGTTCAACAGGAGATTCTGTGTAAACATGCATAAATTCATGAATTTCTGATGCTCGGGGCACTAACAGCAATTGTTAAAATATCCATTTATATACTGGGGATTAGAGAAGAAGGCTGTAATACCAATGGTAATAGCACAGGATAACAAATCCTTTTAGGTCTCTTAGTTTAAAATCCTTGTAAATGGTTTAATAGATTGACTATAAAAAAAAAATTAAAAATAAACAGAAAAAGGAATCTGAAAACCAAACAAATTCAAAGTTCAACGTTCATTGAAAATTGAAGATTCACATAGAAAGTGACAACAAAATACAAAGTGCACTAATAAAAATGTGACTGCATAAAAACAAGAAAGAAAAGAAAACAAAGAGCAAACGTTTCAGTCCATCATGGACTATCTTTAGTTCTAAAAGCTTAAACATTAGTCAACAACATTTATACACTAATTGGAGACACCAGAGGAATACCTAAATCATCTAGATAGTTCATTGACTATACAATAACTGATTGACAATTACCACCCACAAAAGTGGAGTAGTCTTACAAACATGCTCAAGTATCATTAAAAAAATAAAAAACTTTAAATAGATTGACTAGGCATAAAATGTATAGTTATGGTGTCTAATCTAATGTAAGTCTAATCAGTTTGCAAAGAAATCTGTGATCTCCAAATTACCTATATTTTTACATATCCTAATGATACTGAAAACATATTTGTGTTTTTTCCAGATATGATTGGATGTATTGCTGTCCAACTAAAATGAAGAGACAATATTATTTGTTTATTGTAATATTGTACATAGAATGATACGTCCATACAGAGACATTAAAAGACTCATATTTGAAAAGAGACATGGTCATTGTATAACTATATCGTTTACACAAGCCATTTGAGCTTGGACCTCGACAATCACCGCTTGTGGCTATATTATACTACTTGTATTTTGAGTTTAAGTATCTAATTGGTGGCTAATTGGCTGTGTGTCAGAGGAACCTATTTCTGAATACTAGATTAAAAAGTATTTTCACTACCGTTAAAAAGTTTGGGGTCAGAAAGATTTTTAAATGTTTTTGAAAGAAGTCTCTTCTGCTCACCAAGGCTGCTTTTATTTGATCAAAAATACAGTACAGCAGCAATATTGTGAAATAATGCAATTTAAAATAACTTTTCTATGTGAATATATTGTATATATTGTAAAATGTATTCCTGTGATCAAAGCTGAATTTTCAGCATCATTACTCCAGTCTTCAGTGTCACATGATCCTTCAGATATCATTCTAATATGCTGATTTGCTGCTCAAGAAACATTTCTGATTATTATCAATGTTGAAAACAATTGTGCTGCTTCAGATTTTTGTGAAAATCATGATACATGATTCTTTGATGAATATATAGTTTAAAAGAAAAGCATTTATTTGAAATAGAAATCTTTTTCAACATTATAAATACCTTTACTGTCATGTTTGACCATTTTAATGCATCCTTGCTGAATAAATTATTAATTTCATTCCAAAAAAAAGAAAGAAGTGACACTTTATTTTACGCTTCAATTATCACTTTTAATTAGTTGCCTATTAGATTGCATATTACTAATGATATTGGCTGTTTATTAGTACTTATAAAACACATATTAATGCCTTATTCCGCATGACCTTATTCTACATCCCTTAATCCTACCCAGTACCTTAGTTGTAGTTAATAGTGAATATGTGTTCCCCGAAGTGTTTAAAAAAAAATTCTTACCATCCCTAAACTTTTGAATGGTGGTGTAACAATGTAGTTATCAAAAGGACATTAAACAGGATGTAAACTAGCTTTCTGTCCTCTTTTGCTGATGACCTTAAATATATGACCGATGAGGTGACAGTGCAAACTGTGACTGTTGAAAGGCCCCTTCACTGCAGCTACTGCGGAAAAATTCCAGAAAGAGCAGTCAACAAAGCTAACATTGTATCAGCGTGTGATATCTGTGGCTCTGTCGCTTACATAAATGGCCTTGTCCCTTACGCCCCCATTTACAGTTTTTTTTTATGCTGTTTTGGAATCTATGCAACTTTTGTCTGAGTGTTCTTGTACTGTGATGTGTTGTGAACATGAGGAACTTGTCTAGCTGAAAGGTCTCAAGGTCTGTAAAAAAACAAATCCTACCAAATTAACGGCAAAAGGTACAGCACACGCTCCTGCTGGTAAGCTGAGATGGGCCTCAGGACCACTGCTGCGCCTCCTTGCTGGGCAAACAACTGAGACGGACACTTTCAACTGTCAGCCATCCTAGGAATGCAGAGGGTCATGTAACACTACAGCTCTCAGGGATAGTGGCTTACTGCAGACCTGAAATAAGTGAGTATATTAGTATTAGCACCAGCTTTGTTCATCTCACTTTGGTTATCCTTCATTTGCTTGTGTTGCTTTCTTTGAAGAATGAATTGGACACAGATCTAATCAAGGCTTGGAATATAATCTTGTTTCATGGTTGAAAGGTAGCTTGTTATATTACTGCCACAGTCTTTCAGAAAATTACATTCAACCGTACCTTGAAATTTTATATCATTTACTCATTCTCATTCTCTCATTCTCATTTACTCGTGTTTCAAACCTATATGTATGTATTTCTTCTGTGGAACATAAAATAATATAGTTTGAAGAATGTTTCAGCTGTTTTTGTTGAATAAAGAATAAAGACATGTATACAGGTTCAGAACATTTTGAGAGTGAGTAAATTTCATTTTGGGGGTGATCTATCTCTGTAGTTTGTCTTGTAGAGCTTGAGTTTTCAAACAGGATGCATTAGAGAGTGCTAGGGGGTCTGTGGAAAAGCTTAATGATATTTTACTTGTAACAGCTGGGTTGTAGCAAAGGAGAGTTGAGGCAGGATCTAAATGCAGCAGTCAACTTTAAACAATAAATCAAAACAACAAGCACTCAAGAGATGAAGATAACATGCGGGAGAAACACAACCACTACACACAGGGGAGAAACACAACCACTATACACAGGCGAGTATGGACAACTGAGAACACAAACCGAGGGCTATAAACACACTAGTTAACTATGGGAGGAAACAAGAGACAGGTAGGGCAAATCAATCATACAATGAATCACCATGAATACAAAATAGGAAACAGATATACTAACTAAAATCCAGAAAGAAAGAAAAAATACCTAAACTAGACTGCTCATTACTTTACTCCGTTTTATAATATTAATGTTTCACATTATAAACTTGGACTTTTTATTCATAAAAATATATAGTTTCCTTTTAAATTTTAGGATTGAGGGTGCCTCGCACCAGGATGGTCATATATGTGCATGGCATCTAAAAGATTGAAAATCCCTGGTCTAGAGAAGTAGAAATAAATTAGATGGGAAATTTGTTAAAACTGCACTCTAAAAAATGCTTGGTTAAAAACAACCCAAGTTGGGTTGAAAATGGACAAACCCAGCGATTGGGTTGTTTTGACCCAGCAGTTGGGTTAAATGTTTGCCCAACCTGCTGGGTAGTTTTATTTAACCCAACAATTGTTTACAAATTACTATATGTCTGGCTTAAAATGAACCCAAAATAGGTTGGAAATTAAAAATCAGACTCATAATTACTAGAGGCAACAATAATAATCAAAAAGATGAGCATTTATTAATAAGCAATTTAATAAATGTTTATTGTTTAAATATTATTCAAAAAAGTATTAATAAATGTTTGTTTATTAAACATATTAATAAATGTTAATTTCCAACATATTTTGGGTTCATTTTAAGCAAGAAATACAGTAATTTTTAAACAATATTTGGGTTAAATAAAACTACCCAGCAGGTTGGGCAAACATTTAACCCAGCCACTGGGTTAAAACAACCCAATCGCTGGGTTTGTCCATTTTCAACCCAACTTGGGTTGTTTTTAACCCAGCATTTTTTAGAGTGTAATACTCCTAATTATATTACCAACTGATATTAGAAGTAAATAATGAGAGAGTGCAAAGAAAAATCTATCTTCCACACCAAGTCTTTACCCAATGCAGGCCTTCTGCCACGCAAGTCTCTAGCAACGGCTCTCTCAGCTCCCACCATCGGAGCCCCCTTTTTCCCACCTGTTGCTGCCATCTCTCCCCAGATGCGCGCTCAGATCCTCTCAGGTAACTATGTTAATTTGGTTAAAATTCTGCTATGTTCAGAGGGTCAAGACAAACGCGTAGTTGACTGTGACGATATATCCGTACTGCTGAAAGACAATGACCAAAGACTGTCAAATTGTTTAACCATGCCTGAGTTTAATGTTGCTTTTGGGGTGTTTAGAGATGTAATCTACGAAACTTATCCGGAGCACAGGGCAGAACTGGACACTTATCTAGCCATTATTTCAGACCTTGCCATTACCTACGGCAGTACTGTTTTCTTTCTTTTTTTGAGTACCATAAGTCTTTCTCTGTGAAATCTGCCATGTAAATTCAGTGGTTCAATCAAAGACTGGACTGGTCCGTGGTAGACTTGGCTTTGATACGTAGACATTTTACCGGCCATCGCGCTTTGTCTTGCTCTTTATGCAGCTCCTTTACGCACACTCCCTCTTTATGCCCGAGGTCCGCTAAACCCACGTCAAGCCAAATAAAAGAGGATGATGGAGAAAAGGTTACTACCCCAATGATTCATACTCCAATGTGTTTCAACTTTAATAAAAGTGTATGCAGGTTCCCTAATTGTAAGTTATTCATGCTTGCAGTTATTGCGGGGACGGGCATCCCAAGTCAGTGGGCCCCCGACGAATGTGTGTATCGAAAAAGAAAAAATAAAGCCTTCTACGCCTGTCAATGTTCCTGAACTCAACAGAGAACTGAGGAAGCATCCAAATCACTGTTCTTGAATTATTTGCTAATGGGACTTGTTCAAGAATATTTTGCTGGTTTAACGCTCCTTCCTAAAATATCTCACGTTTGTAATAATCTTCAGTCAGCTCTTAAGGAACCTGAAGTAGTAGACAGTCTATTGGCTAAAGAAGTCGATAAAGTATACATGATCGGACCTTTCGATAGCTCTCCTTTTCCAGTTTTTCGGATCAACCCAATAGGTGTGGCTATAAGGAAATATTCGTGGGAAAAACTTTTAATTATTATAGATCTGTCAGCTCCTCATAATAACGAATATGTTCCTAGCATTAATAGCTTGATCCCCCTTCCTAATTTGTAATTGTTTTATGCTTCGGTAGATAATACAATACAGTTTATAAAAACAGCTGGGAAGGGCGCTTGGCTGGGCAAAGCCGACATTGTCGATGCTTTTAAAATCATGCCGCTCCACCCATCTCAGTGGCACCTCTTCGGAATACGTTGGCGTGGTAAACTGTTTTTCTCTGTCAGACTTACGTTTGGCTGTCGTAGTAGCCCCCGTATTTTTGATTCTTTATCGGAGGCCCTTTGCTGGATTCTTTTAAATAATTGCAAGCTGCCTTTCGTGCTTCACTTGTTAGATGATTTTTTGGTCGTAGATTACAAAAATTCTCAACCCGAGCAATGTATTCATATTTTGAAGGAAACATTCACTAAGCTAGGCATTCCTCTTTCAGAAGAGAAAACAATGGGACCATTTAATACTATCGAATTCCTCGGAATTACTTTAGATAGCAATCTCATGCAAGCTTCTCTGCCCCTCGATAAACTTAATCGCATTAGGGAGGCTATGAAAGATGCTTTGGAGTGCGAGACTATGTCTAAAAAAACAACTGCTTTCTCTATAGGGCATTTAAATTTCGCGATGCAAATTATTCCGCAAGGTCGTTCTTTCATTTCTAGGCTTATTAATCTCTCGAAAACAGTTGACAGATTGCACGATTCTATCAAGTTAGATTTAGGCTGCAAATCTGAACTGCAATTCTGGTCCCTCCTTTGTGAAGGTTGGAACGGAATATCTTTCTTTTACAATGACGAGATAGAGACATCTGTCGCGCTTAAATTCTTTACTGACGCTGCATCTTCAATTGGATTCGGAGGTTTTTACAATAATCAGTGGTTTGCTAGCGCTTGGCCAAAAGAATTGTCGGTTCTCCCATCTAACACACTTTCTATAGTGATGTTAGAATTATATCCTGTGGTCGTGGCTTGCATTCTATCTTTTGCGCTACTTTTTCAGTTTCAGTTTTGCCTGTTAATATAGCTATTGTATGCTCATACATCATGCATTGTCATTTAGAAAAAAAAATGCAGCCCTCCTCCATTAAAAGTCAGGTTTCAGGCATTCAGTTCCATCTAAGATGCTTGGATCCATCCGTCTGCAGCTCGTTGAGACATCCATCTATCCGTTTGCTCCTTGATGGCATCAAAAAAGAAGCACCAAAAGGCACCGACAAACGCCTTCCTCTTACTATTTTTCTTGTTAAAAAACTGGTTACCAAATTAAGACAGGGGTGTTTCAAGGATTCACTTTTGGAGGCTGTATTTCTTTGTGCCTTTTATGGGTTTCTCAGAGTGGTTGAATTCACAATACGCAATAATAATTTAGATTCTTCTTATGATCTCACGGTGTCTGATATCACTTTTGACAAACAATTTTTTACCATTACGCTTAAACATTCTAAGTCTGACAAAGAATCTAAAGGAATTCCAATTGTCATTGCTCGTTCTAATACAGTTTTTTGCCCTTTTCATTCCATGTCCCGGTATCTGAGTTTTCGCCCTCATGCTCGTCCTGATGAACCTCTGTTCATCACTGAGGAGAGAAAAGCAATGTCCAGATCCTGGTTTGCCGCTCGTCTCCACATGGTCTGCAAATCCTGTGGCCTTTCTCAGGAGCAATACACGACCCATTCCTTTCGAATCGGAGCAGCAACAACAGCGGCCTCTGTCACAACGATTCCCACACTGAAAGCTCGTTACGTTCATCCTTGAGTTAAGGACATTTTAGATGAGCAAAAAGCTATGGGATCCATCTGACATATTTGTTTCTCTTTTTGATTATTCTGTTTATTATTAGGTTGAATTGTAATAGTTTTCCCCCTTCTCTTAATGTTGTATGCATGCACTACCGGTAATCGGAGAAATTGCTGCAGGGTGTATGCTTCCCCGACTGGACAACTTGTCAATACTATTCTGAATTATAATAACATGCTTGTTGTATCAAAATTTGCAGCTGTTAGTTGGAGCTATTACTGCAGGGTGTATGCTTCCCCAACCGGACTACCATACATTTATACTAGTTCTGCGATGATGCAACATGCTTGTTGTATCAGATTTTGCTGCCACTAGGGGTGTAAGCTTCCCCCTCCCTAGATACCCTATATTCTTTTAAATATGGCTAAAGCAACACGCTTGTTTAAAACATGTCCCTGCTTCAGCTAGGGGCGATGCTTCCCCCATAAGATTGGCTTTAGTGCTCACCAGTCGCAGCTAGCATCAGGATGTTATCAACCTTCTATCAGCATCAGTTATGTTGGGGGTAATCGGCATATGGTTTGTTTTGAGGGTATGGCTTGCTGCTCTCCCCGCTCTGTCCAAGCAGGGCTGCATAGACGGGCATGTGGAGTTTGCCCAGAACAGATCCATACCGCCAACACTAACTGTATGCATTTATCATTATAATAAATATACATTTGACGAAAGTGGCCTGACTGAACCTATAATGACATAAATTACAGCTGTCGAGACAAATTTCATGGGAAAATGTATACTTTCGCTCGTGCTTGTCACGTCAACCGTACAAAGACAAAAGTAGCTCCAGCTGTTGGTAGTGTGAAGCTGAAAGTTTGTTGTCACACTGAACAAGAAAAATTAACCATCGATCATTTAAAAGGGACCTATAATGCCCCTTTTACAACATGTAATATAAGTCTCTGGTGTCCCCAGAATATGTCTGTGAAGTTTCAGCTCAAGATACCCCACAGATAATTTATTATAACTTGTCAAATTTGCCCCTATTTGGATGTGAGCAAAAACACACCATTTTTGTGTGTAAATGAAAATGAGCTGCTGCTCCTGGCCCCCTTTCCAAAAGACTGGAAGACGCTTTAACAGCTTGCACTTTGGTTACTCAACAACTACAAAGCTGGAGAATCTCACACGGCCAAAATGACGATTGTCAGTAATAGTGTTCAGCCTTACAAACCGGAATCCGACACTGATGGAGAGACTCAGGAAAAAGTTACAACTTTTAGAATGCAACTGGACGTTTCTGAATGGTTAGTGGGTAAATTTATGTAGTTGCTGTGGAGTTGATTCAACTCATCGACTAGCATGTGCCGTCATGTTAATCTTTAGTGCAAATCCAGTGTTGGAGCCTTGTTCGGTGTAAAATGTCGGCATGGTAACAACACTCTAGTACAACAACTCTTCCTCTTCTCTAAAGCAGCCTAACATGGCTTCACCCCCTTTGTTGCATGTTCTCGGGGGCAGAGTTTATGTACATTTTAGGGTTAGTGATGTCACTAATCCAGGAAGAAGCTCATTGTAGTCCCTACCAGCCATTTGTTGTAGTCCTTAAACAGAGAATTCTTTAAAATAAAAATTACTTGCATTGAAGTTTGAGTGTCGTAACTTCACAGATGTTGTTTCTGCTCTAACAGCGATATTACACACTAACTAAAGTTAAAAAAGTAAAATCATAATCAACCACCCCTTTAAAACTGCAAACCTTGGGGCAATCACTGGTTGTCAAAACAAAAAACATTGTCTGTTTGACTATCCGCTCTGGTAAGATGTATTGTATCCATGTGTACACCAGTGCTTCAAACTACATTCATCTGCACTGAGGAGCAGAGACGAGACAACCAAAGCAATGTTCTTCCACAAGACGCATGCAGTTTATTTTTTAACTGCTAGAGTTACATAATGTAGATAGAAATGAATGAATACTGAGCATATTTAAATGCTGCGAAACCACATTCAGCATTTTGTATTAGTATTTATATAATTAATATTTTCGGCATTTGGATGGAAAACTTACTTAAAAGCATGTGTCACTCTTCATCCCATAATTACCATTCTGGGAAAAAGTATTCTTGAATTAATATTAAAATGTGGTTTTATATATATTAGCAATTCACTGAAGTATGATATAGTATATATTCTTACCCACGTGCAGCTCGTAGATAGTTTTGCAATGACAGACATCACCCATATTTTGTTCAGAAAGTGTATTTTTTACTGTACTACTTAGATTAATTACAGTATTACTTACTGTGTTACTGTGCAGTAAATAGAAACATTGCCTCTGTGCTGAATTACTTTATTAATATTAGACCTAATATTTTAATTTTCACAGAGTATAAAGACTATTCTCATACAGATTACCGCTAAGATTTTAAGCAGCATAGAGTCTTTAACTCATTTAAATATATTGTTTTGTAAGCAAAATGCACTAAAAGTATAGTTAGTAAATAAGGCAGCCAAATAAGGCACAAAGACAACTAAAGTCTACTACAAGCATTCCAGACAGTTTGATAACTCAAGGTACTAACTTCACATAATCACAAACATCCAAGTGTGTGACACTCAAGCATGCAGAAAGTCTTAACACATCAGCTGAATGTGACCTTGGTCTTGTCTTTTAAGAGCAGCCTATCTCAATCACACTGTCTGAGGGAATATTTGAAAGTTATGGCTTTATTCCAATTAAAATGACACTAAATTGACATGCTAAACAAGTTCTTTGGTCTTTGTAAATGCTTCCTAGCCAAAGTGATTTTTAGACAAAGTATGCTTACAGTTCCTATACCGAAACCTACACTTATTCCTTACTGCCAACAGTTCTCAAACCAGACATCTGGTCAAACTCTTTTGTGCCTCTAATTAATGAGAACAGGTGGTGAGGAACAGTGTTATTTTAGTATCACTGAGATACTATTACACTGTATATATATATATATATATATAAAAGGTTGTTTTTACAGAAAAAAGAAGAGGGTTGCCAGAATAATTCAGTAAAAATACAGTGAAAATTTAAACATATTTAAAGAAAAAAGTTTAAAACTATTTACAAAACAAATAAATAAATAAAAATGACATTATAAAGGTACGCTGTGTAACTTTGGACCCTCTAGCGGTTAAAAAACAAAACAGCATGCATTTTGCAGAAGAACATTTGTTTGGTTGTGCTTCAGATCTCAAGCTGACTAGCTGAAGACATTACTGTAGATATTAGGATTGTAATGTATGAGTTCCCTTGTGATACCTCACGAGTACTGCGTCGTTCGTCTTATTAATTAATATTGATTATTAATAAGACAAGACGCAATGGGGAAAACTCCTTTTTCTCTGATTCTGAAGCCTTTATACAATCATTCAGTGTAAACTGCACGGCCATTGGTTCATGAAGTTAAAGAAAATGAACCAATGACGGCGTGGAACGCGGGCTATATAAGCGGCCGTCTCACCATGGCAAATCAATTAATTCTCCTTCAGCGACGCAGATATCATCTCTTTGCTTGATCTACGAGACTTGAAGCCACCTTCACCTGCAAGCAGCTGGATTCGCCGCTGGTCAACTTGCTGCTCTGCAGCAGTTTGGTCAGCTCGCCTCCCTGCTCGCCACTCTCAAGCAGCTCGCCGCTCTTTCAGCTCGCCGCTCAGATTGCCGCTCTCGTGCAGCCCCGACCGCCCGCCGCTTCGCAGCAGCCAGTCTCAAGCAGCTCTGTTCCCTCGTTGCTTCCTAGCAGCCTGGTCAGCTTTTCGCCCCCGAGCCGCCTGCAGTTCGAGCGAGTGCACTACGGTGTATCCTTTGCAACACAGTTGCTTTCTAAAAGAGCTATTTTCTAAAGAGCAAATTTCTGCGACGTTGTTGCAAATGTTGCGCTGCGGCTGTGGCACGTGCAGAGCCCCTCTGCATGCTGATGACGGGCACAGTGAGTGAGTATTATGTCTGGGGAAATCCCACGCAGAAGCCGCACTCACGGAAACGACCTGCTCTCACTGTGAGAGTATGAGTCTGGCCTCTTTGCGCTCGCCCCTCGCGCCCTCCCGGGAGCCTGTGAGGAAAAAACAGCGGGGCAGAGGATCCCAGCGCTCAGATGAGAGTGAGCTCATGTCGGCTCAGGTCCTGCGTGCCTCACTCTCTCCACATAGAGAGGCTTCCCCCATCCATTTCTCCCGCCCAGGCCAACGCCCCTCTGCCATCGCGAGCGACTTGGTCTCATTTGGGGGATCTGATGAAGAGCCGCTGGACGACAGCATGTTCTTGGCGGCTTTGGATGCCGAGGAGTGGTCGGGCTCACTTCCTGACCCTGCCCCCTTGCCGTCTTTGAAGCTGATTGATGCCAGGGCATCCATCGACTCGAAGCACACCTGTGTGCTGTCTAAAGCAGTTGAGCAGCTCGGTCTGTAGTGGTCTGCGCCTGAGGAACCCACACGCAGCCGCTTGGACGAGTGGTTCCTGCCTGGACGCCGCCAAGCGCCTCCTCAGTGGTCAGCTCCCTTCTTTCCAGAGGTGCATGATGAGCTTACCAAGTCATGGCGCGCTCCCTACTCTGCCCGCCTGCATCCTTCTGCCTCTCACACTCTCACCTCTGTTGACAGCGCCGGGCAGAAAGGATATGAAAAGCTGCCTCCTTTACATGAGGCTGTGGCCGCACACCTGTGTCCGCCTGCTGCCATTGGATGGAAGATGCTCCTTCAAGGAGCTGCGTAGCGCCACTGACTTGGCCGTATGCGCCACGAAGACCACGGCTCAGGCTATTGGGTGTTCGATGGCCAGCCTGGTGGTGCTGGAGCGCCACTTATGGCTCAACCTGACTGAGATCAAGGACGCGGACAAGGCCGTCTTCCTTGACTCGCCCGTCTCCCCCACTGGTCTCTTTGGGTCTGCCGTCGATGGTTTTTGCCAAAACGCTCCAGTTCCTCTGCTTCGAGCCGCCCCTGGGTTGGGCTTTCTGGGATTGTCCTTAAATGGTTCAGGTGATAATTAGAAGGGAGAGGTTATTATGTGAGTATCGGTGACCATAAGTCTGAGTGGACATCCATGACATGCGGAGTCCCTCAAGGTTCAATACTTGCACCCCTCCTGTTCAACTTATATATGCTGCCACTGAGCCAATTAATGAGAAAGAACCAAATTGCATGTCACAGCTATCCAGATGACACCCAGATTTACCTAGCCCTATCACCTAACGACTACAGCCCCATTGACTCCCTGTGCCAATGCATTGATGAAATTAAAAATTGGATGTGCCTAAACTTCCTTCAGTTAAACAAAGACAAAACTGAAGTCATTGCGTTTGGAAACAAAGATGATGTTCTCAAAGTGAACACATACCTTCACTCTAGGGGTCAAACAACTAAAAATCAAGTCAGGAAAGATTTTGGAGTCAGACCTGAGTTTCAGTAGCCATGTAAAGACAATAACTAAATCAGCACATTATCATCTCAAAAATATTGCAAGAATTAGATGCTTTGTCTCCAGTCAAGACTTAGAGAAACTTGTTCATGCTTTCATCACCAGCAGGGTGGAATATTGTAATGGGCTTCTCACTGGTCTTCCCAAAAAGACCATAAGACAGCTGCAGCTCGTACAGAACGCTGCTGCCAGGATTCTGAGCAGAACCCGAAAACATGAACACATCACACCAGTCCTCAGGTCCTTGCACTGGCTTCCAGTTGCATTTAGAATTGATTTTAAAGTACTGTTACTTGTTTATAAATCACTCAATGGCCTAGGACCTCAATACATTGCAGATATGCTCATAGAATATAAACCTAATAGATCACTCAGATCATCAGGATCAAGTCATTTAGAAATACCAAGGGTTCACTCAAAGCAAGGAGAGTCTGCTTTTAGCTGTTACGCCAGCCGCAGCTGGAACCAGCTTCCAGAAGAGATCAGGTGTGCTCCAACAGTAGCCACATTCAAATCCAGACTCAAAACACATCTTTTTATCTATGCATTTACTGATTGAGCACTGTGCTATGTCCGAACTGTTTGCATTTTATTTTATACGTATTATCTTTTTATTCTTTTAATTCCCTTTCCTGTTTTTATTTCATTTTTAATATATTTTATGTATCATCTTGTTATTCTGACTTTTAATGACTGTTATTTATATTCCTTATGTTCGATTTTTATTCTTCTTCTTTATGTAAAGCACTTTGAATTACCATTGTGTATGAAATGTGCTATACAAATAAACTTGCCTTGCCTTGCCTTGCCCAAGATAGTGCTGGACCCTGCGCCTCAGAAGTCGGCCTGATGTCCAAGAGAGGAGGAGGAGGAGGCTAAGTTCCGCTGCGGCCGGACCACCCTCCAAAATGCCTCACCCAGTTTTCCTGTCATCCCGTTCAGTTCCGGGTGCTCAAGAAAAAGTGTTTGTTGCCTGCACAGAGCCTGTTCAAACGCCCTGGCAGTGCACCACTGTGATAGCGGACATAATAAAAAACAAACATACTCTAAAAGAGAGCAAATTTCCTCTTCCACCCCATACATGCACCACAGTCCCTCACAGCGACTTAGTGCTAGAACCAATTCAGCCCCTCGCCACACGGGCCGAGGCCTGGCAGGCCATCCCCGGAATGTCAGCTTGGGTTCTGAACATAATAAAACGAGGTTATGTACTCCAATTCGCTCAAAGGGCTCAGTTTTTCAACGGCGCAGTCCAAACCTCTGTGGAAAGCAAGGATGTGCATGTCCTGCGTTCTGAGGTAAACACCATGCTGGCGAAAGAAGCCATAGAGGTGGTTCCTCCAGCACTGAGCGAGTCAGGTTTTTACAGCAGGTACTTCCTCATTCCCAAAAAGAATGGCGGTCTTAGACCCATTCTCGATCTCAGACATCTGAACAGGGCCCTGATAAAGCACTTATTCAGAATGATCACTTTGAAGCAGATCTAACTGCAAATACGCCCGGGAGACTGGTTCTTTACCCTGGATCTGAAAGACGCCTATTTTCACATCCAGATAGCCCCCCATCACAGGCAATTCTTGAGATTCACCTTCGAAGGGGTGGCATATCAGTACACGGTCCTTCCGTTTGGGCAATCTCTGGCTCCCCGCACTTTTACGGAGTGCATGGATGCGGCTCTCTCCCCTCTGAGACAGATGGGTGTGCGCATACTGAACTACCTCGATGACTGGCTCGGAGCCGGAGCTAATATCCCACAGATCCATCATCCTAAACCACTTAGAGTGCTTGGGGCTCAAGGTTAATTTTTCAAAGAGCTCGTTATCTCCCAGCCAACGTGTGTCGTTCCTGGGGATAATTTTAGAGTCGACCCACATGAGGGCCACAGTCACTCCAGAGCGTTCTCTGGCCATTCAGCAGCTCGTACAAACCTTTACGCCCAGGGCTTCTCTGCCTCTCAGAACGTTTCAGAAGATGCTAGGTCTAATGAGTTCATGCTTCACATGCGCCCTCTGCAGCTCTGGCTGAAACCACGGGTCCCGCCCCTAGCCTGGCAACATGGTCGTTGCTTGCTCAAGGTGAACCAGGAGTGTGTCACAACCCTGGCCCCTTGGACGAACCCTTGCTGGTTCAAGCAGGGCGTGGCAATTGGGGCGATAGACAAGAGGAAGGTCGTCTTCACAGATGCCTCCAAGATGGGTTGGGGAGCTCTGTGCGACAACCGTCCGGCCTTTGGTGCTTGTAACGGCCTGGAAAGCGAGCTACATATCAACCGCCTGGAAATGATGGCGGTATATCGAGCTCTCCAGGTTTTCCTTCCTCTCCTGGTGGGTCACCACGTCTTGGTCAGATCAGACAACATGACGGCGGTGTCCTTCATAAATCGCCAGGGCGGTCTCTCTTCAAAGCCCCTCTTCACTCTAGCGAAAACCATCCTAGAGTGGGCCCAGTGCAACCTGCTCTCGTTGAGAGCAGCACACATACAGGGAGTGCTGAACATAGGGGCGGACATGTTGTCCCAGAGCAACCTTCCCCCAGAGAATTTGGGGCGTCTTCGGGAAGGCAGAGGTCGACCTCTTTGCCTCAGAAGACAATCATCACTGCTCAATATATTTCTCAAAAGCCAGGGACGCGCTGGCCCACGACTGGCCCAGCCTCCTCCTTTATGCTTTTCCCCCGATTTCGCTGATTCCCCAAGTAAACAGACGAGTCAGGAAAGTTGCTCACAAAGTCCTCCTGGTGCCTCCTTGGAGGACCCAACCATGGTTCTAGAAGCTATCTCGGCTATCGCCCCTGGAGCCATGGCCAATCCCTCTGAGACGGGACCTCCTCTCTCAAGCGAAAGGGACAATATGGCACCCCAGACCCGAGCTGTGGGACCTTCATGTGTGGTTTCTCAATGGGAGCCTGCAAGCCTCCCTGAGAATGTCTATCTCTAACACTATCTCTCAGGCCAGAGCTCTGTCTACGAGATGTCTCTACTCCCTGAAATGGGCCATCTTTACCGCCTGGTGTACAGCCCGGGGCGAGGAACCATTGACTTGTGACATATCACAGATATTGTCCTTCCTTTAAGACTTAATGGATAGAGGCCGTACTCCCTCTACCCTTCAGGTCTTTGTTGCAGCTATAGCAGCTTCTCACGCTCTTATAGCGGGGCAGTCGATAGGGAGAAACGACCTTGTTGTTCGCTTCCTTAAGGGATCCAGGAAGTTGAATCCCCCTCGTCCCCTCACGGTTCCTACCTGGGAACTTTGGACTGTGGACTGCCGACCTACAACCCCTGTCGCTGAAAACTGCCTTGCTGCTAGCTTTAGCATCAGTTAAGCGTGTGGGAGATTTACAGGTGCTCTCTGTGAGCCACTCGTGTCTTGAATTTGGGCCTAACGACTCCAAAGTCGTCCTGAAACCGAGATATGGATATGTCCCGAAAGTCCTATCTACCCCCATTAGGGCGCAGATGCTCGTTCTCTCCGCTCTTCCTCCTTCTCAGGATGAACAGGAGTTGAACCTGCTCTGTCCTGTCAGAGCCCTGAGGTCTTACATTGACCATTCAACTTTTTGTCTGCTTCGGTGGCCGCACAAAAGGTCTTCCGGTCACGAAGCCCAGACTTTCCAGATGGATAGTCAACGCTATAGCACTCGCTTACTCCTCCTTAGGCCTTCAATGCCCTTTGGGTGTGTGAGCGCATTCCACAAGAGGTATGGCCTCCTCGTGGGCGTGGTCCTGTGGCGTTTCCATTGCCGACATCTGTGTGTTTTCCCCATTGCGTCTTGTCTTACTAATAATCAATATTAATTAATAAGACAAACGACACAGTACTCATTCCGTATCTACGGGAACCGAGGTTACGAAGGAGGACAAAAAATTATATTCCTTATAATGTTTAAAATAAATTGTGTTATTGTTATTATTATTTTGAGAATTATCTATAGCTCAATAGTAATATATTTATGTCATAATTTTTTCACCTTAAACTGAAACTTTTATTTTGATGGGAATTTTCAGCTCTGGATATGTTCATGTGTTTATATTCTCATACTGTGAGACGGCATATGCTGAAAACACCATGAGCATCATGCTTACTTGAGTATGTATTAGACGAAACGACACAGCACAGATTATATATGTTTATTAAACGGTTAGTTCCTGTCCTTGTTTCTGATTGGTCAGTAGCTGTGTTTTATTCACGATAAAACATGCTCTCCAGTCTCCTGCGAGCCCTCTCCAGTCTCCTGCGAGCCACCTTTATTTATATAGCGCTTTTTACAATGTAGATTGTGTCAAAGCAGCTTTACATTGATAACTGGTACATAATTTTGGCTGCACAGCAGCTTTTAAAGAATAATGTCAATGCAGGCAGATCAGAAGCACTGTTGATTAAATGTCAAGAATACTGTTGAATATCAAATGTCCAGTCAAATGTCAAGTGTCCCCAACTAAGCAAGCCAAAGGCGACAGCGGCAAGGAACCCAAACTCCAACCGGTGACATCAGGTGGCAAACAGGTGGCAAACAAGTGGCAAATAGGTGTTAAAATGGAGAAAAAAACCTTGGGAGAAACCAGGCTTAGTCAGGGGGCCAGTTCTCCTCTGGCGAACAGTGCTTTGTTACGAATCAGGTTGCTATCATAAGTCTGATAGGATCGCAACAATCAAAGTGTTTATTTCAGTTCCATCCAGTTGAGGATCGTATTCATCACGCCGGTATGGACGGTTTGTTGAGGAACTGTGCTACTGGCTGTCGTGTCGATGAGGCCTTCACAATGGATGATCTAGTTGACTCGATCTCTGCTGATACTTCAGGGCTGCGTTGTGGTCATGTCATGGCTCCGGTCCTTGGTCTCAGCTGGTCTCCAGTCTCCTGCGAGCCCTCTCTAGTCCCCTGCGAACCCGCTCCAGCTCTTTCCGAGCCCGCTTCAACCCTCACCGAGTATGCTCCAGCCTCTCACGAGCAGCCAAAGATGCCAGCCATTAAGGAGGACTGGTTAATAGATTTCTGGACCGAAGCTACTCCAAATCCCATCGACTATGCTACAGCCCTCACTGAATCCACTCCATGGTTCAATGAGCCAGCCGCTCCAGTAGCTGCCAACGAGCCAGCCGCCGCCGCCGAGCCCTCTGCTCCAGCCGCCGCCAAACACTTTTTTTGGGGGGGGCCAAGTACCCGTGGGGGGGGAACATGTGGGTGGGGTTCCTACTTCACCTGACCCACCATGGCAGCCCACGGCCCCTGACCCGCCATGGCCGCCCTCGTCTCCAGAACCGCTTGGCTTGGACTCTTAGACTCGTCCTGGAGACCTCCCTGCACCGGCGTGAGGTCTCCAGGACGCCCACCCCCCCTCCCTGGTTGTTATATCTACGGCGCGAGGACGCGCCTACCGGGAGGGGGAGGTACTGTCACAGATCCCTTGTCTCCACACGTGCACTCACTTCCCTCGTAATCTCCCCATCATCACGGATCACCTGCACCTGTTCCTGATCATCATCACTCCCTATATAATGGACTCACTCCCTTCACTCCTTGTCTGTCCTGAATGTTTGTTTAATGTGTGTAATGGTGTTACTCTCCTTCTTTGGATTAAATACTCTATTCTGTGGATATCCGTATACGTCTTATATCTCCAGTACCATACACCGTAACAATGGCAACATTTTTATAAAAAAATATTTATTTGAATAGGGCAACATTTGTATTTTAAAACCTTTATTTTAATGTGGAAACATGACACCTCATTCTACAATATTTCTATGATTAAATCGCTGACTCCTCCCCCATCAGCCAATCACTGTGTGTTTAGTCCATAGCAATGAGGTCAACCCCACCCTTACTCTTAGCTTAAGACTTCAGTCAATTCCTTAGTAAAAGTTTGTCGCAGCAGCTTTGTGAATAGGTTTTAAGAGAAAACTCTTAGCTAAGAACTTTTACTGCTATTTAGGAGAACTCTTAGTGGTAAGATAAAATGTTTTGTGAATATGGCCCCAGATGTATTGTCTTGTCCTTTAGCAGTTAAAGGGTTTTCCGTGACTGACAGCACTAACTTACCCTGCGTTCCATTCGGAAGGGCTCATCCCTATGCCCTAATCCCTTCAAAGGGTTTACCCTCCGGAGTGAGAGCTTTGAAGGGATGAAGGGTGGGAACGCACTTCAGCGTCATCTTAACAAGACAATCAAAGAAGAGTAGATTTTGCAAGCTGCGCCCTTTGTTTAACGTTAGTTTTATTTATTTATTTATTTTAGGTTTATCGCACCATGTATATTGTATTTGATACAATAACCCTAACCCTAACCCTTTGAAGTAACCAGTTTTGAGCACTTCGGTTTGGAACGACCCTTCAATACGGCGGCCATGATTGTTTTCACTCCGAAGTGCCCTTCAGAGGGCGATATATCCCGTTTGGAACGCACCGCCTGTCAAATCATTTGTCAGTTGCGTCTTGTTCCTTGTTTTCAACAATTCAGCCTTTTCAATGTAAAAGTCTTAGCTACTGACTGACACACTTATAAAGATAGTCTTTGCCGCCATCTAATGGCATAATAATGTAACTTCTGTTGCTGTTCACGATCAGGGAGGAAGGCTTTTAGTGAAAATTTACTTCATGAAAGTTGCATTGATACATATTTTTGGCTTTAACATTTGTATTGTGTGGTAACCATTTTATTAAAGCAATAAGGTACTCGCGTACCTTAAGACCATGACGCGATTTTATTTATTGTACAGCTCTACATTCGATTTATTCATCCATCTATCAATTTGCGCGCTTTACGTCACATCTGCGTTACTGTCATTTCCATTTTCATGACTGGATTCCGGGATTCCCTCTGCATCACGAAAATCACACGGACTTAAATTATAAAGGGGACAAAGGCCTACCTTTATCTGCACGGAGGGATGGTGTTCTCGAAAATAAGCCATGCAACATGTTCGACGTGTTTCCTCCCTTTACAGGCACTTTGCGTCCACATTTAGTGCAAACTATATCTTCGCCTCGAGGACAACCACGCTTTTGTTTTTTCTATATCCAGAGTATTCCCATACTGCAAATTTGTACTTCTTTTTCGACGGGGGATAGAGATAAGTATGAAAGCTTGTTTCCGCCACTAAATAAATAGGCCAAAAAAAAAAAAAAGTAATTGCAACTTTTTATCTCATAATTGCAAGTTTACATCTCACAATTCTGACTTCTTTTCTCAGAATTGTGAGATATAAACTAGCAATGGTGAGTTATAAAGTCCAATTCTGAGGGAAAAAATACAGACAATTCTGACTATAACTCACAATTCTGAATTTAGAATGCGAGATATAAACTTAGCAATTCCGAAAGAAAAAAAAACGATTGTGTCACAGAAAAGTGACATAAGTACACAATTTCGTGCAAAAAAACATTGGTCTAAAATATAAACATAATATAAAGGCACTAATGAATTAGTGTAAGAAAAAAAATAAGTTTTGATAAGTATTGATGGTGTATTGACTGTTGTTAATTTTTGTAAATTCAGTTTTAGTCAGCCTTGATTATCTATTGTGTTTTCTAAAAATAAAAATAAAAAAAACACAAAAGGATATTTCAGACACATTTCATGTCTTTAAAGTGTCCCAGAACTGATGAAATTAAAGCACAATTTCCACAGGCTATCCTGACAGATAATCAAGTACATTTAAAATAGCAATAATATTAGGCTATGGGAAAAATAAATAAATGTAACGTCTTCAAACTCAAAATCCCTTGGTGTTAATTAAAAATGGACAGGAAGATGTTTAACACAATCTCATTGCAGTTTGAATTGCTGATGAGTTTATATGATCTGCTCACACCTCACTGAGGGTTTAGGGGAGAACCTTCATGGTGACGTTTTACCAACAAATCATACATTTTCATACTAATCAAATCATACAAATTCATACAAACTTGCCAACTCATGCAATAATTACAAATTCCCATGAAATTGAGGTTTAAAGCTGCAGAATGGAAGTTTTTTGGTTTTACGTGAACAATTAATAATCTGTATAATATGAGCATGTCTTTTTACTGTAGCACATCAGACTCAGCCGTACATAATTCGAAGGTTACTTTCAGTGTGATATATCTGTTAAATGGCTTAGGACTATACTGTAGGTTTGATAACATATTGCTAATCAGAATTGCTGTAATATTACATTCTCAAATGAAAGTTCAAAGAGAAGCACATTCTCTACCAATAAAATCAGACGTTAAACAAATGTGACCCTCCCTCCTGTCTCTATCTCCCTCTCCCTCTCTCTCTCTCTCTCTCTCTTTCTCTCTCATCCTGCAGGCTAGACAGAGTGGAAGCAAGCTGCAAGCATCCAGCATCCATCTGAAATCTCAGGAAAAGGTGGAGAAGATCCATCATTCCCAAGGTGATGCTGGTAACAGCAGCAGAAAGAAGACGAGGAAAGAAAGAGGAAGAGGGAGAAGACGCAGCCATGATGGGCACACCTCTCCGGAGGAAAGCCCCGGCATATGAGTGAGTGCTTCCATTTTTCCTTGCCCTCCCTCTGTAGGGTTGGACATCATGGACAGGTTGCCATAGCAACGGCAGCCAGGGCAGCAGGAGGATGATGATGCTGCAGCTGCTGTCTGCAGTCATGGATTCCTCTAACTATGTGTGTGTGGGTTAGAACATAGCGGAAATGCATGTATTTTGTCACAGTGTCATTGGCAATGAAATTGTAAGAATGAATGAACACAGTATGATGAGATCAAATTAAGATAATGTTGACTTTCTACTATCTTATGTTTTGGGTCGTTGGTACTTATTCAGTAGGAACTGGATTGGCAATTAATGTCAGGCTTGTAAAATAATTAGGACAACATGGAATATTCTTAAAGTTATGAGATTGAAATTGCAAGCTCCAACCAGTGGTGCGTTTCCCAAAAGCATCGTTAGCCAAATGGTTGTAAGTTTTGTCATTAGCAAAATAGTTTAGTGATTCTGTTTTTTCTCAAAACAATTGCTTCAATGAACATTGGCAAACAGTTGTGTGGTTGGAACTGCAGCTTTAGCTCTTAAAGCAGGATGGAATCCAGTTGGCTGTCAATGTTTTTATCATTCATCAACTGGAAAATATCATCCTGAAAGTGATTCCAACGATATTGTTTTTCTGTGCCGTTATTGTTATAGTTGTGGTGTAGACTCTGCTATGAACAATTTTTAGAACTATATCTTTATAGTTATCATTATCGTCCTTGGTGTGAATGGGCCTTAAAGGATTAGTTCACTTCTGAATGAAAATTTCCTGATAATTTACTTACCCGATGTCATCCAAGATGTTCATGTCTTTCTTTCTTCAGTTAAAAAGAAATTAAGGTTTTTGATGAAAACATTCCAGGATTATTCTCCTTATAGTGGAATTCAATGGCCTCCAAACAGTTGAAGGTCAAAATTACAGTTTCAGTGCAGCTTCAAAGGGCTTTAAACGATACCAGACGAGGAATAGGGGTCATATCTTGCGAAACGATCAGTCATTTTCTTTAAAAAAATACAACTGTAAATGCTTTATAAACACAATTGATCGCCTTGCAAGTGCTTCCACCATTCCGCTTTCCGTATTCTTCAAAAAGTTTACGCTGTATGTCCTACGCCTTCCCTATTCTACTTACGGAAAAAATGGAACTGGTGCCGTGTTCGTTCCGCATTCGTTCACTATAAGGAGAATAATCCTGGAATGTTTTCATCAAAAACCTTAATTTCTTTTCGACTGATGAAAGAAAGACATGAACATCTTGGATGACATGGGGGTGAGTAAATTACCAGGAAATTTTTATTTGAAAGTGGACTAATCCTTTAAGAGTATAAGAGTGTAAGAGGAAACCCATGATTTAATCAAACATCTGCAAATAATGCAAAAAACAGAGAACAAGTAGTCCTCAGATGACATGTTAATTATTTACAGCAATAATCCCACAATAATTTCATCTTGAACCGATAAATTAGCAGATGTTATTACATCATCAATGATCAATTGTGTAATGATTACAGTCATCTACTGTATATTGTTGTACCAACGTAGATCAAACTACGGATGTGTGACAAAGTTAATACAGTTTAGGGGAACAGTCATCACTAGCTAGTTAATTTTTCAGAATATAGGCCTACATCTGTTGTAGTTAAGCTGCGAGTTATGTTGTTGTACAGGAAACATATCCCTGAATGGCTGGCTTTATGCAATGTATGGCATTCAGGGTGCAGATGCTCTTAGCACTCTATCAGGAAGCAAAACATAAGATTTGAGAGTTGCTTAATTAAACTGTTAAAAGATGTAATGCAACGGCTGAGGGAATGACTTCAAATTTGACATCGATCTCTCTTCTGACTGTTATAATCAATCTCTATATTTTTCCCTC
This sequence comes from Anabarilius grahami, assembly GCA_003731715.1. NCBI lineage: Eukaryota > Metazoa > Chordata > Actinopteri > Cypriniformes > Xenocyprididae > Anabarilius > Anabarilius grahami. The sequence continues at coordinate 7,500,585 of RJVU01029436.1, forward strand.
TTTTGGAAAGATGTGGAAAAGCTAATATGCGATAATGACCAGCTGACTGTATATTAGCAATAAGCAATTACTTACAAATGAGATTCAAATTGTAGGGAACATTTAGTAAGTAATTGCTTATTGATTACACCAGATCAGTGCCAACATGTTCCCTTGTAAGCATCACAACTGCAATGTAACAGGACAGCTAAAACCAGGTTAAGGGTGAGTTTACAACTGTCAGTCACTTTAATCTGCCTAAATTTACATAGATTTGCCTCACAAACCATACTAAAATTAGCAATTTATCTTGCCGTGCCTGTGTGACAGTATTGCAGTCTCGTTTAAGAGTGCTATCTTGATAATAAAGAAGGCCTGGAGCCATCACGCCAAAGAATGCCTTTGAGTTTGTACTGAGCACTTGTGTGACTGCAGCTGTCGCATTCCAGACTCATGCAAAATTAGCAGCAGTCACAGCACAGCAACAGGCGGCCCTGTAGGATAAACACCACAGCCAAATCCTGAGCTAAACAGCATATCAATCTTATTTATAATGATATATGTGACTTACTGTATAGCAGTTGTGTTCCAAGTTGTTGTTCAAATTACATTACCTGATATAGCAGCCCAATGAATGTCATTACATTAGATTAAACCTTAAAGTGAGTGATTTCTGAGAAACACTGCAAGTGGATCGGACTGAGCAGCACAACACACTTGTAGCCAATCAGCAGTAGAGGCATATACACTCATAATGTGGGAGGAGAGAGATTGAGCAAGAGAGAGATTTGAAGAAGGACTGTAGAAAGAGAGCTGGCAGAAAGACATTATAAAAGAGAAAATGTCAGAGGAATATCACTGGGAAAAGATGGGTTATGATCAGGCAAATGTTTTAGAACCCACATTAATATTAGAAACCTAAGCAGGGAAAGCCTGAAAATGGATGCTGAGGGTGTGTTTCTGCTCTAAGTAACATTGGTTTTGCCATGTTTCACGGAACCAAGATATGTTGTTGCTGTAATGTTAGCTACAGAGTAATAACAAACTCTTGCTTGTTTATACTCTTGTGTAATGTATTCATTCAACATCTTCGCTTTATTGTTCATGAAGTGCTTCTCTTCAGCTATGATAAAGAGACATCCACTCTTGCTTTGTGTGTTTGTGCATTTCGGGGCGGAGCAATGAAGGGAGGGGTGTGTATGTTTGGGTTGATTTCAGATGTCAACAGTGATACTCAGAAATCACTTACTGCACCTTTAAGTGGCATTTATTTTAAAGAAAATTAGCAAAGCACACTTTTCAAGTGGTTCACAGTAGTTTAGAAGAATGTTAATAGGTTTTAAATGATAAAACAATACATGTATTGTTTGAAATTAAAATAATACAATTATACCACCTAGATGCTGCCATCTATGCTCAAGGGTGAAAACAAACTCAATTTGGAAATAATGTTTTGTACCCAGTCACCTGAGCCGTAAATGACAAACACACTCTACAGGCAAAAAGCATCTCTCTCTCCATTGACAGCCACTGAAAACGTGTACTTCCTTTGTACACAGTGTTCCATTGAGGTGAGTCCAAATGCTAATGGATAACATTTCAACTGATTAGAGATCTCTTTGCGGTACAGGAAAATGACAGTATGACAACACTGACTGGTTGCTGGCACCACAAGTCTAAAGCAGCAGACTAGAAAAATATAAATCAAGACCTCCAAAAATCAAGGAATAGTAAAATATCTGCTATGCAATGAAATTATGAAGTTAAAAATGTTAATTCACTAAGAGTTAAGTATTATAATTCCAACTGGCAGCACACTATTTAAAGTGTTCAGAAGAAGCCAGACCAAGAGCTGTGACAATCTCCAGAACAACTGCAGCCATAAACACAGCAGGCCACTGTTATCATTATAGGAGACAAACCAGAATTTCATTGGGTAACTCTTTCTTGCTAAAATTTTGGATAAACTACTGTTTCCCATTAACACCATTCCAACAAAGCTAAACTATTTGCAAACCCTCCTCTTGGAAAACAGCATCTCTTGGAAAACAGCATCTCTTGATTGTAACTTAAATTAAATGAAAAACTATTTCCTTAAAATATTTGAAACATACACATTTGGCCCTCACAACTTGGCATTCCAAAAAATTTGTTTGACTTTTTTAAGCTTTTTTTTTTTTTGGAATACGCATGAAAAAGCTGTGGCTTGATTTACAGTCGACTCAAAATTATTTATATACTGAACCACAAACTAAACAAATCATGAATCATGTGTGATTACTGTGGATGATTACTGTGTTTTCAATCACTGTTAACAAATGATAATCATAATCACCCCTAAATCAGTGACTACTGCAGTCTTGACATATACAACTTGTGTGACGTTGTAAATTCAAACCATAAACCAATATAATGCAAATAAATTACACACATTTTACAAGTACAATAAACGATTGTACATTTAAAAAGTAATATAACTATTGATAAAAATGAATCAATATTGTCAAAGTTAATTAGGTTTACATAATGCAATAATATTTCTGTAAATGAATAAACTCACCTGCCTGTCACTCCAAACCCATAAGCAGAATGTCCAGGCTGCTCTTCTCCATACAACAAAAGTGAACTTGATCTCATCGTCAGAGTGAAACATGCTGCATTCCAAGTCTTGTAGATTTAGTTAGTTATATGATTGCTAGCTAGTCCACTTATAATTTTTAATGAGGTACAGACTGGCATTTAAGTCTTATATTCGCATCTTTGAAAGTCGTTAACTCTTTGGTTGTCACAAAATGCAAAATTTTAAAGGCACAGCTTAATAACCATTGTCAGCCACACTGTACAATTAACTAATTTATCATTTCAGACAACAAAGCATTTTGTATGCTCAATTTTTTGGGGGAAATTTATGGTTCATATTTTAGCTCAACCAAATATAGAACTATATAGTCTTACATTTGTGCTCTTGAGAGACAGTTACCAATTTGCCACTTGCTTGTGGCTCAAGAAGGTAGTTTGTGCCAAATGCCAATGTGATCACAGCACTAATGAAATGCTGTTAGTAAGCTCTCTAAGAGTCTTGAGTATGTTTGAGTGCCACTAGAAGGCATGTGGAAAAACTACTAGTACTACACCTCAGGTGCCTATAATTTTTGAATATAAGGGTCTCGTATACATTTCTGTATACCCTGTCAGTGTGGGGTAATTGCTTATCACAAACTGATTCATATATTCTGTAGTAATTTCTTGCATAAGTTAAAATGGCCACTATTTGGCATTTATTGTGAATTTGTAAATGAGCTATTAGTCATTATACCTTTAACAAAGGGAAAAGTTAATGTAAAGTGTTACCAAGATCAGTTCACTGTTCTACAAAGTAACCAAATACAAAAAACAAAAAAACAAAAAACATGGTTCCAATTTCAATCCAGATATAGAAATGTTTTCTAGTACCAGAAACATCATTTCTGCCTTCTTACTGAAATTAAAACACATGAAGGACTAAATACCGTATTGTTCCGAATATAAGACTTTTTTTTTTTTTTTCTTGGAAATACATTTGAATGGGGGTCAAAATGGGGTCATCTTATATTCAGGCTCTAGACTTTTAAGTCAATAATAGTGAAGAGTGAAGCTCAACTTCCATAGGAATTAATTGAAAACGCTTGCTCTGTGCCAGTGGACATGCACACTAAGTATTATGCGGCGTAATGGATCAGTCTTTTCAGCACTATGTGATCAGCTTAAGGAAAAAAAAAAACATTCATATCACCTGGAACAGATAGGTAATGTGGATCAAACACCATGCCAGCATCAGTCACTATATATAAAAAAGGTGATAAATCAGTCATTGTGAAATCTATGGAAATGAGAACTACAGGTTATCTTTATGGTATGCCATAAAGTGTTTATTTTTAAATGTGATTGTAGTGACATTTTATCAGTATTTACCATACTTTCAATACAAAAATTAAAATTTGAAAAATATGCAATATGAAAATTATTAAAGCATTTTATAAATAAAAGCATTTTATTTATAAAAGCAAGATTTGGTCCACAAAAATCCTTTTTCCAAAAGGTACATCTTAAAAAAGGGGGGTCATCTTATAATCAGGGACATCTTATATTTGGAACAATATGGTAATGGTAATATAAATTAATCACACACCTTACACACACACACACACCGAGTTTAAGCATGAATATATGTGATATCTCCACAAAAACCAGCCCAGCTCAGATCTCACACCCTTTATGAAATATGTATAGATGTGTAGAGCAAGTAAACTATCTATCTGTCTATCAATGTATGTATGTATGTATGTATCTGTCTGTCTGTCTGTCTGTCTGTCTGTCTATCTGTCTATCTGTCTATCTGTCTATCTGTCTATCTGTCTATCTATCTATCTATCAGACAGACAGACAGACAGTCTGTCTGTCTATCTATCTGTTTAAATATTGCTTTTGTTGTCAGCAAGTGCTAGAATAAAGCGAGGCAGCTGACTAATAGTGTGTTTCACTTTAAAAGTAATTTGAAAGTCATTTTGCTTCGCGTTTACTTGGTCTTCGATTCCCAGCTTTTGGACTGCCGCACATCTGGAAGGTATTACTGTGCCTCACTGGCTCATGGGATGAAGTCACTGTGCCAGAGAAACAATGTTGCTTTTGTCTGTTACGCCGACTAATGACGTTGCAGCCGTTGGTTGGAAATGGAAAAGTAAAGCGTGGGGGTGTGTGGGGGGGGTGCTCTGAAGAATATATAGTACTTTTGAGATTGCTATTAAATCTCTCTAAAATGTTTTCTAATGTATCATCGTCGACAATGAAATGTCCAGGTGCAGGAGTAAGGAACTTCTTAGGTTAAAGAGAGACCAACATTAAGCATTTTGGAACTGAAGTCTAAATTAAATTGACATTCACATGCTTAGTTTAAACGAATTAAGTGCTGACTAGTAACACAAAGTGCTACAGTAATCAGACTTCAATTTCACAGACCTCTGTTGAATGATTTATCCTGAACCTCTGTAGAGCTGGTTGAGTCGCACAGCGTCTGAAGTCTGCCGTCTGTGAGCACTGTGTGTTTTGTGGCTTTAAGCCTATTTCCAGTAGTTACGTGAACTTCCAGGAATTTCCTCCATCTACTGATGTTCACTGCTGCTGTAGGTTTTGATTCCGTATGAATGACTGAGACATCATGTTGAAATTCACCTAAGTACTATTTACTGCATGACAGATAACAAAACTCAACATTATTCTTTATACACAGATACCAGCTTGCAAAGTCTTTCTGTGTTGCATTGCACTGATAACATTTGGAGCATGTAAGTGTAGCACAAAATTCACATAGCATCTGAGATAATCAACATTAAATGCATGATAAGACATGTGTTTTGTTACTATGATCAGTCTACATCAATGACTGTTGCAGTACAGCTTGTATCTTTGCATTTACTTCAGCTCAGGAAACTTTATTTAAACTTCTTTATAACAGCTTATTTGTCTCACATATAGCAGCAGCACTTGTACTGTACACACACTGAAGGGTCATTACATTTGTTATAATTTCATTCACTGAGAATTTTTACAATTCCCATGAGTTTTCCTCTTGCAGAACACTCCAGACCCAGATAGCTCAGCCTTTTCTCCATATAAGGAGTTTTTGTATCCTTCCACCGGAGCTGAATATGAGGTTGGATGAGGGAAAGCAGTTGGACCCCCATGTTCCCATTCCCTACTGCTCCCTTTGGCTTCACTGGAGGAATAAATTAGAACTAAAGATGTAGCACAGACTTTTTCAGAGACGGTAGACATGATTACAGTCAACAACTTCTGCAGATGTTTTTATGCTCATATGTTGTCATGTTCTGAAGAGCGATGTTATATGAAATATGAATAATTTGACAGACAGACAGACAGATAGACAGACAGACAGACAGACAGACAGACAGACAGACAGACAGACAGACATATTCTTTTGTTGGTGAGCTATTCCTTTAACTTGTCAGATGTTTTTAAACAATAGCAAAGATTTGGCAGATGTATGATTTTGATTTGCAAACATGGAGTATATTTCCTCTAAGCTTGCAGCCTCTCATATCCCCAGTGTACGGCACACCTTTGTTTTCCATCCCAGCAGGCACACACACACACACACACACACACTCACTCTCTCTCTCTCTCTCTCTCTCTCACACTCACTCACACACACACAGGTTTGTTTTGCTATCAAAGTGAGGACATTCCATAGGCGTAATGTTTTTTATACTGTACAAACTGTATATTATATCTCCCTAAACTACCCCTAAACCTACCCGTCACAGAAAACATTCAGCATTTTTACACACACAGCAGTCACAGTTAGGTGTGACAGTTTTGTCCTACCCTTAGTGACATCTCTCTGCCTGCTCGCCTGTAACTCTCTTCTAAACACAGGGGGCGGGTTCAAGACTCTGTCATCTGTCTATAACCCGGCCAGTGACGGAGAGGGCGGGATGTAGGAGGGGAGAGAGAGTGAGAAAGAGAGAGACAGTCTGGCAGACACATGGCCAGTGAATGAGAAGATCTTGCCCTCAGTACACTGTGTCTTTCACTGGCTGGCTTACTTCAGAGGACCAGGGCAGAGTGTGTGTTTGTGTGTGTGTGTCTGTTATCTTGCTCACCTACCGCCCCACACGCACAAACACACTTGGGATTACCAATCTCACAGTTACTGTGAATTCTGCCTTTGTTTTTCCAGGATGGCTGAAGCTGAACTTCATAAGGAAAGGCTCCAAGCCCTGGCGGTAAGTTCTGTGTTGCTTTGTTCTTACAGTCTCTCCAAAATCTTTTTTTTTTTTTCTTCTTTAATACTAACATACATTGTTGATGCTCATAAATGTGCACCTCTATGTTAGAAAAGCATTTCAGTACTAGAGAACTAGTTTGTTTGAAATCAGCCCCAAACGAATGCATGTTATAGAAGCTTGTAGAACTGATGGTTTTGTTACTTTGCCATTGTTAATGTATGTTTGTCAAAAGTGTGTTCTTGTTAAGAGAAGATTTACTATTGACAAATCACTGTATATGAACCAGAGGGCAATAATTTGAAATGTAGCTAAAATAGAGACTAAATTTGGCACCAGGTCAACCCTTCTGCATAGACCAGAAGTGAGCAACAGATGGAAAACTATTTTGGCTGCATTGCTTACATCTTTGTGATTCCATAGAATACACATTGCAAAAATAGTCTGTAGGACCATCATGTTAGTATACACTAGGAACTATCTTAATATACAGTTATCCAATTCAGTTAATGAGAAAACACTTCTTTTTTTTTCTCTTTTTTTTTATGAAGAACATTTGGTCTATCCAAAACTCACTGCAACAATGCTAGGTCATTCTGATTGGTAGCTAGGGTGTTCAAGGTGGTTGATATGATCTCTAGATATGGCTCAAGTCCTTCCTTCAATGTAACTCTATGGGCAATTTGTCAGTTTTTATAATCAGTATGGCAAAAATCATTAATCTGATGGCTTGGAAAAGTAATAGTACAACTCTCTTTCAAATCACTAACCTTTATTAATGATGTTTGCCTCAAGAAACACCACTGATTAAAAGTCTGTCAAGTCTAACAATGAAAATTGATTCTTGGCAGCTAGAACTGTAGCAGGCTAATGCCTTTTGGATGATGTTTGCTAAATGGAAGGTGAAGTGTTGAGATAGAGGGCCTGTGGTAATGGTGCTCCGCTCAGAAAGTGGAAATATAAATAATTAAAGTTATACCGTGTCTGGCAGCATCTCAAACATTGAGGGATTACTGGTTCTCGATACAAATGGAGACAATCTAAATAGTGTCTACTTAAATACTTTGGCATTGAGAGTTTGTTGGCCAGAATGGCAGTTACTACCGAATAGCTCAAATTAAAGCAATTACGTGACAATTTTCTTGCATTTTAGCAAGAATTCAGTGCTTTTATCGCATCTGATAGTCGTGAACATAATATACACAGAAATTTCTTGACATCTGTTTTTGGTATTAAGTCAATTTACATAGTAGTAATGATGTTGTGAATCACTTTTGCAGCATTATTATGATATCAGCCACAGGCCTGCAACTGCAAATGCATTCAAACGCTTAAGGACACATGGCAAAGACTGCTTCTGGTACTCCAAACCTGGTATTTGGTGTGCCAAGTGTTTGCAATTGTTTTTGTAACATTTTACTTTTAAGTTGATTCAGGTATGTAGTGCATCATGTTACACCAAGTAATTCCCTTTTAGTAATCTATTCCCAAACAGTCAGTCAGACAAAGCATTTCATATATAGAAAAATTACAGAAACTTTCTCACTCATATTTGACCAGCACAGGCTGAAACAGCGTGTGGGTTTCCCCTTTTTTAATACTAGGGAAAAAGAGTGACATTAATGAGGTGGTGAAACTTTATTGCGCTGTCTGTTTTGACGGTAGCTCAATGGAAAGCCCTTATAGTCCCACACAGTACTATTAATGTTGTATGGTTGCTCAAAAACTTAACAAATTAAAGTCAAATGGTTCAAATCAGCTTTGACTCATTGTGTTTTGAGCGGTTTATTCACATTTAGAGAGATTTGTAATAGATATAACAAGAAATAAGGAGTGGTGGTTGCCAGTGCGGAAGTCGCACCACAGTGCTAGAATGTAGTAGGTGATTGCCAAGACATTTTTATGAGATTTCTAAGGTATTCTGAGTGGTTTAGCATGTTTCTATGGGGTCTTCAGGATGGTTGATAGTGGTAGTTTTCAGGATGTTCTCTGTGGTAGCAAGGTTGTTGTGTACTGGCTCATGTTGAAAGATCTTACGTTCCAGTCTCGTTAATGTTTGGGTTGTGCCGCTTCTTCGATTGAACCCTTGAATTTCAATTGAAATTTTTTTGTCCACCATGAAGACAATCATCCAATTACTTAAAAAAAAAAAATAGATAATAATATAAATAATAATAAAAAGTTTATTGAGTTTAACTCTTAAGAGTTTACTCCCCAGCACCAGTCTGGAAGTTTCTATGTAACATCCAAATACTTTCCTACTATATAGTATGCGAAAAACAGTATGCCTAAAGAGTAGTATGTCTGAATACATAGTATTTTGAAATACACATCTTGTGGTCATTTTACTATCCCATGAGGCACTGGGGAGGAGTTGTGAATGGCAGGTAAGTGACTCAAGTGATGCCGTAGGTCACGTGACATAGTACACACATATGCAATAGACCTTATGCGCCAGATATACAAGCGCACAGTCATCTTTAGAATTTTGTCTTTGAAATTCAGTTTTTTGGGATTTCTATGGCATCATTGTCAAAGAGTAATTAGCTGATGAAGTGTATTGACTTATTTTAGAGTTTAACAAAACTTATCATGAGCATTGTAATTTTAGAAGCGGATGCCATAAAAAATGTCAGTAGATTTTAAAACGAGCAGCTGTGTACCCTCATGCTGTGGAAATACAAACCAGAAGACAGAACACAATGAGCGCAGCACTGAAAAGGCCTGGGGCTGCATCATTTTGAATGGTCATGAAGTTCTTCATCGAAGAGTAACTATCACTCTGCAGCTCTTGCCTGGTTGCCAACTGAAGCTCAGAAGGTTTGAGCCTGGTCAGTACCTGGATGGGAGACCACCTTGAAAACTCGGTTGAAGCTGGAAGAGATGTTGGTGAGGCCAGCAGGGGGTGCTCTCCCCGTGGCCTTTGTAGGTCCCAATGCCCCAATATAGTGATGAGGACACTAAACTGTAAAAAAAAAAAAAAAAAGCACCGTCCTTTGGATGAAACGTTAAACCAAGGTCCTGACTCTCTGTGGTTATAAAAAATCTCAGGATGTCCTTCAGAAAGAGTAGGGGTGTAATCCTGGCATCCTGGATAAACTTGCCAATTGGCCTCTATCCATCATCATGACCTCCTAATCATCCCCATAATGTAATAAATGTAATGATTGTCTTCATCACTCTTGTCTCCTCTCCACCAATAAGCTGGTGTGTGTTGCTCGTTCTGGTGGGCGTTCAATGCTGCACATTGGCAGTGGTTGAGGAGATTCCCCCCTTCCATATGTAGCACTTTGAGTGCCAAGAAAAGCGTTATATAATTTTAACAAATTATTATTATTTTTATTATTATAAATGAAGTACCTACAGTATGTGATTTTTGATGCAACAGTAGTGATCCCAAAGACCTTTAATACCAATCCTGATTAGCTGATCCTTGATTAGCTGATTCGGGTGTGTTTAATTGTGGCTGGTGCTAAACTTGGCTGGATCCTCCAAATACAAGATTGAACACCCCTGGATATGGGGATTTTACGAATCCCTAACCCTATGATGAGATGATTGCTTTAGCAAACACCACAAATTAGCACCATATTTTGCCAACAACACAGCATATTTTAAAATTTCGCCCAGGAAGATTTGAAATGTTTGCCGCAACCATTCTATATTTCATTATAGCAATGGAAATGTTAAACTGTGAACTGTTGCACGTGCATTTTTATCAAAACATATGCCTGGTGTTGAAACTGAAACTTGTGGTAGTTTGGTGTTCAACGATCTTATAATGGTCAGTACTTTATGTACGCTGCTCTCGTTAGAAAGCTTTTAATTTGGACTTGCCCTCGAGAAGGAAAGTACCACAGGACTTTGCCCATGGATTTTCAATTTAGGGTTTCTAGTTTCACTCAATATTCATCCAACATCTGTTTTACCCCAACCACATATTTTTATCTGGGCTTCACTTGGTTTCCCATGATCTCCAGAACAGCAAAGCCTGTGGGCTGCTTGATGTTGGCCAAGCAGTTGTGTTTTTGAAATGAGCTAAACTAAAAGCTATACCTCAAGTAGATTACTGAAATTTAGTGGAAGTTAAAGGTTGTTTTATTCAAATCAAATGCTAGCTTGTTCCACATTTATAGCTTTATCACTATTTTCTATCATGCTGTTTTGCTGGGAGTGCATTATAAATATCAGTTTCTGCAAGTGATGAATATAGACTCCCCTGCTTCAACAATGCTACCCACAAACTGACTGCGTGACTGACAAACCCCTTGAATACCACTTTACTTTTCAGTAAACATATCATTAAGATATAGAAGAACTGATTTTTGGTAGTTTTGCCGGACAGTTCCCTGTACAATAAGTAAATAACTTTGCTAGCTAGCTATGTTTCTGGTTCATTGCCTCAAACCACTGGCTGCTGCTGCACAGGACAGCCTTGGGTCCAAATCTGTGGCTTTTCTTTTCAGTCCAACAAGTGAGGGAATGTCGCTAGCTCAAATGAGAAATGGGTTAGCGGGTTGCTAATTGCGGTACACTGGGCGGAGGTGATTGCATGCATACTTCCCTCTTGACTTAACTGCCCTCCCTCAGCAGTTGTGACTTGTTTACACAGATTAATTTAGTCAAGCTCAGGTCTAGACCTTTGCTATAGGCCTTATTTACACTGTGATCTTGCTAACGTAGCACTAGTCTCCGACTCAGACATTACACACATTTAATCACTGATCTTCTGATGCATATGGCACAAAAAAACTGAAAGCTTTCAGAAAGGCAAAAGTCTTATGGGCCATTTACACCATGGACGATAATGGCAAAGATATAGTATAGAATGATATAACGATATAACAATAATGATATAGTTCTAAAAATCATTCTAAATATAAAAGAATAGCATAGTCCACACAACAACTTTAACAATAACGGCACAGAGAAACAATATTGTTTTTTTTTTGTTTGTTTTTTTCAGCTGATGAACGATGAAAACATTGGCAGCCAATCAGAAGCCATCCTGCTTTAAAGTGCTCAAGCATTTAAAGCAGCAGACGACATAACTGCAATGCATGATTACAATAAACAGAACAATATTGTGCATCGGTGTGTGCGCTAATATAGTTATCGTTCTAGTATTTTTTATAGTTATCTTTCTTGGTGTGAATAGGCCTTTAATCTAATTGGCTGACTCCTACGGGTTTTCCGGGAGCTTAGTGTGCAGCAATCTTTAACAGTCTGCCAGGAAACATAAGACGTGTTTAAAAGTTCTGACACTGCAACAATGAACACTTCAGAGGAGCAACTAAATGCTGGATTTAAAAAGAAATAGTTAATGGCATAGAAACTTTAAGACATCAAGAGTTTTGTTTAAGGCACTAAGTTGAATTTAAAAGAAATTACATTTGCATGTTTACCAATAAGATATGGGAAAAGTATTATTTTGTGAGCTTGGCCAACCCTTGGGATTCCCAAGTGATCCCATTTTATTAGTTGTGTGTCCTCTCACATTTATAATGTAAAATCAGGTGAAGAACTTTACTGAGAAAGGGTTATCAAGAAAACATGAAAGCATAGATGGTCTGTTATTGTATCAACATTTGCACGCCCCTGAACATGACATTGAAGAAAACAAAACTGTGACTAGTCACTTTACATGTCAGTCAGATGGCCTCTTCATGACTAAGTGGGCTGTCCTTGGCCAATTTCAGTGGCTATAGAGCCATTATTTAATTGTTCAAAGTTCTGGCTATGCAATAATGCAAAATTTAGCAGCAGCTCTCTGTAATGATTTGGCTTGGGGTTCGCATGTTTCAGGGAGGTGGGGTGGCCCTCAGGTGGGTTTGGATCCCCAGAGCTCTCGGGTGTGGGGCCTCAGCTGCATTTCTGAAACAAGAATTGGAAACTAACTGTGCTGTAACTAAAAGCCTTTCTGCTTACTAGTACATATATCAGTGTCAGATAATTCAGATGTTTCATGATGGAAACAAACATCATGTGTTTTATTTTAGTACAGATGAATAGCACTTAAATATTCTAAAATGTTTTACTGAGTGCATACTTAAATGGTCATTTACAGGGTCACTTTTATTTTGGTTTAAATTGTGATTTTCAATTTCTGTTTAGTTTTAATTAGTTTAATTAGTTCATTTTAATTAGTCAATATAGTCTTCACTTTTGAGTGCCACGCCCACATCTCAACATCCAAACAACAGCCGATGCACAGAAAAAAAAAAGGCCCCAACCTACATTTTTGCTTTTTCGTTATACTCAGATGTATGCTACAATACAAAAGAAAAGTTCTGTCGCTACTTCTGGTTCATCACAATTTTTAATTAAATCAGACCATCCAAAAATGATAGAAAAATACAAAAACTGAAGTAATAATCTCTTTAAAATTGACTTGTGTCAATTTACAGCTTCAGTTTAGTTGACATTCTTTTGCAAATTTCTGTTAATATGTTCCTCACTGCATTTTCATCTTCATAATAGTTTTTGTTAATGATAATAACCATGGTAGTTACTTAGTGGAAGATTTTATTCAAAGCAACTTACATTAACACTAGTTAAAAGTAACAACCTGAGGTTAAGGATGTCGATCAAAGGCACATTGGTGACCAGATCATCCCATGTGGGATTTGAAACTCCAAAATTTTTGTGGCCCCTGCAATCTTTAACCAGTACACTATACTATTCTCACTACAGCTAGCAGCTGTATGGGTCAAACCCTGGAATGCATGTTATGCCAGTTACATTCAGTCACAAATGTCAAACATTTTTGCTTTGACCAAAACAGGAAAATAATATGGCAGGTCAACACCTGCTGCTGTCACATGATCCAGTTAGCAATGGCTGAAGTTACCGTGATTCAGTTTCCCATTATTAGTAAACTAAAGGCATGAAATCATCATCTGTGATATGAAATTTAAAGGTGATGTTTGTAATTTCTGTGCCATTAGCATCATCAAAAGTAATTGCAAAAGTAATGTTTTTCTGAACACACGCCCTGTTTCGATGGAGAAAGAGACCAAACTCATGTCATTGTTTCGGCCAATGTTGCTATATCAAAAACACATAGATTGAAAATAGCTCATGGGCACATGTGAACAGCTATGCAGCTATAACAGAGTGTACCATATTTCTCTTTAAATATGTTTGCGGACACTGTATTCGTAATTCAGTTTAGACATAATTTGCAGTATGTGGTTTACATTAATCAAATGAAAGACTGCCACCTGGTTTCACCTGGTTCTTTGCCACCTGGATAGAGGGGTTACGGCAGTCCTCAGCATATGTTCCTCATCTAGTTCTTGTAGCATGATGCACACTGCAATGATGGCAATGAGTGCAGCTTTCTACACAGGATATACATATTATGGTTTTAGGTTATTTTTTTCCGCCAATTTCACAGGAAGTTTTCAGGGATAAACTTATTATGAAACATACAAAGGAAGGAGTTATGTTGCAACGTTTACTGTAACTTATGCAGCCATGTTTACTGTTATGTGTGACCTGTTGCAAGAGCAGAAATCACCACTGAACTTTAACTGTTCAGAACCATCTGTTCTGTTCAGTCCTGTTCACAATACTGTCTTTATATTTGTTGTCCCAGAAATGTGTAAAATAGCAATTAT
>RJVU01029436.1:7515186-7559928 GCA_003731715.1 Anabarilius grahami
TAGTCAAAACCCAATAGAAAAACAGTTGTTGGAGCCTTAACCGTTGTGTGTGCGATTCTGAGTTTTCTAAATTTAAGTCAGACTCTCGACTTGTTACAATTTATTATTTCTGTCTGAATTTAAATTGTTCTAATTTAGAAACATTACCTTCAAAATCCCAGATTTGCTGCTTATTCCAAGTTACATCATTGCCAAACAAAAACTAGAAATGAAGAGAGGGTGGGAGAAAGCAAGAGAGAGGTGTGAATGTTGTGCCCCTGAAGCTACAAGCGAATTATCAGCAGCATGGGGGAGTGAGTTAGAAAGTCACACACTTGTATTTGTTGTATTTTTATGCAATTCACAACAAAAATGTGTTGTTTTGTCGACAAGCTGGAAGTACTTCCACAGAGTTGAATTTAAAACTGTCATTTTCTGTTACACATGTAAATTTCACTATGATACAAGAGGCAGACATAAGTTTGAGTACAGCCAAACTCACTGATCTGAGTCAATCACAATGTCCTGTTTAAAAAGATACAAATTCGTAAAAACAAAAGAATCAGTTCCTATACTAGAGTGAACTCCAATACAAAGACAGAACTGAGGAATTCCCCACCACTTCTAAAATTTCCATTATCCAATTTAGACACATTATATTATAGTTACATTAGTGAAGTTATTACAGTACACCCATCTGATCTTCCAATTAATACCATGTTTTAAAACCAGCATCTTGCCTCTTCCTGTTAATAGTTCTTTCGGCATCCCTCCTCCTCCCATTCTCTTCCTTTTTGTACAGTTTTGCCTGTTATAGTGGGGCAATCGGAGCTCGAGTATAATATCCTCTCTGAGCCCCTCTATAGCAGACAGCAAGAAAAATCTTTTTACCACTTACGCTAATATTATATGGGCACATGACTCATGAATTGATTGTTAACAATCAATCAAGTATTAATAAAACACATGGTGGAAAATCCGGGCAAAAGTTAAGTAGTTTAACATTTTTCATGCAGGATTTTTGGGGAGTGTTATCAAGTTACTCATATTCAATTTCCATTAGATTACGAACTCATACTTGTTACATTTACCATTCTTTGACAAATTTTTACAGGCAAAATTCAGTCATCCAGTCCATTTTTGGGAAAATTTTGCTAATGTGACTGCATCTTTAAACTGTATAATTGATGATGTTGTTGAGTGATTTTACCTTTTTCATTTTAGTATTGGTTATAAATCAATATTGTTTTTTATAACACTTTGAACTATATTTTAATATCAGTTAATGTTGTGCTCAGAATGCTTTATTAATGCAGATCTGGTTTGTCATTCTCTTCCAGATAATAAACAAACGCATTTCTGTCTAATTTAAATAATGAACTGCAGACCTTCACATTAGAAGGTCTGCAGGAAATCAGGAAATTAGAAATAACCACTGCCTTAAGCATCCATTACATGAGTTTGGCTGATGTTATTTAATTTTGGAATACATGTTGATTAAACAAAGACACTTGTGGTTTATGTGGTTTAACTGACATGCAAGAGATGCAAAGCATGTTAATAAGGTCAGTTAAAGAATGTTATTAGCAGATGAATAGGATATATTATACTTTTTAAGACTGCAGGATCTACTCCTTAAGATTGCGTTAAGGGTTAATGATGAATTTGAGTCACAGATTAATCATAACTTTTCTCTGAGATGTGAAGTTTAAGATCATTCTGGTCATAATTTCAAGACGTTGCATAAAGTGCCTTTTGACTGATTTGGATGCTGATATAAAGTGCAAAAATCTTGGCACAGATTCTCACGTGGAAATAAGGTTTTTGGAAATGTTGCCAGAAGAAAGAGAGTTATAATAAAGAGGTTTCTACAGATTTTAACAGATTTTCATTCACCAAGTCTTCAGCGTATAGGACTCATCAAGCTCAAGAACAAAAAGTCACTATTTTACAAGGTAGTGATTTTGTATGAATTTGTACAATGTAATTCGTTCAGAAACGTGTGATTTTCAGAAATAAAGTGTAAGCATGAAGGTCCACCAACAGATCATACACTGCAAAAAATGCTGTTCTTACTTAGAGTTTTTGTCTTGTTTCTACTCAAAATATCTTAAAGTTCTTAAATCAAGAAGCATTTTCTTGACAAGTAAAAATTATTTTCTTGTTTTTAGGAAAAATAAGTCAAAATTAAGTGAGTTTTTCCTTAAAACAAGCTAAATAATCTGCCAATGGGGTAAGCAAAATAATCTTATTTCAAACTGAAAACAAGATTATTTACCTTATTTTTGGTTTGATATAAGATTATTTTGCTTACCCCATTGGCAGATTATTTTGCTTGTTTTAAGGAAAAACTCACTTAATTTTGACTTATTTTTCCTAAAAACAAGAAAATAATTTTTACTTGTCAAGAAAATTTGACCCGGAGAAGATTTTCTTTTTCCCGAAAATACTAGTTAATGTTATCGCTTTGGACTGAAACTTAGTGACTTTGTTCCCAAAGTGTATCACTAAATCTCAATTTTTTTGGGGAAATTTTCGTACTTTTTTTGTGGGGGTTTTGTTACCTTGTCACACTTATGGTNTTGAAAGAGACGTACTGTTTGAAAGTGAATACAAAAAAGTGGTTTAACTAAATACTATTGTTTACTTATATTAATATATCAGCATTCGTTATGAAGTGTCATCACTTCAAATGAGTTTCGTAATAACTGCCAAACCAAGAGCACAAAGAACTTCTTGAAGACTTCCTTTCCCAGAGTGCTTTCTGGGAAAACTATGTCCAATCTATTTTTGTCTGTCCTCTGGGACAAGCGTTTGACTCTAGATAAAGAGCCATCACTAGTAAAGACAATTTTGGCAGAGAAGTGACACAAAGAACACAAAAGATATAGCTTACACAATTAGTTTGTCTTTGTTATTGAGCATTTCTATCAGGAATGTCCGCATTGCTTGCATTGGAGGCGTCAGTTGTAGGAGTCAACAGTGACACATACTGTGGCGGCTCGGGTCATTGGTCACATAAAATAGAGGAAATGGATTGTTTCTTGACCTTAGTGAAAGTTTTGCTATGTGACTCATCGGCTTCAAAGCCACATCCCATCTGGCATACTTCCCCAGTATGTACTTCACTGGTAGTGAGCAAGTAGGCCTACTTGTATGGCAGTACAACTTACCACAGACCACCATGTACCGTACTGTTTGCAGTTTCATTTCAAGTGGAAGCATCTAGCTAAATTCATTACCTGAAATTCAGTTATCTTTAAAATTCATTACCTTAAAATGCATTATCATTAATAATTTTCCTAGATTAATATGCAGAAACAACTACAAGTAAAGCAGTAATTGGTTTACTTGCAAGCTTAGTTGTCATTTGGGAAATTTTTACATCAGAATTATTGCACTTTCATGTAAGCACAAAGAAAGAGAATTTCACCTCATATGCTTTATTTTAGTGTACTGATTATCATAAATGAACACTCTCTATATCGAGAAAATTGGCAAAACAAGAAGTTTCTCTCAAAAAGCTAAAATAGTGACAAAATAATTAAAAATAAATGTTTTTCCAATCACATTTTATATTAAACTGTTAACTTTACCCCTAACCCTCCCTGTACTCCTAAGCCCAACCATACACAACCATAAACTCATTAGCAATAAATATGTGAATTCTAAAGAACAACATGATTTGTTATCACAACATTTTTTCTTTTGTCAAATCAACTTAGATAATTAATGTGGTTCAGATAACATAATATTTTGAGTTTCTGTTGATTAAACCAATCACCTTCATTGTATTAACTCAAACTTTTAATTTTAATGAACTCATAATTTTAAGGCAACCAGGTAACTTACTTTTTTAAGTTAAATCAACAATTCTTTTTTACAGTGACACAGTAAATCCGTAGTTTAGTAGGTATTTCATGTTGGTACATGCCACCTAATGTAAAGTGTGACCCTTGTTGCCATTAAAACAACACTAAAAATGACTTTGTATTGTGATACAGAGGTCGCATAAGTGCATTTATTCAGCAGTCAGTATCGCAATATAGTCAAGATTCATGTTTGGATTTTTTTTTCGACAAAAATAAAGAGATTTTGGTAATGTTTTTATTTTTTTTTAACTTAAATTTTTTAGCTATATTATTGCATACTGATATAGTTAGTGACACCTTTGGCACACTAGTTTCAGAGTACTGTCATTTGGAATATCACATATCATATAGGACAAATACAATGTAAAAAAAAAAGAAGTTTATTTTTTAAAATTGTAAATAAAACATTTTACAGCATCTTTTTAAAAACATTTTACAACATTAAATATACTTACTCAAGTAATAACAGTAAATTATACATAATTATATTCAAATAACCCTTTCCTTTCTTGTGTTTTTAACTTACAGACGACAGTGTTGTCAAAATGATCCCCATTCACACGGATCCGCAAAAGCGACTATAAATGCTGTATTATTCATTATTCATAGACTATTTTTCCCCGCCTAGTCTTCACTATAATATCTACACAATCATATTTGTGACTTTCAACTTATGCTTATCTATGCACAATCACTGAAATCTAGTTTGTTACAAACAAGCTGTATTTATCAAAGGGGAATGTGGCCTGTGTAGGAGTACATGGCCAAGATTTTCACCCTCTGAGCACTTGGACTCAGCTATAGTGATATCCTCAGTTGATTTCCAGTTGTTTTTGTTAAACTTTAGGTCTCTGAAAATCTCTTATATTTTGTCTCTAGCAAAAGAAAAAGCTAATGAACTCAAGAGAGGCCCTCGGGTGTTTGGTCTTTGAGACTTGATGCCGTCAGTCGAGATGGAGGGGGTGGCTTCAGTGCTGCTATGCAGATGTTTTCCATTTGAGCTGGGTAACAAATCCTCATTGTTTGGGTCTCACCAGCCCAACAGGCTCAACATCACAACTGAGCATTTTTATTACCTGTTTTCATACTCAACTCACATACTGAATTCTTGACAGATGTTACGGTCTGTCTGGAAATTAGCCTCTGCGTGAGTGATATTTCAAGATGACTGGGCCACAGATTACGTCTCTTGCTGCTGGCCTATTTCTGTATGTTACTCTGAGCTTTGGTATGTGTCAGCATTCTTGGTGTGAAATAGATCTGGCTTTAGTATTCTCTCCAGATGAGAGGGGCGTGGAGTGTCATGCCAGTCTGTAGGGCATGTAACCAGTGACGAATGCACTGCCGGTGTAATTACAGCCCTGGAGTCACATGAGAAATCGCTTGCATAGATGCAGAGTTTATGTTGTTGTGATTCACATTAAAGAATCATTTGCGTTTATAAAGGACAGAACCACGACATTCAAAGAGCATACAGCACATAAATATATTTTTGATATACTTTGTGATTTATTTTAAAGTGTAAAAGGCCAAAATTATATATTTTATTTTGCTAATATTTAAATATATATTTATTTTTATGCATTTAAATATATTTTAGTTGTTCTTTAAGTATTTTGGGCCATGTGCCCAAAAATATATTTAAAAAAATACCAACAAGAATTTAGCTTGGCCTTTTCCAACTGTTTTGAGGTTTATTGTCACTGTTTTGTATCTACATTTACACATCTTCAACAGTGTAATTAGATTTCTGTAGTAATTACTCTGTCTAAAAAGTATTGCATTACTTATTATTACTAATTACTTTCTAAACCTCGACCAGTTAAACAATACAACGACAGACATGAAACTGCTCTTTTAATTCTATCAAATAAATAAAATAATATTGTATATATTTTTCTTGAACTGACCAAAGTATTTAAAGGCAGAATGTTACATTAATAACATACATTTTAACAAAATTGAGCTGATATCGTGTAGTCTGAATCTGGCATTACAGGTGCCAGAATGACAATCTTCATACAAACTGTATATTTGGCTGATTAAGCTGATTACTTTTTTGGCCAGGATGAATGAAGTTAAACAGACACATCATGAGCACTTCCAGTTGGCAAGACTGTTCACAAGGGGGCATTACATCTGATGCCAAAACAATCTTACTGTTTCTTTATTGTGTTTTTCTGTGTTTTTCTGTGTTCTCCTGCGTGCCGTTCATGTTATTTCAACAGGATGACATTAGTATTCATCAACTTCTTAGTATACATTCACTCTTAGAAGAAAAGGTTCTATATAGAACCTTAAAGGGTTCTGTCATGCAATCATTTAAGACATTTCTCCTTACATATAACTTAAAGGGGACCTATTGTGCCACTTTTTACAAGATGTATTATAAGTCTCAGGTGTCCCCAGAATGTGTTTGTAAAGTTTCAGCTCAACATACCCCACAGATCGTCTATTATACCATGTTGTAAATGTCCATTTTTGAGTGTAAGGAAGAACATGCTGTTTTCATGCATGTGTATTTAAATGCAAATGAGCTGCTGCTCCCCACCACACTTTCCAGAAGAGGGCGGAGCCTGTACAACTCTGCCTCGGGTACTCTGCTAAAAACTAGCAAAACATCTGTTTGGTTTTGATTATCATCTCTTTCGTGGCCACGCTAATGTGACATTGCAGTTCTTTGTCATCATGAAAGTTTATTTGCATGCGTTTTAAAGCCATAACAGCACATCCGAAGCATGTGCACAGAAAGCTGGCTGTCAGACGGCACATCCTGTGAGTATTAAGCTGATTTCTCTTACACATTTTATTGCACTTAAACTGTCAAAAACACACAAGGTTAATTTTGGTTAATTGAATAACCTTAGTAGCTTTAATAAGAATAGATTTCTTACTTAAATGCTGCTGTTCAATACTCTGGCAAGGAGATAAACATGGTGGACCGTGTGCAGAACACTCAGGGGAGGAGCTAAGTTTCCGTCACCAGTCATGGGCAGGGCTTCCCCCTACACTTACTCTTACGAGAATCTTACCTCCGGTTTCACAGACAAGGCTTAAGTCTAGTCCCAAATCATACACCTGGCGCAATGTGGCACCAGGTGCGAAGCAAGTTTTTTTATGCTAGTTTTATCTCGAACGTAGTTATCATTTTTACGCCCTGCACCATATTGTTTAAATAGCAAATACATTTGTGCCCATTTGTGCGCCCATGGGCGTGCTGGTCTGAAAACGAGGTGTGTTCAGGTGCATTGTTGGTGCATTGCTATTTTGAGGCAACTGGAATAGACTGTGCCATTGACCAACTGAAACCTGGTCTAAAGTCAATAGCGCAGTATTTTAAATTTAAATGTTTTTTTTTTTCATTTAAAGAGCGCTTTAGTAATATGCTTATTACACACACAGGGACGCGGAGCAGCACACAAACATGCCAAATATTAAAAATAAAAGGATTACAATGTAAAAGATTATTATTGTGTGCATAAAGATAAAAATGATTTGGTGGAATCTGGCTTTTCCCCTAGGTGGTCTCCTCACTCTGTTTCCTCACTAGAGAAGCGTTCAGTTTTTCCGCTTGCAAATTCCGCCTTGTAAATAGCGAATCCGCCATGGCGCGAGCGACTGATTGGTTTATTGCACATTACGCCCAAAACACACCCATTACTCATTAAGAGAATAGGGACAACCCTTTTAGACCATGTGCCATACACGCCATCTATTTTTCCAGTCATTAAACTAGCAAAAGTGGATTCGGACACGCCCTAAGTGCACTTGCACTTTAGATCATGTGCAATAAGTGTACACGAAGTAAGTGTAACCAATTACCTTTATCAGCCCCATCTGAATTTCATTTATTGATAACGGTCTTTCTCTGACAAAGGTTATCCATCATTTACTGATAAATAAATGTCTCATTGGCAGTTCCAATGAGTTGTTCATTGAAATGTGTTTTTGTAAAGTTCATTTTTGTGTTTGTTTATTTTCATCATTGCTTTATGGTGAATGTAATTTCATATGTTTATGGAGTTTATTTGTATATAATATGTATTTATTTTATTTTTATTTTTTTATTTTTTTTGAGGTTTGATTTATTGAATTGAGATTCCCTGTAATTATAAAATGGTTTAGTCTGTTTTGTTAAAAGGGTTGAATTTTCTGTGGCAGAGTAAGTTCTGGTTGAGGGATCCCTGGAGAAACATCTGAGGCCCAGAACTCAGTGTGCTGATGGTTCATTTATTATAGTTTTCTTTCTTTTCTTTTGTTTTCCCCCCTTTCTTTCTGCACCTGTGTGACCAATACATGAGTGTTGCAGTCAATAAAAAGAAAATTTTGAAGCTTCTCTGAATGCCTCCTTAAAATTTTATGGAAGAACCCTTACACTATAGTCATCAGATGATTTGCAAAGATTTATGGGCTTTTTTTTTTTAAGTGAAAACTTACATGAAAGGGTTCATGTTTTCGATGCTGTGATTATGTTGATGTTGTATATTTCTCATCGCAGTTTCATGACGGTCTGTAATTATATTATGTTTTGGTGAATTGGTGGTAAAATCTCATTTGAACGTTTCCACTCACACCACATTAGGTTTAGTCAGTTTAGTGGTACATTTTCTTACCAAACACATCATACAAATTTGTACGAAATTGCAACTTCATTAAATATGTGCGCTGTCTTTGGAGATCTGGCTGATATTTCCACATTTATCTAAATTAACAGATATTTGAATAACCACCACAAATTAAATCACCCATTATATGGGTTATTTTGCAGAAAGGTAAATGCAGGTCACATAAGTGCAAACTTTAGCAATCTTACAAATAATCCATTAAATTACTCTGGAGTAGAAGATAATCAGGTCTTTCCCCTTTATTTACTCATTCTCAACATGTCAAAATCAGGGATTATGTTTCAGTTAGCATACTACTCAGCTTTTAAAAGAAGACATAAAAAACCCTGTAAGCCGTTTCCAGTTAGCTTTCATGTAAAATCCAGTGGCATCATTCACTGACGGATATGTAAGGGTCTAGTTTTAGAGGCACATTTGTTCACATCTGGATAACATATCAGTTTTCCCTCTGTGGAGACTCACTCAGGAGAGTGCATACTTACTGCAGCAGTGCTCTGCTCTGGAATGTGTTCGTGAAATGGTGTCAAAGCGAGCCAAGATATTTGAACAAGCTCAAGAACCTGAATAGCCTACATATGTGGCTCGGTTTTCCTCTATGGTCATGTAAAGTGAATAAGAATTAGATCACCTGCAGAGAGGGACTGTCAAAAATGTATTGAGTTTAGATCATGATGTGATATGATTATATGAAATATAACCATGGACAAACTTTTCTCATATCAGTCATATTTTCAACCAAATTTTCACATTTTCTGAACAGTGCTTGTCATGTTAAACAACCTAAACAATTATTTTGTGCAACTCACAATTGGAAATGGATGACTTCCTGTTTTTAGTAATTTGTCATTCACTCTGAAGCAACCGCTTAAGTATTTAGTTACGAGCTAAAAGGCTAATAGGTATGCTTGCCTGAGCAAATATCACAAACAAAGCTCAAACAATAAAGATGTTTCAGATATAAACTCTGAAGATGCTTTTAGATATGATTATCTTGATGTGATGCAAAAGTACTTGTCACACAAGCTTCAATTAATGCATTAATATGAATTTAAAAACTCACTGCATGCATGCACTAATAAGCTAAACTTATTTGTCACACAAAATGAATTATTTCCATTTTAAAACCTTTTCAATTACATTACTCTCAGTAGTTTAACACAATATTTCTATTATATTTTCAGGAAAAACGGAAAAGACAAGCCGAGATAGAGGACAAAAGAAGACAACTCGATGAACTTGTTCTACAACTTCAACATTTCAAGGTAAAAACTCTTTATATCATCTCCGAAAGTTTGACCTTGCACCAGTACAGCAAATTAATAAATGAAATGTCAGCGTTCAATATGTTTGCCTACATGTTTACATATCAATGCATTGCATTCTCCAAAGTTGTCTTATAGGTCAATTTCAAAACAAACGTTTTGTTGTGGACCAATTGTCCACTTGAGTCCATTTGACATCAAGAGGTTCGTGTGCTTGTTTGAAGTGTTTTTTATGCACATTTTAAGAATTTATGCACATCTCTGCGTTTCATCCAGCATTTTTTTTTTTTATCTCAAAATTTGCATAAAAATTGTTGGAAGGAAACAAAGCTGTGTTTCAGTGGTAAATGGTGGTGTGTCTTTTGCTTCGTCTTCAGCTGAATCATTACCTAGCTAACAGCTAACACTATATCTACATTAATGATACACACATACTGATTGGACCTAAATAATATAAGGGAAGGATGTGGAATTAAATATGGGTTTGAAATCTTAGAGAACTAATCCTTGCATTTTTGTCTTGATGATAATCTTTTCTCTCTGCTGGAGTCTGAGTCAGGCCAACATGTCTGACTCTATAACACTTGAGTGTGTTATCAGATAGCCAGAGGTTTGCCTCATTTACAGAGAATTGCTCTGTGGTGTTATCACCCAAATTTTATGGCAGTTAGTTTATACAAAAAAAAAATCAGTTTAAAGTCACTCATGAAAGAGATTTTGTCTAGGACTTGAAGGAAAAAAGGACCTGAGGGAAAAGAAACGCTTATTTCCAATGACTGCAAAAGATTTGATAACGCTCTACTGCGAGACTTTTATAAAGACCACAGAGAGACTAAAAGATAACCGTGATAGCTTATTGTGAATATGTTTCACGAAGAACTTAGCACACAACAGCTGACAAGCCCTAACGATTAGCTAGATAATCACATGTGCAAATCATGGGTGATCTTCACAGCTATAGTGTGAATGTGTATTGTAAGGCAGTGAATGTTTTTTCAAAGAGCTGAATTCAAAGTGAAGACTTGACTGAGAAAGAGGAGCATATCCAGGAAGAGAGATGTTTGTTTAGTAGTGGGTGTAATCGGATTCTGAAGCAAGTTCTCATCGGAAAGTACAGCTGCAATGCCTGTGATTAATGTCTAGATTTTGTGACGGCCATCAGAAAGATTTGTATCTCAGTTTATTTTCTCACAGAGGGATACAATATTATGTGAAATTCTAAACATAATGACAAAAATTTGTATGCTATGCAGATACTTAAAATATTCATTATAGATATATACAATTATTTAATATTTTTAAATAGAGTGCAACAGTCGGTTTTCAGAAGTAAAAATCTCATTCATTAGAGTAATTGATCAAAGACATACCTCATAAAATCAATGCCTTTAAATCAGTGGTTTTATATTTATCTTTTTTATTTCATTTATGTCATTCACAAAGTTTCATGGGATTGTAGTTCTTTCCTGTTAAGGACAGTCTTTTACCATTTTTGTCCAAATGTTTGGTTAATGACTTGTGACGCTTTACAGAAGCCTATTTTAAAATGCCCCTATTATGCTTTTTCAATATTTATCTTTCATGTTTACTACAGCTGTTTGCGAATGTAAAAGGTCTGGAAAGTTTCAAAGAACAAAGTGCAGATAAATTAAATTATTGTCTCCCAAAAATAGAAGTGATTCTGAACAGCCTGAAAATTCATTGAAAGTCTTAAGGATGTGTTGGAGTAGACTTTACAGAGTGCTTGACTCTTGCGTTGTCAATACAAGATCTTGATAGTGTATATTAGAAGGCAGAATTCCACAATTGACCAATCACAATCCAGTATCCCAAAGAGCCACGTAATAAAACGTATTACAGCTTTCCACAACCAAACCTTAAGAATATAATGCAATTTTGTCAAGTTATGAAAATCTGAAAATGAGTGTTTAAACACAGTGTTTTAAACACCATTTTAGAAGTGCTTAAGTCTTTGAATCCAAACATGTGGGTAGTCTTGAAATCTAAGACTGCATACCTTCAGCAGCTTGTGAAACAGTCATGAGCGTTCCTGAGTTCCTGTGGTTGACCTTCGTGGAGGTGATGACTAGGCGTAAGGGGTCCTGAGAGACCTCATAGCTCACATAGCTAGAGTCAGTTCAACCACAGCTGGTTACTTCCTTAACAGCTGTTCATGTTAGACAGGTTTTAAATGTATTCAAGTTTACATAAGAATGTGGCAACACATGACATTTACATTCTGAACGTAAATGTCAAACAATGCACATAAAAAGGGTTTTCTTTGGTAAACCACAGTCCACACAATAATGAGCTGACTAAAGCATAAACTAAAATCCTTTTTTAGATTCAGTTGGTGCATTTAGGCTACATTTACCCAGCAGCAAAGTACTGATGTCTGTCCTGTTTGGAGTGCTACAGTAAATATGGTTTACGGTGTGGTACAGAATGACATTCTATAACTGTATTGACCTCAAATTTGAGAGTGTTTTCTTTTTTCATGTGAGGTTTTGGAAGCTCACAGAAATGGATCTAGAAGCCATGTGTCACCCAAAGTTTTAAGATCCGGTTGCTGTCTTCCACAAAGATCCTTCCACCAGTTTTGTGTTAAATTTTGGAGTCTACTCAGCTACAAAGACTTAAACCAAAGATGGTCAGAAGGTCTCCCAAGCCCATCCAAACCCCTTTGTCAGACTAGTTTTGTCAGACTTAGAGACCAGCAAACCACCAGGCTATTTCTTTTTCAGCAGGACAGTTAAAAATGCTGGTTAATTATGAATTGATGGATGAATTCATACCTCACTTGGTTTCATTTATTAGATTACATTACTCTTCTGGTGTAGTGGATGTTGCCATCTTTGAAATGCACTTTATTCATAAAGTGCAGTGATGATAGCATCCCAAAAGGATGTTTTTTTCATTGACATTTGGATTATGGCAGAAAATAAACTGTGCACAACCAAAGTTTATGATTCTTACGTGTTTTGTGCATAATGATGATATTCACAAATTAACATATTATATGAAAGTTGAAGCTTAAATACAATCACAGAAGTAAAAAGCTTAAGTTAGGCTATAAATGTACTACACCATGTTCTCAGAACTTCAGTGTCACCACCATTACTATTCTGACAACTCTTTCAGTCTTTATTTAAAATCTACAAGTTGGAAAGTTTGAGATAGAATAGCTAGTATTAATACAACAAGGTAGTAAAAGTGGACTAGTGAGTAGATGAGTTTACCTATTTGGTGTGGTGCTCTTTAAGGCCCCAATATACTTCAAGCTAAATCGAACAAACTGATGTGACGGCATTTAGAACAAAATTAGGCCAAAGCAAAGTTTGTTTGGAGTTCATTTCAAGTGAACTTTCTGGTAAACACCCTTGAACTACCATTGGTCCATGGTGATTATGTAATAGGAAGGCTCTGCCTTCTCCGACATGGAAATCCACTCCTGTTCATTTCTTCTGTTCAGTCTGAACGTTGGACGTCTACAAGTAAAAACATACACACACACAATAGAGCCACTTTATAGTAGACATTGAAGTTGTAAATCTAAGATAATGACAATGACAGTTTTTTTTTATATACTGTAAAGCTGCTTGCTTTATTTATTAAAATGCTCATTTTCAGGTTTTAGGACTCATTCCTGTAGAACTCTATTGTCTTTTTTTCACCGTTGGGCCGAACAGTTCAATTATATTTCCACTTGAGCTTGGTTCAACATGGCACAATTACAAACCAAATTCGTGTAGTGACCTCACCACTCAGGATTGGTTGCTTGTCTGTTGAATGGCTGCCAGTTTCTCTGTAACTGGTCAAGTGTACTATTTGAGCTAAGTTAACGCAAGTTAATAATAAAATTAAAAGAAATATCTGATCATCCTCGATAACGCAGTCCCTATTTACATCTCATACCATCTTTAAATCCTTGTTAAGTTATCAGCCCTACAGTGGAAAATGAAACCATATCCGTACTAGCTGGTCCATATCGATGCATAACATGCACAGAATGGAATGGTTAATAGTGTTGGGGGTAAGGCATTACAAGTAACTTAAGTTATGTAATCAGATTACTTTTTTCAAGTATCTAGTAAAGTAACATATTACTTTTTAAATTGACAACAAAATATTTAAGTTACTTTTTCACATTTATCGACTGACAGCTTTCCTGTCCACATGTTGAGAGAAATAGGGAATAAGTGCAGAGGCGTTGTGTGCGCTGTGTAAACATGATGGTTATTGTAGTTCTAGACTAAATGTGAACATGCATTTACCCATCTCACTTGCACAAAACAGATTCAGTATTCCTCAAAATGAATAAAAACAGTGAAATTTCACGCAAACCTATAGTAATTAAGAATATTAAATTACACAAATACACTTGTATTTATGTATTTAATCTCACTTTATTAACTAATGTCTTTGCTGCTGACCTTCAATGATCCAATTCAACTATACTCATAAGAAAACATTATTTAACATTAGATTTAGAAATAAGAGTGTTGAACTTCCTTCTCCTGTATCCTAATCTTCTGTATTCCAGAATGGCAGCACAGCTGAAAGGTTTGTTTGAGCTGCGCTCTCTACTGTACAGGCGTAAATATACATTTCCTTCAGCCTGAGGCTTATTCCTTAACATTTGCCAAAAAATAGAACTTTTTTGTTGTTATTAAAAAACAAACAAGCAAGCCCCCACCCCAGGTGAGAAAAAGTAATGTAAAAGTAATGTACTGCATTACTTTTCATAAAAAGTAACTAAGTAACTCAATTAGTTACTTTTTTAGAAAGTAACACAATATTACTTTTAAAAGTAACTTTCCCCAACACTGATGGTTAAGCAATGAGAGTGGTTTGCCCTGATGGTGGAAAAGCAGCTTATGGTTACAGGCATTATTCATAGCTGTCATGAGAAAAGAAAAGGCAATTGTCATCGGATCTGCACCTGCAAACTGTGCTATGTACAGGATATCTCGATATCTCACACCTCTTACTAATCCTTTTGTCAATCCCAAACACCTGTTTGAACATATACTATAACGTCAAAGTTCCAAATTATCTAGATTTATGACCTGACCATAGAACATGTTTCTGACTTGCAGTCTAAAGCCATGAGGGAGAGATGGCTTCTGCAGGGGACACCAGCAGTGCCACAAGAGGAAGATGAAGGTCGTAGGAAACAGGTTGAGCAAGATGAACTTCACATCAAAACACTAGAAGATGCCATTCACAGGTACAATAATGCTTTTCTGATGAAAAATAATTCCATAATTATGAAACACGTTTCATGGATCTCATCTTAGTAAAATAATTTATGTTTCTTGCGATTATATGTTTATTCCCTGCAACTGCATCCATTAAGCAACCACTGTCCCAAACACTAGAGTCATTTCCTCCAGACTTCAGTGGGATCTGTATTTCTGCTCAGCTTTGCTTTTAATTATGAGAACTTCAAAGCTGCTCATTTTAAGCTCATCTGGTAGATGCATGTGAAGCTCTGCAGATGCCATTTTAAGGTTACTCATATGGGACGCATTGCCAACCCAATGTGAATTTTTGTTGACTGCTCTGCAGCAGGATATTTTGACAATCACACAATGTTTTTGCTTCCCAAACAAGATGTTATGACTCCATGATGTGATAGAAAACCACCTAATTGTGCAAGGACTGTTACACATGATACTAACTATGGCTGTGGTGTAGGTTATTCAATATGATATGCTTGAATCTAATCATAAACAAAACTGGAACACATTGGGAATTTGATTTACAATCTAATAAGAAGATATGCAAAAACAAGAAATAGACGCACAAAAGCATATACTAATAAAATAGCTTTCCATGACTGTTCATAAAATGCACATACTTTTCCATTCATTTGGTACAGAAGTTCCCATGGCTAAGGCTCTGGAACAGTAAATTATCCAACAATAAGTGTTAGAACATTGGAATATTCCAACATAACTGCTGTGAAAATTGGTGCTCTTGGAAAGTAAGTTGACTTAATTGAGGTTTACTGTATTAGCATGTGTTTTTTTTATTATGAAAGAAGGCCTGGAGGGTCTTTTGATTTCTCTCATAATATGTTAAAAGGCTGAAGTTGAAAGTCTTAAGACCTCTGAATGTTTGATGAAACTAGAAAGAGTAAATCTAGCCCAAAGAGACTATCTCAAGAGTTTGAAATGGTATTTGAGGGCTAACTGGTTTTCTGGTTTTGATGGAATCAATTGTTATTCAGATATTTCAAGTGAGTTGTGTGGGAGTGTTTGGAAGATGTTTGGATTTTGAAAAACTCATATTACATAAGTTATGTGCTACCTTTTGGTCCTCAAAAGTGATTGTATAATCAGTTAGTTTTTGATTGAAGTGGATGATGTTCTTACACTATTTGACAGTAATGAGTTGTCTACGTATTTGCCCTTCCTTGATGTCATCCATGGAAAGTTAACATCCAATCCATTGTTTAGATTTTATTAAATCTCTGGGGTGGGTTTCCTCTCTGCACAGGATGTCATCTTAGAACGGGTTGTTGAATTTTTCCCAAGTTAAACACAGTGGTGACATATCTCAAATTAATTTGCATCAGTTATGACATATAGGCAAAGTAGAAGAGTGGGACTTGACAGTTAATGCTGTTGGCCTTAAAAGGGTCATTGTACTAAGGAACTATTATACTTTTTTTATGCTGGACACGGAACTTTGAGGCACAAAGTAGCAAGTAAACCAGATATCCACAAATATAACTTATTCTGCTGTGCTTTCTGATTTACAGTATATCTGTGTAATAACTAGTATTTATTATTTTGGAAACTAAGAAATGTAGTTTAAAAAGTCTACACACATTATTGTTATTATTATTTTAAGATTTCAGAAGAAGCCTCCTATAGGTTTGCTGTACTAGTCACTGACATTTTACATCATGGAACAGCAGCACAATTTGCATTAACTCTACTTATGGTCATTTAAAAAAGCAAACATCCTTGGGCTGTGAGCTCCCATCTGTCGTTGTAAGGGTAATTTAGTCAAATGGACGGGGCGACTGTTCAGAAGATTGTGTGGCTGTGCTGGTTGTGGGTGGCAGGTGATATTTCCTGTCTGGTGGGTGTGGGTGAAGGGGCAGGGTGGACTCGCACAGAAACCTCTCTGTCAGGACAGCGGCAGGAATGAAGGAATAGAACCGCCTCTGTGGCAGAAGTATGAGATTGAGGGAGAGGCTGGTGGCTATTTCTGTACCCTGCAGAGGAGATTCTCCAAAATAAATGGGTACTCAAGACTTTTTTCCCAGACTTGATAAAGAAGAACGAACTTACTGTATAGTTAAAGTGCCTCTGTTATGCTATTTTAAAGCTTCCTAATTTTGTTACTGAGGTCTCCTACAATAGGTTTACAAGCATCCAAGGTCAAAAAAACATTTTATTTTTCTCATAATATGCATTGCAGCATCAGCTCTTTTCTCACAGTGTCTGAAACGGTTTGATAATGGATTTGGTTTCTCTAAACCCTCCTTTCCTACTCTGCTCTGATTGGTCAGATGGCCCAGTCTGTTGTGATTGGTTTATCCCTCACAGTGCATGTTGGAAATCAAACGGCCATTACCATATCTCAGTATTTCAGCTCCGGATCTTCCTCAGCACTTGATAAACAGCGATACAAACAGTTACGATGGCATTGGTTTTACCTCTTTCAGACCTCAGCTACAACTATAGTCAAAGCAGATGTTGTTCTTGGTCAGCCAATGTCAGTGGAATTACTGACAATTCACCCAACAAGAAAAGTAGTTTCATCTCTAAAAGGATGATTAGACAACTTTACAGAACACAACAATTTTGGTACAACATACTGTAGTTTATTCAGTATATTTGATTTAACATAAGCATGCCAAACTTTTTTGTTTTGGCTCCACAGAGGAATTTTGTCAAACCTAACATCAAAATTAAGCAATTCCCATGTTGAAGGACAATGTAGACAACTCCTCAGTTTAAAAAACACAATTTTCATAAACAAATGTTTTTAAACCCATCTGAAATTCCATTGTAAATATATTATAGTTTAAATGATTTACTATGGTAATTGACAGCATGCAAAAGATGCAGTTAACTGTTAACTGTCTAAGTAGAAGGATTGTGAGTGGGAATGTTTTTAGACACTTGTAAAGGAATGACTGTCAGCAGATGAAACAGCATTATCGACAGATGGCTATAATTTTGAATTAGGCAAATATTGTCTTAAACAAATTAATCAGCCTAACCAATACATCGCTCTTTCACAATAAAAATGCAAAGCATGAGGTTATGCCTGCCTGTTTCAAAAAAGAAAAAAGAAAGAAAAGAAAAACAGAGAAATATTGTCAAAGCATGCAACGAGAACATTGGTGTAAATGGTTTTGGCTGTAGCTCTGGTGGCTTTAACTATAGCCTCGGCTGAACAGCAATGCATCTCTTGCGAGGGCAGACTTTTCTTAAAAACTTATCATTACAGAAGACATCCCAGCCACTGAGTCTAAAGTAAAGCTCTAACTACCACGCTTTCCAGGAAAAACGTGCCGTTGTCATGATACTAACTCAGTCATAAAGTTCCCTCCCCAACACATCTGCACATGCACTGTTTATACAACTGTGTCATATGAGCTCCTAATATGGTGAAAGTGAAAAGTGTAAGGTCTCTCGTCCTGCACTGGAGTAAAGACAGGCATAAAAATAAACATTACATCAGGGTTTCAGATAAGACTATCTGCTATTACTATAGTAAGACCTCTTAACATATCATGAGCTACTGAAATTCTTCCCCTGATTTGACTGAGTCAGCCAGCATGGAATATGTTTCATAAAGTTTTTGTGCCAGCTCAAGAACAGTGTTACTGTACCATTGAGATACTATTATAGTTTTTATTTTTAGTTAACTATAATTACACCTGCTCCAGAACAATTAATATTAACAATTACATTTTTTGGTTTGTGTTTTTGGTTTTAGATCAGTGCTATTTTAACCAGTGTTACCTGGGGTACTTTCATTTTCTTCAATATTTAGCAAGAGAATATTGAGGTAAATTTATGCAGTATTTTGTTGTCGTTACCAAAAAAGTCACACATGGATTCATTGTGCCATAATGAGCGTTGCCTTAGAAACAAGTGGTTTCTGCATCTGTGAACACCTCAGAGAAGAATCTCCATGTTGTCGTTTCATCATTATGGTAATGACAAAAACACAATGTGAACACTGCAGAAGTCCCACAGATTTGCCTTAGAGTCCTTTAGATTTGACATCTGGTAAACTGGACAGGAAACATTCAGTCTATGTGTTATCATGGGAACAGGAGTGTGCGTGGGGGGGTGGGGGCGGGGGGTTAGGTTATGAACACTGTCTGAGTACAAGGACATCGCTGGACATTGATAATGAGCTCACGCCAGTTTCACAATGATTCCAGCTGAGGTTACAGCAAAGATGCTTATGAGAGATTTTGGAATGATTGCAAATGGGTGAATCTCACAAACAACAGGCTCCAATCACATTTCAGCCCAAAATCAGAAGAAATTATATTCTGCATAGCACAAAATTTAAGCCTGTTATTATTATTATAACAATATCAATTCAAATCAAGTAACCTTTATTTATATAGCACTTTATAAAATGCATGTTGTTTCAAAGCAGCTTTATACAGTAATAAACAGCCCAGGAAAAACAGGAAAATAATGATCAACATTCTTACAAGTAATTCAGGAACCTGTTATCATTATCATTTAAAAAAAGTGTAAGGTCTCTCGTCTTGCACTGGAGTAACTTAAATAAATTCATGGTTGCAAGTTAAAAATTGTAATTTATTGATTTAATTAAACCTTTTGCAAGTTGCAAAGATTTTTTTTTCTGTTGATGTAATAATGTTGATCATGACATTAAATGTGCAATGTGTAAAATTTAGGAGGCTGTATTGACAGAAATGCAATATAATATACATAACTATGTTTTGAGTGGTGTATAAAGACCTTATACAATGAACCATTATGTTTTTATTACCTTAGAATGAGCCATTTCTATCTATATACACCGTGGGTCCCCTTACATGTTAAGTCGCCATTTTGCACCAGCATGTTTCTACAGTAGCCCTAAACGGACAAACTGCTCTATAGAGCACGTTTTGTCACTATGTTGTTGTTGTTCTTCTTCTTCTTCGTTGGTGTTTTTAGAGGCAGCTTGCATTGTCACTATGTTGAATACGCACAAAGAAGTTGTAGTATTAGTAGTAGTCATCTGGTTTATTAGAAGCATAGACCGTAAGTAAGAAGAAACCACATTGCTTGACTGGCTACTCTCTTCTGTTTCAAATGACGACATCTTTGTCTTGTGTCGGCCAGACAGCCACCGTAGCTTCTCTATGTTCTTCGAAAGGGAGGGGTGAGCGCCATTGGTTGCAGTTCGCAACCTCACCACTAGATGCTGCTAAAATTTAAATAGTGTGTAATTTAAGCTCAAATTTCTGTGTTAATTGACTGTTTCAATAAATTAAGTTTTAGGAACTTGTCATGAAATTGTCTTGATAACTTGGGCAGTGGATTTCTAGTTCCCACCATGTTTTGTATATGACTGGATTAGGGGTTACACAGGCTTGTTGACTAGTTGACTTTAATGCTCTGCCATGATGCTTTAAGCTTAACATCGACTAGTCACTGATCATGGCCTATAGAGGACGTAACAGGATAAGAAATCTTTAAAGTCTACATTTACACTCTGTATCCTACAGTTATTGACAACTAAATGCATACTACAGGAGTGCTTCACAAGATATGTTTGATTATATGATCTGGATGCTCAATATTGATCATGTGAATGCACATTTTAAGCTTATTGTACACATAAGTTAATCGCTGTTCTAAACTAATGCGCTGCTGCGATGTAACGCACATTCATACAGTAGCTCGCACATCACAGAAATATTCTGTAGCGCAGAAATGTATTATCAACACTGTTTTGTGATTTATCAATAAAATAGCTTATTTAAACTGAAAAGTTCTAGCATATATTTCTTAGTAACTAAAACCCACAGCTTCACTACTAGTAGAGAGACACTGCCAGGTAAAACTAATTCACAGACGCAATCACTTTCTCACTAATGCATTCATATAAATGTCATCTTTACTGTGCTATTTTATCTGTGTATGATTTAGAACAAGCAGAAATCTGTGACAAATCTATTGACCCAAAGAGAAAAAAACTGATAAAAATAAGATATTATGTAGGAGCAATAGCCTTGTGGGTAGCTCTGTGCATTTACCATATAGTTGTGCACAAGGCAACCAGCGTTCGACTCTCAGCTCGAGGTTCAGGCTTATTTGTTCATTAATGACGTCATCAGCGACTAGTCAACGTTGACTTTAATCACATAAATATCGACTTTAAAAAGAGTGTTGAACGCCCCTCACTGTACAGGCGTGGATTTGCATTTCTTTCAGCCTAAGGCTTATTCATATCACTTTTGGTGTGATCTGTGATTGATTTGCCAAAATAGATTTTTTTATGTTATTAAAAAACAAACAAGCAAGCCCAGCCCAGGTTAGAAAAAGTAACACAATTACACAATTGTTATTTAAATTTTTTTTTAAATAATTAATTGTTATTCATTTTTTAGGGAGTAACGCAATATTGTAACGCATTATTTTTAAAGTAACATTCCCAACACTGATAATGATGTATGAAGAAGTCACTTTCAAACCAATCAGCTTTCTGTTGGTCAACATGGCAAATTCACGTGACCAACTGAAATGACTGGATTTTTCCATGACAGTTCAAACAACAGTAAATGTGACTGAAGCATAATGGTATTATGTACAGTAATTTAGGTTAATAAAATAATTTATATTACATCATTTTCACTGTGATGCGGTAAAACAATCTAGTAAGAATCACTATAGAATCACTATAGAAATAGCTTTTGTCATTCAGAGCCAATAGGAGAAGATGATGCAGAGATGCAGGAAGCGTGAGAAATAATGCAGGAAGTGGGTGTGAGGCCTGTATGAGCTCATCCAGACACCGCAGAAGATGCACTCTTGACCTCTGACTATGCTTTGGAACAAGAAAAAAGGAGAAACAAAAAGTCTGCTTTTTAAATGAGTCATATGGTCAACACCCATTGTATCGTAGCTTACAGTGTGACACTGTGAGTGGCACCTTTCTTTGATGAAAAGGATCCTTTTGATCCAGTTCTCTACTGACTGAAAAAACAAAACAAAACAAAAAAAACATTGAAATATTGAATGACTGATAAATCCGCTAGATAATAATGTGGTTCAAATCAAGCTTTTCATGATTATTTTAGTTATTTGCAATTGGAAGTTCTGCATTAGCATTTTTTAAAGAAAACATATAGCAAGTGAAAGGGCCTATGCAATCACACCTCAGAGAAATGCTCCATTCATAGTTATGGATGTTGATGCTACTGTGTGACAGATTTCCTGTTTCTTGTGTTCCTACATTTACAAAATAAAATAAAAGCCTTTGTTGCTTTTTTCTGCGAGAGTTTTTTTCTGTTCTGTGAGAGCTTTGGACATGAGTGTAAAGCTTATGCTCATGTATATATCTCAAACCGAGATACACTACCGTTCAAAAGTTTCGGGTCAGTAAGATTTTTTAATGTTTTAAAAGAAGTATCTTCTGCTCACAAAGCCTGCATTTATTTGATTAAAAATACAAACAAAAACAGTAATATTGTAAAATATTATTCCAATTTAAAACAGCTGTTTTCTATGTCAATATACAGTAAAATGTAATTTATTCCTGTGATCAAAGCTGAATTTTCAGCATCATCACTCCAGTCTTCAGTGTCACATGATCCTTCAGAAATCAATCTAATATGCTGATTTGATGCTCAAGAAACATTCATTATTATTATCAATGTTGAAAACAGTTGTGTACAATTTCTTTTCAAAATTCTTCGATGAATAGAAAGTTCAAAAGAACAGCATTTATTTAAAATAGAATATTTTCTAACATTATAATTGTCTTTACTGTAACTTTTGATCAGTTTAACTCATCCTTGATGAATAAAAGTATTGATTAATTTTATTTCTATCCCCCAAAAATAAAAATAAAATTCTTACTGACCCCAAACTTTTGAACGGTAGTGTTTAATGTTACAAAAGACTTAGATTTCAGACAAATGCTGTTCTTTTGAACTTTCTATTCATCATAGCATCATGAAATAAAAATGTAAATAACTGTTTTCAACATTTATAATAATAATAAATGTTTCTTGAGCATCAAATCATCATATTAGAATGAATTCTGAAGGATTATGTGACACTGAAGACTGGAGTAATGATGCTGAAAATTCAGCTTTGATCACAGGAATAAATTACACTTTACTGTGTATTGACATAGAAAACAGCTGTTTTAAATTGGAATAATATTTCACAATATTACTGTTTTTGTTTGTATTTTTAATCAAATAAATGCAGGCTTGGTGAGCAGAAGATACTTCTTTTAAAACATAAAAAAATCTTACTGACCCTAAACTTATATTTCAAAAGAAATCAATATCTTTTGACCGAACAATGAACACAAGAAAACCATACTGACAGACAAGATTTTTGTAAATTAAGATCAATTTGAAAAAATTAATTAATTAATTAATAATTTTAATTAATTATGTAAGGGTGTTTTTCACTAATGTCAGATTAATACATGTGTGTGAATGAGAGGGAACCAAGTGGAACAGTGAGGTAACAGGGAGAAGAGGTAAAGAAGGTGCAGGATTTTAAGTACTTAGGGTCAACAGTCCAGAGCAATGGGGAGTGTGGAAAAGAGGTGAAGAAGCGTGTGCAGGCAGGTTGGAATGGGTGGAGAAAAGTGTCAGATCTGTTGTGTGATAAAAGAGTAGAATGAAAGGAAAGGTGTACAGGACTGCAGTGAGGCCAGCGAAGTTGTATGGTTTGGAGACAGTTGCATTGAGGAAAAGACAGGAGGAAGAGTTAGAGGTAGCAGAGCTGAAGATGTTGAGGTTCTCTTTGGGAGTGACAAGGATGGATAGGATCAGGAATAAGTACATCAGAGGGACAGCACATGTGAGATGTTTTGGAGACAAAGTCAGAGAGGCCGGGTTGAGATGGTTTGGACATGTTCAGAGGAGGGAGAGTGAATATATCGGTAAAAGGATGCTGAGGTTAGAGATGCCAGGCAGGAAGTCGAGAGGAAGACCAAAGAGGAGGTTTATGGATGTAGTGA
Organism: Anabarilius grahami; assembly: GCA_003731715.1. Classification (NCBI taxonomy): domain Eukaryota; kingdom Metazoa; phylum Chordata; class Actinopteri; order Cypriniformes; family Xenocyprididae; genus Anabarilius; species Anabarilius grahami. Next base: position 7,539,136 of record RJVU01029436.1, read on the forward strand.
AGGAGGACATGAAGGAAGTCGGTCTGAGAGAAGAGGATGCAGGGGATAGGGCTAGATGGAGGCGGATGATTCGCTGTGGCGACCCCTGAAGGGAACAGCCGAAAGGAAAAGAAGAAGTAGTCAGATTGGGGCAAGTTTTTGAACAATTATAATTGATTAATGACTATCCTTGCTATAGTTATGTAATCAATTTCTATTAAACAAAAAATTTTTTTTGTTTTGTTTCATTTTTTTTTACTATTTAAATATGCTATAACGGCTATAAAGTAGCCGTTAATAAGTTTAAAAAAAAAACATATTATGGAATAATATTATGATAATTTTGAACAAAGTGTCAAATGAGTGTCACTGACAGCAAGTTCCTATTGTGACAACTTAACCCATACCACATGCCTTAAAACATGTGTTTAAAGAAATTATGAACATATTTTTTCTTGGCCAATAATGTTGTAATGTTTTTATAGCTTAAATAAAAGACTTCAATGTGCCTCAACAGAAATTACATTTAAAAAAAATTGCCCTAAGAAATACTCAGTCAAATTAAAAAGTATTTGAACTAATCCAGTCTGCCTAAATGACTCACTAAATGTTATGTATGATTACTGATAAAGATATATATGCTTGAAGAATATACAGTATAAGCCTGTCTGAACACATTAGTCTTGAAAGATGCTTTGACATGATTCCACCACTAGATGGCCTTGAAGATTTAGCTGTATGTATCTTGCCAGCAAAATGAGATTTAGCAAAATATAAGTCCACAGCGAACCATTTTTGGGTGTGTGTGTGTGCGCGCGCGCGTTTTTGTGACATATCAGGACACAAATGTGTATAATGACATGGGTATGACATAGTTATTACAAAAAGAGGTGACTTATGAGGACATTACTCCATGTCCCCACTTTTCAAAAGGCTTATAAATCATACAGAATGAGTTTTTGTGAGAAAGTAAAAGTGTGCCCAGTTTCCTGTGATGGTTAGGTTTAGGGGTAGGGGTAGTGTAGGGGGATAGAAAATACAGTTTGTACAGTATAAAAACCATTATGCCTGTGGAATGTCCCCACAATTCACAAAAACGAACATGTGTGTGCGTGCGTGTGTGTGTGTGTGTGTGTGTGTGTGTGTGTGTGTGTGTGTGTGTNATGTAAAAATGCAGAATGTTTCCTGTGATGGTTAGGTTTAGGGGTAGGGGTAGTGTAGGGGGATAGAAAATACAGTTTGTACAGTATAAAAACCATTACGCCTATGGAGAGTCCCCACTAAGATAGCAAAACAAACCTGTGTGTGTGTGTGTGTGTGTGTGTGTGAGTGAAAGAGATTAGGAAACATTGTACCCCTCCAGATAATTGTTCTCCACTGATCACTAATCACTTGCCTAGTCATCCCTTGTGTAAAAGAAGTGCACTGAAAGAGTTCAAGTCTTAAAGGTATATTTAAAAAAAAACTGTACTTGCAAAATTATAATATTAATGAAAAACAAGGACACTTCAGTGTACTTAAAGAGAGTACACTTTCATGACTGTGTCTTAACACTAAAGTACACTTTTAAAAAAGTGCACTTGTAATAATGTTAAATAAATTACATTTCAACATTGATGTGTTGACTAACACACTAAAGCACATGTAAAATGCTTGATTATACTTTTAACTGTAGTGTGTTATTTGATATTACACTTAAAGCTAATACTGAATATTTAAAAAAAAATAATAAAAAAAAAAAGGGTCCAGGGGAGCCGGGACATTCTGCCTAACATCTCTTTTTGACTTCCACAAAAGATAGACAACCTTTAATTGGATTAGATCTTGAGGTGTGTAAAAATCAAACGAAAAGTTCAGACAGTGCCACATGTTGATGCATTCATGAGCATCCATTATGTTTGTATACATAGATAGCACATGTCTTTTTGTAGATGGAATTTTTGTCAGGAATCGTGGGAAGGCTCCTTCTCTTTTGTTATTGCAGACCACGTAACCTCAGTGATCCAAACAATAGCAGGAAATTCTCATGGGCGGAGGCAGTGCGGGTTCCTGCGCCGGCAGCTTCCTCATTGGCTGCCAGCATTCACAATGAGTGAGAATGGAGTCCACTGGGAAAAGTGGAATATGCATGGGTTAATTGACACTAAAGGGATATGTGTCTCATTCATTTCCAGAATGTGTGCACACGACTGTACATTCCATGCAATGATTTCATTCAATGGGCAACACATCTGTATGGTTTAAAACTGTTCAAAGTTCAAAGTGCTGATACAGTAAACAGGAAATTTGGTTCTATGTTTCTGTTTTCTGTAAAGAGCACTGACATGCCTGATTTTGTTTCTTCAATGAGGAGCAAAAGGACACTTTTAGCAGAATGTCTAGGCTGCCTTTTTCCACAGAACAAAATTAATTAAAAAAAATGTAAAAGCATAAAAAAAAAGAATCCTGCACTATATTAGAAGTATTCGGAAGCCATATAGTAGACATTCAAAAGTTTAGTGACATTTCATGAGTCCTCATATTTAAAATAGCTTTTAAAACATACTAAACAATGTTTTATTAAAAATTTAAAAATGCTAAATGTTTTCTGTGATGCGTAGGTTTATGGGTAGTGGTAGTGTTGGGGGATAGAATGTACAGTTTGTACAGTATAAAAACCACTACGCCTATGGAATGTCCTCACTTTGATAGCAAAACAAACCCTGTGTGTGTGTGTGTGTGTTCTTGTTTATATTACATCGTGGGGACCAAATGGCCCCACGATGTAATAAAAACCTGAGATCACCTACATCGTGGGGCCCAGCCAGCGGTCCCCACGAGGGAAATGGATTAATAAACATACTAAATGATGTTTTTTTGAAAATGTAAAAATGCAGAATGTTTCCTGTGATGGTTAGGTTTAGGGATAGGGGTAGTGTAGGGGGATAGAATATACAGTTTGTACAGTATAAAAACCATTACGCCTATGGAGAGTCCCCACTAAGATAGCAAAACAAACCTGTGTGTGTGTGTGTGTGTGTGCATTTTTGTGACATATCAGGACACAAATTTGTATAATGACATGGGTATGACATAGGTATTACAAGGAGAGGGTGACTTATGAGGACATTACCCCATGTCCCCATTTTTCAAAAGGCTTATAAATCATACAGAATTAGTTTTTTTGAGAAAGTAAAAATGTGCACAGTTTTCTGTGATGGGTAGGGTTGGTGTAGGGCCATAGAAAATATAGTTTGTGCAGTATAAATATGTGTGTGTGTTCCCCAAAGAAACTTTGTGTTCCCTTGAAAAACTTTTGCATTCCCCCAAGAAACAAAAGTTTTGAGTGAACGAAAAGTTTATCTGGAAACACAAAACTTTTGCGAGAGATTGCAAAAACATTTAAATATATTTTTTCCTCCCATCTGATATTTTTTCCACCACTATGTCCCTTTAGGGGCTATGTAGTTTTCAACATTAATAATAATCAGAAATGTTTCTTGAGCATCAAATCAGCATATTAGAATGATTTTTGAAGGATCATGTGATCATGTTCAAATTCAGCTTTGATCACAGGAATAAATTACATTTTACAATATATTCACATAGAAATAAATGTGAAACAGTCTCTGCATTTCTGAAAAATTTGTTTAGCATGTTATGAATAATTAATCTCAGTAATTTTATGTACTGTATCCAAAAAAAAAAAAAAAAAAGAATTTTATGGTTGATTGTGTTTTTGTAGATTGGAATCAGAAATCTGTCTTTTGGAGAATGAAGAATTACAGATCTCAGCTAAAGAACAGGTTCTCAGAGAGCGGCTGCGGGAAACAGAAAGATCTATTGAAGATCTACAGAAGGCAAGTGATCCTCATCCCAGAAGAACACACAGAGTTGCCGCAAATACTGTATAGATACTTCATGAATATCCTTGCATTAGGCAAAATATCAAAGCAAGTATCATTTATTTTAATAGAAGACAGGACAAGTACACATTTAAACTGTTGAACTACAACTGTGGTTATTCTGCTTGGACTTGAGGGTTCCCTTTCAGTCAAATCAGGAATCTGACCAGAGAGACTAATCTACTTCGAGTGTAAACTAAATGAGCCAATGCACATTGGCAAGAGATATTTGCATCTGACTACCACGCCTTGCCGCATGTATAAATATGCAGCAGGTGCAACACATATCAGCTTTTCGTTGAGGAGCCGAGCGGTTTGTTTATCTGCTCTTCTGATCTAAAAGAATATTTTCTAAAAGAGCCAAGTTCTTCAGGAAGAAACATCTTTTCTTCAGTGTTGGCATGACGGCACTGCAGTGGTGGTCGCGATCTCAAGAGAGAGAGTTGAGAAAGTGTCTTCAATGAGAGTGTGAGCACACTGCAGGCTTCACTAAATCCCAGACAGTGTTTCCGTGGCCATTTCCCCCTGTGCGCTTCAGCACTAATAAAGAAAGCAATTTCCCTAAAAGAGCTTTACACAGGTGTGACGTTGCATCTTTTTTTAAAGGTGACATTTCACCCGTGTGTTTCTGGATGCGGTCATTACCTGGCGCCGTCGGATGGTCACGATCACTGCCTCACGTGTCTGGGCATTAAGCAAGCTGAGGTGGCTTTCGTGGATGAGTCATGGACCCATAGCTTACTAGTTTGTGGACGACACCTTTTACTGCCAGAAGCAGACCCGAAGAACTTCATACCACAATGGACCTCGCTCTACAAGCGGCGAATGTCACTGCGCGGTCTCTGCCGAGAACTGCTGGACAAATCTCTCGACTTTGGTGGTCCAAGAACGCCATCTCTGGCTGTGTCTGGCTGATATGACGGATGCAGATAAAATGTCTAAATTCCCCGTGTCCCAGACCGGCCTCTTCAGCGACGCGGTCGAGAGCTTTGCCCAGCAGTTCTCGGCCACACAGAAGCAGACTGAGGCCATCAAACACATCATGCCCCGGCGGACTGCTGCTACGTCCACCTGACCGCCTGCCTCAGTGCTTCAGCCTGCTCATCACCGAGGGCAGCAGCAGCAGCCTCCACCTAAGCAGTGTTGTGAAGCAATTAGGCAACGTAAGCAGGGCATCCAGCCCATCCAGGCCCCCGCAAAACGTGACCCAGAGATGGAGGGAGCGGCTTTTCAGGAGATGGTGACCGTACCACTCACTCCCCGGAGGACGGCCGGGTGGAAAATCTTTTGTTTCATTTTGTTTCTATTCTACCCAAATTTTCAAAGAAAGAGCAGTTTCCTCTATCTCTGGGTCCCAAGAGGGTACGGAGAGCAGTGGGTGGCGAAAAACCTCATCACTCTCATCCTCCTGTTCTGTCACAAACGGGCAGCAGTGGGTAGTTCGAGAGCATGACCAAGTCTTCTTAAACACCCTCTGCCCAACTGTGGAACAAGGTAAATGTTGCACTGCACACTCAAACCCTGCTGCGGGCCTCCACTGAGCCCCCCGGGCCGGGTCCCTGCATTCCACCTTGCTGCCCCACTGCGGGTACATCTGTGGTTCCCTTGGCCCCACTTGCACAGTCTCTGAGAGCCTGGCTAGCACTCCCCAGGCCGTCTCGCTTGCTCCTTCGGACCATCAGACTCGGCTATGCGATTCAGTTCACCTGGCATCACCCAAGTTCAGGGGCATCCAGTTTAACTCAGTGAAAGCTGGCGATTCTCATGTCTTGCGTGCAGAGATCGCAGTCCTACTGGTGAAGGATGAGAATGAGCCAGTCCCTCCAGCCGATATGAAGACAGTTTTACAGCCCCTACTTCAGTGTACCTAAGAAAGGCTGTGGGTTACGGGCAATCTTGGACCTGTGATTTTTTTTCTCGAAAGTCAAGGAGGCAGCCCTTGTTCCCATGAAAGAACATGGTGTTTGCATTCTCATACTGGCACAGTCACAAGATCAGTTATGCAAACACAGGGACTTGGTGCTCATTCACCTAAGCCAGTTTGTTCTTTGGGTCAACTGGGAAAAGAGAAAACTCTCCCCTGTGCAGAGGATCTCTTTTCTCGGAATAGAGTTGGATTTGGTTGAACAGACCGCACACCTCACAGAGGAACATGCTCAGTAAGTGTTGAACTGCTTGAATAAGTTCAAAGGCAGGACAGCGGTCCCAATGAAATTATTTCAGAGGCTCTTTGGGCATTTGGCAGCCACAGCAGCAGTAACCCCGCTCGGTTTTCTTTATACTGTATGAGACTGCTTCAGCACTGGCCAAGTCCCAAGATGGGCATGGCAATGCGGCACTCACCGGGTGAGAATCACACCGACCTGTCGCCAAACCCTCAGCCCGTGGTTGGACCCTCGGGCGGGAGTACCCCTAAAACAGGTGTGCAAGCCTGCTGTTGTCTCCGCAGATGCCTCTGCCACCGTCTGGGATGCCACGTACACCGGGAATGCAATATCAGGGTTTTGGATTGGTCCCTAACTGCATTGGCACATTAACTGCCTCGAGTTGCTAGCAGTATGTCTTGCACTGAGCCACCTGAAAAAGCCACTACAGGGCAAAGACATATTAGTCTGTACAGACAACACTGCGACCGTTGCGTACATCAACTAACAAGGTGGTCTACGCTCCCGTCGCTTGTCACAACATGTGGAGTCGGAAGCATCTGAGGTCGCTTCATGCTATTCACATCCCCAGGATGCTCAACCGTGTGGCTGACGGGCTCTCACGAGCTGCACTCCTGGGAGAATGGAGACTCTATCCCCAGGCGGTCCAGATGATTTGGATTTGAGTTCCCCCCAGTGAGCCTACGTGCACAGAACCTGTGCATTGTCAGAGAGAACGAGGAGCAGGTCTTGCTAGTTGCACCTTATTGGCCCAACCGGACCTGGTTCCCAGAACTGATGCTCCTTGTGACAGCCCCTCCCTGGCATATTCCTGTGAGGAAGGATCTACTTTCTCAGAGACTGGGCACCTTATGGCACCCGTGTCCAGACCTCTGGAAACTCCATGTCTGGTCCCTGAACGGGACTCAGAGGTTCTAGTTGACCTTCCACAGGAGGTAGCAGGCACCATCACTTCGGCACAAGCACCTTCTACGAGACACGCTTGCGCCTTGAAGTGGAACCTGTTTGTCGAGTGGTCTTCTTCTCACAGAGAAGGCCTCCGGAAGTTTTCGATCAGAGCAATGATTTCCTTACTACAGCATGGGTTGGAGCAAAGGTTGTCTCCCTCCACCCTTAAAGTATTTGCTGCTCAAATGTATATGACCCCATTGGAGGCAAGTTGGCAGGGAAGCACAACCTGGTCGTCAGGTACCCTAGGGGGACTATAAGGTTGAATACTCCTCGGCCTCCCTCCATACCCTCTTGGGACTTGACTCTAGTGCTTAGAGCACTTCAGAGAGTCCCAATCGAGCCTTTGCAGTCAGTAGATCTAAAGATTCTGTCTATGAAGACTTTGCTGCTGGTTGCATTGGCCTCCATCAAGAGGGTAGGGGACCTGCAGGCCTTTTCGGGTCGACAAATTGTGCCTAGAGTTTGGGCCGGCTGACTCCAGTGTAATCTTGAGACCCTGGCCCAGCTCCGTGCCCAGGGTTCCTACCACTTCATTTAGGGACCTTCAGGGACCAGGTGGTAAACCTGCAAACACTGCCCTAGCTTTGCTCTGTCCCGTCTAAGCTCTGCTACTATATGTGGACCAAACTCAAAGCTTCAGGACAGAGCAGCTCTTTGTCTGATACGGAGGCCAGCAGAAGGAAAAGGCTGTCTCCAAGCAGAGGATGGCCCACTGGATAGTGGATACCATCGCTTTGGCTTACCAAGCACAAGGCGTGTCCTGCCCACTCAGGTTGCAAGCTCACTCTACTAGAAGTGTTGCATCCTCTTGGGCACTGGTGCGTGGCACTTTGCTGACAGATATTTGTAGAGCTGCAGGCTGGGCGACACCTAACGCATTCACTAGATTCTATAGCCTTTGTGTTGAGCCGGTATCCTCCTGTGTTCTCCCCTCAAATGGGTAGAAGCACTGAGAGGCCCCTGCTCAGTGTCGGATTGCTGCGCCTTACTATGTGCTTATATTGCTTCAGAGAGTTCCCTGATTGAGCAAACCCTGTTGAGTTCCTCCATCACTTTCTGCAGCCAGATGTGGCAGAGCGTCCAGCGTCAGGCCTTCACTCGATGCATTCTTGAAAACCGGTGTTAGGCTACCTTGGAAAATATGTAGTATTTTCCAAGGTAAGTCCATGTCTTTCCCTTGGCAGAGTCCCCTTTGCCATCTCTGCCAGGTGTAGCCTCCTCCCAAACTGGGTGAGAGCCACCCCAGAGACTTCCATATGCAGTCGGCCCTACAGGGTTAGTCCATATGTGTATACTACACTTAGAACCTCCCTGTGGTAGGATGTGGCTTTTGCAGCATTCCTTTTCCTATGGAAAGGGTACGCTTGTGTTATCCAAATCTCACTTATAGGAACAGCACCTCTCTGTGTAAGCCCTGTCCCATCTTCTGGCAAAGGTAATCAGAGATCAGCAGGTTTAAGCAGGGTGCTGGAATGGGCAGCTCCTGTGGCACTTTGTTAGGGATTCCCAGTTCATCAGTCATCGGCGTGACGTTGAACGTGACCAACTGAAAGGGAATGTCTTGGTTATGTATGTAACTCTCATTCCCTGAAGGAGGGAACAGAGACGTCACATCCTGTAGCCACAGTTGCTGTACCACCGCTGGGGCACCAGGTCTTTGGCTCAGCTCCTCAGTGAAAAGCTGATGTGCATTGCACCTGCCCACGCGGCAAGGTGTGGCGGTCAAATATCACATGCCAATGTGCATTGTCTCGTTTAGTTTACACTCGAAGTAGATTGGTCTCTCTGGCGAGATTCTCAATTAGTCGGTCGTGAACGTGATTCGACGTGACGTTGAACGTGACCAACCGAAAGGGAACGAGGGTTACATATGTAACCGAGACGTTACTAATGGTGTGTTCAAGTCCTACTGGAAGTTCATATTTATGAGTTGGAAAGTCATAATTACAAAAAAATTGCAAGATTTTTAAACTCTACTTCTACAAAAGTGTTTTTGCTTTTTTATGTTTTTAATCAATTTGTGAAACCACTGTAAAATGAATGGTTGCATGTTCTATTGTAAATGTACAATACTGTGTTATTTAGTGCATGCTACTGACATGCAACCATAGAATGCTCCTAAAACCTGGAAATTAATTAGTATTTTTGCACTTCCGATTTTCTGTTTTATTCTATAACTAAAAATGTATCAGTAGTAGCCCACTTGTAAATTTTTTAAGCTTTTACTGCTACCTGGGACTACAGAGGTTGTTGGGGTCATTAAATGTACCAAACAGGAAAATTATTCTACTAGTCTGCTTTTACAGCCTCATTGTGTTTATACTTGCGCTCTTTTCTAACTATTCAAACTTGTGTGAAAATCATATACTTTTGTTGGTCACAGAGCTTATTTTCTACAATAATCCAAAAGCCATTGGAAAAATCCTATGGGGTTTTTATTGAGGAAAACCGGGTGAACCAGATAACTAATTTTGACTAATTTAGCCTACAAAAAAATACATCAACCCTGCAGCGCTCTATTAGTGTCTACCATAATTTCTCTCTGACATGCTCCCAACCCTGAAACTCGGAAATCCTGAGGTTATCACATGACTTGAACACATCATATCTTCATACATCCACTAAAAATCACCTTGACGCCAGTTATTACGAAATTGGTTCAGAAATGTCAAAATTAGTTCTTATTTGTTCCTGGTAGCCACTTCTAGCAGATGAGGAATAATTCTGAAAACTTGTTTGAAAACAGTCATTATTTTTGCAATACCTTATTTTGATAGTCCACTTTACACATTCAACTAACTTTAAGTTAATTTGTGACAACATGTCAACTAACTATCATTAGAATAATAGTAGACTGTTAAGTTAGGTTTAGGGTTGACATGTAGTTGCAAAGTTACTTATAGTCAGTAGAATGTCTGTTGGGGAGCATCAAAATAAAGTGTCAGCGGATATTAAACAAACAGTCTACTAATACTCTAATGAGGGTTGGTTGGCATGTGTTTGCAAAGTTACTTATAGTTAGTAGAATCTCTTAAGCGGACTATCGAAATAAAGTGTTACCATATGCTTCGGTGACAATAGTCTTGCAGCAATTACTCACTTTGGCTTTAAGAGTCTAAATAATGTAACAGGAATGCAGCAATTTAGAGGAACACAGCTATTTAAGAAATGTAACAAAACAAAAGTATGTTACAGTAGTAGTACAACAACGTCATCTATTCTTTTTTCTTTCTACAGAGTCTTCAGAATCAAGATGGAGGTATGGAAGTCATTTGCATCTGTATTGTAGACTTGTCTTTTTCTCCTGTCTGAATACAACATAGACATTTCAGGGCAAGTTCATGGGCATCTCTACAAACCATGGATGTTACTTCCAAGGTACCAGCGCAATGGTAGACAGTCGCTCAAAACATGCTCTTCTCTTATATCCTTTTGTCAGGCAGAGGGGTCCAACATTGGCCTCTTGGACCATTTCCCTCTTGCCTCAGCTAGACTATTGAACTCCACACATACGGCAATGACTCTGCACTTTGTTTACCTTGATCCACCTATTCACAGGGAATCCCTGTAACCCAGAGCCACCATTGTTTTGCTGTAATTCACTTGCACTGCTTTTGCTGTCTAAGCAATGAGCTGCTTCACGGAAAAAAAGGGGGGCGAGAGAGAGAGGGAAACTCAGTTTAGTAAGGGGTATTGGAAGGGGAGGGAGTGAACCCGGTGGGCTTTTGAACACTGGAATCTAGTTTTAGTGTCTCTTCTGCTCTCCACCGGACAGATGCGGTGAATTACAACTCCCAGATCCCGGACCTCCCAGAACTGAACTCCCAAACTCTTGTCTCAGCTTCAGCGGATCAACAACCGCCAAGAAAATCTGGTAGGTGCTTGTTGGGCATGTGGGAGGGGCCGGGGTGGTCACGGGTTTGGGCCAAGGCCAAAAGTGGGTACGGTAATGTAGATTTCAGATGGCACAGTTACTCACTGTGGCGCGTTTACGAGAACAAGAGGATGAGATGGCATATTTCACAATCTATGTACTGTAGGGTAACTGGTCACCAGTTTCAAATGCATATCAAAGACTGAAACTGAATAAACAGGAAAGTCTTTTGGACAGCTGTGGCACCAGCTTTTGTTGAGCATGTGCTAATGACCATTTCAGAAAAGCTCAGCTTACAATAGGCCTGTGATGGAGATGAGTGAAAAGGTCCACTACTGTGACATTTATTGCAGTATGCTAGTCTAGTTCATGTCTTACTCCATCAGTTGGAGTGGAATGAAATGGAAATGTACAGTAAAATGTTCTGTTCCAGAACAGCTGGGGAAAAAATCAAGGCATGAGCTGAAATTCTTCAGAGATTAATCTTAGTGATCATACTTGTTCTTTTCTTTACATAAAAGGTTTAGATCAGTGGTTCTCAAATGGTTTATCTTCACATTGTAGATTTTACTTTGGACACCCAGCTATGAAAGTACCACATTTAGTCATCGTTTAAATGTTAAAGCAAATATAGGAAAAAATAAAATTTTGTAAATGCATAAACAACAGCAGAAATGTGATTTACCAAGAAACAGCCATACAGTATAACCAAGTGGCAGATGAATAGGCACAAAAAGTTTTTGGACACTTAAATGCATGCTAATTACAATTAAATGTAAATATATCGTAGTTTAAAACAGTAGTTTAACAGTAGTTAGCGCACAGTGAACATGAACAATGAACAGCTTGATTTTTATTAACATTAACAAAGATTAATACATACTGTAACAAATGTATTGTTAGCAAATGTATTGTAACTCATTATTAGTTTATGTTAGTTAATACTAACTAATGTAAACATATTAGACATTGTAAAGTGTTACTTTAATGTCATTTCTATTGAAAATTGTATGTCATGTTATTTAAATAGATTTGTAATGATGAACTTGCAATTTAGTACATTTAAAATATATGAATTTATTTTTTTATTTAGTTAATATATTATCTGCAAGTGCAGGTTTTTAAAAAAATATATACTTTTAAGATTTGAAGTATACTACAAGTGCACTACAGTACAGTTATGCACACTTCTTTTTCACAGCGTATTTTTTAGCTGCGATAACTATAGACAATTACATGCTAAGTTGTATTTTATTATTTGCATTCAGCATAGTTTTTCTTCCCTGCGGCCTATTTTAAGGTTGCAAGCCACCAGTTTAGAACCACTGATTTAGATCAATCAAATTAGCTGCATTACAAATAGCTTTGTTTGTTTTTTGGGGTTTTTTCAAGCAGTTTTATTTTCGATGGAAGCTTTTTAAATAACTCAAGTTATTTTGTCAAATTTGTCAAATATAATATTAAAGTAATGATGCGTTTCAATAAAATCAAGAAAAATGCCAGAGTGTGTCATCCACTAAGCTTACATCAGCATACAGCGGTTACTGGCAACAGCGTAATAACAGTGCGAAGGGTAGGCATTTGTTTTTTGGCTCTGATTTTAATGCCGATTTATGAGACTGTATGAGTATTGCATGGACATAGTGACATCACTGAAAAACCCATTAATAATAAGCATGCCACATTTCAGTAATGCATGATAGGCCACACTGTGTAGACATTAACCCACAACCGTCTGCACTCTTCCCCAAGCATTATACGCCATGGAGATCAATGTCGAAAAGGACCGGAAAACGGGTGCCACCAAGATCCTCTCGGCCTCAGCAGTCAGCCCACAGGAAGCTCACCAGAGGGGCGTCAAAGTCTACGACGACGGCCGCAAAGTGATCTATGAGGTGCGTTCTGGGGGATCTACTACACTGGAGAATGGCACGCACCCCTGGAGTCCCGGCCAGGTGGACGAACTGATGCAGCAAGTCGGCCAGACCCAACAACGAGCTGACGGAGGCCGAGTCACTGTCACACCAGCTGAGCCACAGCCAATGGGAGGACAGTTGAACACCAAAGAGGCCAAGCAAGACAAAAAACAAACCCCTAGCAAAGGCTACGAAGGTGAGGTCACAGAGACTCCAAAGGCCTCATCCGACAAACCAGTAACCATGATCTTCATGGGCTACCACAGCATAGAGGATGAAGAGGAATCCAAGAAGCTGCTTGGCTTTGATGGCACCATCAAGGCCGAAATTGTCCTTATCGACGAGGACGATGAGAAATCTCTTCGGGAGAAGACCGTCACTGACATCTCCACCATCGACGGCAACGCCGCTGACCTCGTGTCGGGCAGGCCTCTGTCCGATACCACTGAACTGTCTTCAGAAGGCAAAGATGAAAGCTCGACCAAGGAACAGCCAACCACAGGTATTGAAAAGAAAAAACGCTGCCAGTGCTGTGCTGTCATGTGACCTTTCTCCCGCAACTTCTCTTTTCTGGAGCACATTCACCAAGGCTCTGCCTTCCTTAAAAACAAATCTCACCCTGTTACTAACAGCACCTCCACCTCTGTGACGTGAGAGAAGTACACTTCTCATTCTTTCTGACCTATTTTCCACAGATTGTCTGGTTCTCTTGGCGTAAGGTTGTACAACTCGAACAGCATAGTGAAAGAACATTTTAATACTGGGCATTGGCCAATAGCATATCATACACTCTTAAAAAATAAAGGTTCTTTATTGGCATTGATGGATCCATGTAGAACTTTTAACATCCATGGAATCTTTCCATTACACAAAATATTCTTCATAGTGAAAAGGGGTTCTATAGATTTTTAAATGCTCTTCACACACACACACACACACACACGCACACACACACACACACATAGAAAGGTTCTTTATAGAACTGATCACTGAAAGGTTATTTGGGGAACCAAAAATGGTTCTTCTATGGCATCACTGCAAAAAAAACCTTTTGGAACCTTAATTTTTTGGAGTGTATGTGAAAAACTTTATAAAGTTTTTACCCCAGTATTTTTTTTATTATTATTTATTGTAATATATCCTTTGAGATGGAAGCCAAAAACAATAGTATGTAAATGTACAGAAATTAAATAGAAAACTTCAGCAAGGAGTCCAATATAAGGTTGGATAATTTCATGGAACTTCATACAATAGTGTAGCATTGATTTTACAAAAATATTGTCCATAATGTCTACACTTTGGAGACACAAAGGTAGATCCATATAACATGAGGATGTTTGACTATTATTATGTTGTCCAGTAGCCTTACAAAGCCTTCAAATTACTTAACAAATACCACAAGCGTTGGTTATCAAACATATTTTTGGTTACAGATCTAGATTTATTTTTCCCAACAAAAACAGAGACAATGTACATATGCTTACTTCCTTATGCAAACTGATCTCATTGAAAGACGTTTGCCTTTCTGTGCCTCTGTATACTCATATATGATAGGATTTTTATGTTTTCAGCTGCAAAAAAGGCACTGAATATTAAACAGACTTACTATAAAAAGGTTTCAAATTCAACTGCTATCAGATCAGCTGAATCGTTCAAACAGCTGCTCAGAACACAAAACAATATCAAGCAGATCTGCTCAGTACTGCCATCTGTGCAAATAAACCTCTCAGAGAATGAAAAGCTCTGGTGTGACATATACAGACTCTAGATTACATGCACTATGAAAGTAAACAAGGTGCTAAATATATTTAGATCCATTTGCTATTTTTCTGAAAGAGCAAACCACAAATTCGCTACGATTTGTACAAACATATCACCAGCACATAAATCTTTAATTAAAAACAATAATTGACACTCAAATTCAAAGAATGCATCAACCTAGGCATATCTTAAATTTGATGTAAAATGACAGGTCAAGTACTTTGTGAGAGAAATATATAAGAAACATTACTATGGTCTGAACTATTGTACATGAATAGCTACTGCTTTTTATTCATAAATCACAGAGATATTGCATATCTCTGTGATTTATAATATGCCTGTAGATAAAGAATATGCCTGTAGATAAAGAATGTACATACATCACACTCAAAATGAGTGTTTAATCCACATTTATTTCTATAGTGGTCGAAACCTGAAAGTGTATTTAATATATGCACATTGTTTGCATATTCACACTTATATACCATACTGTTAAATCCCAATGCTTCTCAGTGTGGTCATAAAGGACATATCTTAGTTATTTCTAAGTAAATTCTTCTTCTTTCACTAATACCAGCTGCCTTGCTGTTTTCTGTATTCATTTTTCTAAGTCTTGCCACATTACAGAAGAACTTGTTTCAGTGCCATAACATATCATGTTTTTTGTAAAAATTATACTCAGATGGGGAAATGAAAAGCCAGCTTACTATACCACTGCTCATATTCACAGTGAACAAAGATATGAAATAAAACACTGCCCTTTTGCCCTTCTTCCAGACATAGGTCACATCATGAAGTACCTGAAATACGTTTCACTCAGTCTTAATTGAAGATAAATCTAGATAAACTTAGTGTGGGTATAATTATGCATGTATAGAACATGTCATTTAAAAGTTAGGGTTTTTTTTGGTTTTGTTTGGGTTTTTTTGTGCTGAATTTGGCTTTTTTTTTGTCTTGAAGATCATATGTGAATCTTTGATTCATTGATTTTACAATAAAAATTTTGATAAATCAATAATTGCTAAAATAAGTTTTATTTTATACCATTATACTATGAAATGCTAGTATAATTTAAAGTGCAGTGTATTAAGATTGTACATTAAATTATTCTGTAACCAGTGCCAAAACCAAATCACAGTTCACCTTTTTAGGCTTAAAGACTCCATGAAATGGTTTGATGAGTACAGTTTCCTTTCATGAGTTGACGTTTTTCCTATTGAAACAAGAAATTAGGCCAGAAGTTAGCTAATGGCTAACTAGCTAGTCACAGCCCACCAAAACCAAGGGGTCAGGGTCTGACTAGATAGTTTTGACAATTAGCCCCTGCTGGTAGATGCTATAACTGCACGACCAACCTGATCTCATGAGAAAAGTTACAACTTGAATGTTACGACTTGTTTCTGACAAGTTATGACTTGATTCTTATGAAAACGTGATTTATTTTAAAATAAACATTAAGCTTAAAGTTCCAGCCAAAAACAAACCATCAGTGGGGCATAGGTAAACAGACTGTACAAATGAAATTCGGAAACAATTTGTCAGAACCTAAAATATTTATAAACTGGCATAAGAGTGTGTAGTATTTTCCTGCAGCTGTAGAGTAATTAGCCATTGGAAATTTATAGCTCAGGTGAAAAACATGTACAAAACTGAATTCCCATGAGCCTGCAGGTCGCATACTGTACTTCCGAACATGCGTCAACCGAGTAACTACCATTGAGGTGAATGGTAACTGTTAGCTCTCTCCAGGTATATTAAACTTGCTTGAGCAGAACCGTGATTTGCTACATACTACTAGCAGGTGTTATTTAGGCGGAAGGAAACTCTCATTCATTTTATTGGATTTTATTTTATTGTTGTACACACCACTGTGAACAAGATAAGTCATCAATATTTTTGCTCAGCACATTTTAAATGCATGTATCTGGTAAATGTTAATGTTTTTACCTTTAGGAGTACACTAGCATATAGATGGTCTCGAAGCTAACAAAAATGGACTTTTTTTAATACATGGGGTCTTTAAGACTGGTTGAGCATTTCACATTTGAGTAAAATAGTAAGGCTAGTGTCAATGTTGTCTATCAGGATTTTTCAGCCTCAAACTGCCAAACAGTCGATTCAGTTTTGGACTCCCATCTGAGCTCTGATCTGCCATGAAATTACTGCTGTGCTTCATAATTGAGATTCTGCTGTATTTTTGTAATCCTGAAGTGTAATTTTTAATTGTTCCACTTTGCTTACCTTTTTTAATGATTATAACATTCTTTTTCTGTATCATATCATTCTTTTCCTCTCACACACTCTCTCCAGTATGGACTGCCAGCACTGATGCTGTAACATTGGCTTTAATTTATTTATTTATCCTTTGTATGGTATACTTAGTCCAATAAACAGCATTTTTTCCAATGTGCCTACCCTCCTGTGTCTGTGCTATGGTTCTTTCTCTAACTAATTTCCCATCATTGGGACATTACTACCACTTTCCCTATCCATAATCTCATCCCTCACACATGTTTCTGGGCAGCACTAACTCCAGTAGGGTCTGTGTCTTGAGCTACTCTCTCCAGATGTGAATGAGATATGCTGATGTATCTACCCCGCTTCACAGATTGCATGAACAGCAAGTTTAACCCTCACCAGATCTGTTCCCTCGCTCACAGTTAAAGCTGACACCCACTGAGGAGTTCTGAATTCACTACAGGTTTGTAAGAGTCATCATATCAGTAGCCTTAGAAATTCCTGGACCGCAGAAGAGTGCCATGTGTCTTTGTTTTCCAGTAAAATATCTAAACATCCTTATAACGAGATTAATTTACCTCCTAAAAAAAAGCTATTTATAGGAGATAGTATATGGACATGCACTGCTGTTGAAAATGTTGAGAGTTGGTAAGATGTTTTGATATTTTTGAAAGAAGACTTTTATACTCATCAAGGCTGCATTATTTAATCAAAAATACAGTATAAAAACAGTAATATTGTGAAACAGAATTACTGTTTTCTATGCAACTATATTGTAAAATGTAATGTATTCATGTGATCAAAGCTGAATTTTCAGCATCATTACTCCAGTCTTCAGTGTCACTGATTTGATGATCAAGAAACATTTCTGATCATTATCAATGTTGGAAACAGTTGTGCTGCTTCATATTTATGTGGAAACAGTAATACATTGAATTTTGTAACAATGTGAATGTTTACTGTCACTTGATCAATTTAATGTGTCCTTACTTAATAAAAAATCTTTAAAAGAAATAGAAAGAAAGAAAAAAATTACTAACCCAAACTATATTATATTCACTAACACAATAGTGAATATAATATAATTTAAAAACAAATCGTAATTATACAGTCTAGCTTATCAGGTAAATCTTTCTTGTTTCAAGGATGTATTTAGTAGAAAACTGACTTGATTCTGACATTCGCATATAGTTAAGCTGACTTAATACTCTAATAAGCACCAAAAGGCATTTCACACACCACAGTCTTAATTATGTGCACAATATGTAGGCTATTAAATAAAATATGTTTAAAATCAGCATTTAGTTTCATTAGTTTGATTCTCTATCTTCAGTGAAAATTATTTGCTTAGCATATTGCATTGTATCTGAGCAGGGTGGTCAATGATGTCATTATATAATATAATTTAATGCCTGCAAATAAAATAAAAAATCTGAAATAAACATTTTACACAACATTTTACTTTAATTAATTATCCATTGATAAAACTGTTACTGTTATTTTTTAACTGACACAACTGGAACAAAACACTTGTTTTAATTGACCAACTGTACATGGTTAATTGGCCACTGCTAATAACCTTTAAAATGGCTAAATATAGACAATCAACATGGTCAGACTGATTGGATGATCTCTACTCTGAAGGACTGTATTACATAACATACAAAGTACTGACAGTCTTCCCTCATAAACCCTAAACATCAGTATTTAGAAAGATTTGGTTACACTTTATTTCGATAGTCCACTTTAGAAAGTTTACTAACTATAAATAACTGCAACGACTCTCAGAGTATTAGTAGACAGTTTTGGGTTATTAGAATAATAGACATAATTGCAAAATTACTTAGTAGAATGTCTGTTGAGGAGCATCAAGATAAATTGTCAGTCTACTAATAATCTAATGAGAGTTAGTTGACATGTAGGTTACTTTATAGTTTACTTACTTTATAGTTACTTTACTTTATAGTTTGTACAATGTCTAAAGGGGACTATCGAAATAAAGTGTTGCCAGACAGTATACCTGCTGACATTATACTAACACTGTCTAGAATACACAAAAATTATGACACTAATGTGCATTAATACCCTCTTATGCCTCATGTTTGCTATACCATATTGTATACTATATAGGGGTGTTGTAACTGAGTTGTTAAAGATCTGGGCTGGTAACTGAAAAGTTTTAGGTTCAAACCTTGGAATAATCCATTATTTCTGCTCACCAAGTCAGTTAACTCCATGATATGAACTGTAAGTTACTTGAGTAAAATCATTAGTTAAATGGCATAAACATTGTCCCTGAGCAGAAGCCATCAGCTGCCTTCCCTTTAGATATTATAATATATAAGATAGAAATATGCATTTAACAATTGCAGGTTACCACTTTGTAAACAGTGTAACAAATATATATTTTTTTAAAATAGCTATATTATGTTGCGTTAGTGCAAAGCTTCCTGTGTTTGTCAGGTAGTGAAACTCAGATAAATATGAATATATACTGTATAAAAATATCAAATCACCCAACAGATCCCTTTTTATTCAAAATCAAAATCACTTGAAGCACAACCTGTCATAATGACAATTTCAAAGCACACAGGTACAAACTTCCTGGGAGGATTTGAGAACATCATTAAAGATGTTCAATATAATGAGAATCCATCCAAGAATGAACAGCACAGCTATATTCGGCTCATATCATCCTTTCCTCATTTACATAAAACATTCGAGTGACAAACGGCTTTTTTAAAGGAATCTTCTTTTTCTTAAAAAAAAAAAAAGAATG
The DNA here is from genome assembly GCA_003731715.1 of Anabarilius grahami. NCBI lineage: Eukaryota > Metazoa > Chordata > Actinopteri > Cypriniformes > Xenocyprididae > Anabarilius > Anabarilius grahami. The sequence continues at coordinate 7,558,683 of RJVU01029436.1, forward strand.
AGCAGAATATGGAACAGAGAGCAATAAAGATACACTCTTTGTGCAAACATTATACATTTAGGGGTACAACAGCTTGCTGCGGGGCAGATTTCTTATACCTTACCTGAAAAAAGTTAATAGTAGTACCTTAAAGGTACATATTACTACTCTAAGGTACTTAAATGCATTTTTTAGGGTGAATAAGATACAAAGTTGTCCTTTTAAGGCCACTGACAAGCTGTTTTACCCCTAAAGGTACCATCTTTGCATATTTTTTCTTGACAGTGTATAAAATATGAGATGTAACGTTTGAAAATGCAGTCCACATACCCCTTGCAAATATGTAAGATTTAATATTTTTAAACATAATCAAGAGTCCCTCAGCTGTGAGTAGCAAAGCTGAATCTTGATATCAAGCCACTTTATAGAAATAACTCACATGTATGGAGTGTAAAAGGCAAGTTTACAGGACCTGGATGGCTTTTTCTTAAACAGCTTCAGTGCTCAAGACAAACAGGCGCTCATACACAACTATCACAAATGTTAAAAAAAAATCATTGATGCTTTAGAGAGGAAAACAGAATATTGGGCTAGACATTGTCATCATGGCCAGTACTGAAAATATTATTACTGTACTGTACAATACTGAACACTGATCTGTTTACAAACAGGCTTTGAGAGAATATATTAGAACACACATTGAGAGAAGATGCTGACTATATCTATCTAACAACATTCACGGCTATTTATCAAAGCTCCTCCATTAGTAGAGAGTCTGTTTCAACAAACATGCTCACATATAGCATTAAAGGGATAGTTCATGCAAAAATGAAAATTCTGTCATCATTTACCCTCATGTCATTCCAAACTGGTAAGACTTTGGTTTGTCTAAATAAAAGCCTAGATTAAATCTGTTCATCATATAAAGCGACCATATCTCTTCACATGATTTGGATTAAACATATTGATTCATATGGATTCGAACACCTGTAAGACCCTTTTGGACCTTCTAAATTTTCTTTCAACGGAGGGACAAAAATCTCTCAAGTTTCATTAAAAATATCTTAATTTGGGTTTCAAAGATAAAGTCTTATGGATTTGGAACAACATAAGGGTGAGTAAATGATGACAGAATTTTCATTTTGGGCCGAACTGTCCCTTTAAGAATCAAGTACTGACTCATGACCAGGTATTTAACATGTAATTAACATACATGATGTGTGTGTGTGTGTGTGTGTGTGTGTGTGTGTGTGTGTGTGTGTGTGTG
>RJVU01029436.1:7560003-7581149 GCA_003731715.1 Anabarilius grahami
TAGACAGCATATTTAACATTTCAAACCCACTACATTATCTTGACCTTTGACCCTAAGCCTGTGTGTGGGCTGCTATCATAAACACATGCACTGTGACCTTACATCCTCCTCAATAATTACTTCATCTGATCTAAATGATAACATCGATTACACTTTGTGCCATTGTTACAATGTAATTACACACTTGAGTACTAAGTAATATTATTAACAACATGTACTATATACAGTATGTACTATATAATTAGGGTTAGGGTTTTATTTAGGGTTAGTTCCTTGTAATTATGCATCATTTAATGTTATTACTACATGATGTTTTATTAACTTAGTTCGGGAGGAACAAGTCAAATAAGCTATCCAATTATCACATCATCTCAACCAGCTGTCAACAATCAGTAATCAACATATCTACCCAATCAGAATGAGTACAGGCATATATATAACCACAGTCAACTCACCCATGAATCCTCGATAGTTTTCAGCATCCCTCCACCACCCCGTCTCCTCACACTCACTTGGTTACTTCCTAACCTAAATAGAGGGGTGGGGGGGTACTCTGCGTTCGGGCCAAATACAGAGCTCGGAGCCCTCTCCCCGGACAGCACGCCAAATACGTATACCATTTATTTTATCGGACTTATTTGTAAGTGTGAACTCATGAAGTAATTACATGTAGTAACAGGGACACTGTGAAATGAAGTGTTACTATAGCATCAATTTACTTTAATTGAACCCAAATAACCAGTGTTGGGGGTAATGAAAGTAATGTGAGCTATGTAATCAGATTACTTTTTTCCAAGTAACTAGTAAAGATATGCATTACTTTTAAGTAAAATATCAGAGTTACTTCTTTTAATGAGAAACGCAAGTTACTTTGCTGTCTCATTTGTTGACTGACAGCTCTCCTGTCCCCATGTTGAGAGAAATTGTGAGTAAGTGCAGAGAATTAGTTTTTATAATGTTATTAAAATACAAGCAAGCAAGCCCAGCCCAGGTAAGAAAAAGTAACATAACACATTACTTTCCATAAAAAGTAACTAAGTAACGCAATTAGTTGAATTTTTTAGGGAGTAACGCATTAATTATAAAACTGTCCCCAACACTGATAATAACTCACTCAACAAGATATTACTGGGTTGACAACATTATTGTGACGTACAACTGGATTCTTTTTTGTTGATATCTTGGCATGACTCCAGGTAGTAGAAGTACAGTAAATAGATGAGGTTGTTTTAATCCAGAATCCCCACAAACCTGCACAGGACAAACAAAAGATGGATGGATGGTTTTAAGTTATAATAACGCGCTTCATAAATGAATGATTGGGTGATGTTTTGTTGCAGGCAGTGAAAAGGCGCGATCAGTGCTGCTGACAGCAGAGAATGGACTGTATCCTGCAGTGACTGCACGAACTTCAGACCCTCTGGTAAGTCTAATGGTGATCACATTCACAATGCCACCTGTAGTACATACACTGTATTTCAGTATGTCTGAGGTGGTTTATATTGTAACTTCAAACTTCATAAACCAATGCCAGGAAACAGCTATAAGTATAATCAGAATGTTATTTCAATGCATCTTTCAAATGCATAACACATTACTTAGTAGGATGTGAATGGATTTGTTTGCATCTGGACAGAATTCCTGACGCTGGTATATTATTCTGCTGTAATTATAACTTCAGTGAGCTGTTAAAATGATCAGTGAGAAGTTATGAGGGTACCGGTAAGCTTCACAATCTGTTTCCTAGTTGAATAGCAGCATTGTGTGCCTCTACATGAAATTGATGCATTTTTTCCCCAGAATTATTAGGGTTATTATATTATAAGAGAATTATAAGAGTCTTCTCTGGTGGGAGTAACTGAGAAAGTATGAAAAATGTATGACGTTTATGAACTGCATGACAATGATTATCACTAGATCAATGGTTCAAAATGTTTTTGATTTCAAGGCCCCCTTGGTCCAGGACACTACTCAAAGACCCTCGTATCTAGGTTGATATTTATCACCTCTTTAGTAATAAAAATAAATGAACTTAAAAATGTGATATCATTTTCTTTCAGTGTTTCTTTTAGCATTTTAACTAAGATTACATTAATGTAACTGAACTTACCACAATATAATATACCTGATCAAGATCCTATTAAAAAAAAACTTCAATTACAGATAAGTAGTTCAAATATGAATGCATGATAATTTATATTTGAATAGTTGTTAAACATCATGGCTGAATCTCACAAAAACATGCCTAGTTCATATGTCACCTTAGAATCAAACATAAGAAAATAATGAATTATAAGCTATTTTGCATGAAATCAAGCATATGTACAAGACATTAATATTGTTTGCATTGTGATTTGCAATTTGCATCACTTTTTATTCTAAATGTTTGTTCTCATTATTTTTTCACTACTGTAATACAGTCCGTTTTATGTAATACAATGTTTTTAATTATTAATTAATATTTACCAAGAGTTTATTTATTTATTTAATACTTTTATGTTTTATTATTTTGGGGGTCAAATCTGACCCGGACATGTTCTTGACCGGTTTTGTGAGATTCACCCTCACGCTATTTGCAAATAACGCATTAATTAAAGTTATTACAAAGTGATTTTTGAAAACCTTTGATAAATCGCTGAGGAGGTATGATTTGATTATCCAGGCATGAGTGATGAAGACATTCTTCAGATTCTTTGAAGTCTTGTAACTTTTCCTCCAATGAGTCCACAGCGGGATATTGTTGCACAACTTAATTGTTCTAGAGAATGTGCAAAAAAAATGCCCTCGGCTTTCAATATTTCACTGTTGACCCCCTGCGTTTTTGTTTGCTAGAGTGGAAACAAAGGCAGGATGGGGGCCAGATTGAATAGGAGAGCTGTAACCCGAGCAAAGCGCTCGACTCATTGTGATCAGTTCCTGATTGCACTAGAACGAGAGAGAAACGTCCATGCAGCTCCAGTGCTGCTTTAGTCATACATTATTCAGCGGGCGCGTGCTGAGCGCGAGAGAAAGAGAGACAGTATACTGTGCGTGCGCGCGCGAGAGAGAGACGTGCAGAAAGAGATCTAAACGCTCCGCGCGAGCTGGACGCCAGTAGAAGCGCCCAGTGCGTTAAAGCGCTCAATGTCAAAGTTGCTGCAGCAGCGCGTGCATCTGAGAGTGATGCACTGACGCATTTACATCGCACTGACTTCAGTACAGACTCCTCCGTATCACAATATTCGCACAGTGACGGTTTCATCTTACAATCTACAGCTGAGGAACTGATACACACTTGATGCTGTCCACTGGTGAGAGGTAACCTTCCTTTTTATATCATTAGAAACATTTGAATAATAACAGGATACCTGGCATTCAGCTGATGAATTGCTACACTGGTTGTTCATTTATGTGTCTTTTGTCTATAAAGATTAATAAGAGTGTAGCTTGAATCAATGCATTGAGGTCTGAAAGAGGCAACTGCAGTGGTCCTGATATCCCTTGCAGCATTACACTGCATGTGTCCCAGACAGTGCAGGTGACCTCTTCTTTTATTGCACGCAAGATTGCACCTGTTATATCAGTCACTATGTCTTGTGCAAATAAAATACAGGTGAAACAGACACATTACTTGCAAGAGAATTAATCATGCATATCTGTTCAAAGAACAAAATTGTGCCTGTCAAATGCACTGTAATTCTGTAGCAACTGGCAAAATGCATATTTCCTGTTTACTTCAGCAGTTCAGTTAGCATCAGTTTGCATGGCAGAGATTGTACTGCTCATCATTGTCCGATGGACGCACGCATTTGAGATGCAGATGGACACTGATGGGAGTTTATTGATTAGAGTGGCACTGAAATGTCATTTGAAGGATTCTCAGAAAGGCATGCCTGTTATCCAATCAGTTTTTTCTAAAAGGGCCCATGGGAAATAGCTGGATTTTGATATAACATGTCAAAAAAAGTTTATGTAACATATAAAGGAATGTAATAATCCTTTATATTCCATGCACAAAGTGAGCAGGAATATAAAGGAAAATCAGGTTGTATGCAAAATCTCATATACTCAGCATTCCTGAGCCACTGTGATCCATGGGCAAAGCTTACAGTGCACCACAGTCTAGCACAGATGTTCTCTATTGATTCAGATTTACTGTGTGGAAAACCAGAAAGATCAACGAATGACAGAGATTACCAAGCAGGGATGTGTTTCCCTTAAAGCATCATTAGCCAACTATAGTCTCAAGTTCTGTTGTTACCAACATTGTTCATCAATTTGGCGTTTCCCGAAACCATAGTTCCAACGAACATTCGCAAACAGCTTCACAAACTTACATGGTTGAAACTGCAGCTCTGTTTCTTGTTAAATGGCATGTGGACTTAAATAGATCATGTTTTTAGGCAAGCTAATGTTCAGTACATTCTTTTATTCTATTTAAATCTACATTTTTATCGATATATTTTAGCGTATCAACAATCAGCTCCGTTTTTGAAGTGTGCACGTGTGTAAAAGGCTCAAGGGAACTCCGGAATATGACGTATGTGGGAACCCGCGATGAATCAAACATCTGTTACACTTTATTTTGATGGTCCCCTTTAGACATTCTGTTGACTATGAGCAATGCTGCACCTGCATATCAACTACCTCTCACTAGAGTATTAGTACATTATTTTATTTTGATGATCCCCAACAGACATTCTACTGACTATAAATAACTTTACAACTACATGTCAACTCACTCTACTAACCCTAACAGTCTACTAATACTCAACTAATACTCTAATGAGAGTTAGTTGACATGTAGATGAAGCATTAATTATAGTGTGTTATAATAACTATAGTAATGTTACTATAGTTTCGGGAAACAGTTGTTCCAAACCTCTTTCTTCAGTAGAAGAAAGAAATTCATAGAGGTTTGGAACAACTTGAAGGTGAGTAAATGATGACAGAAATTTCATTTTTGGGTGAACTATCCCTTTAAGTCTTATAGGCTCCATAATAAACCAGAGTATCCTAAGATGGATAGTGTTTTGCATAAACAATCTAAAGCATTACTGTAAATAACGTCTGTGGTATTACTTACTGTATCTGGGGAAAAAACACTGACATTCAAAAGAGAGCTTAATTATTACTTATTTAAAGCTGGAATGATCGGGATCGGCATCGGCCGATCATGATGACAAAAAGTCCATAATCGGTATCAGCTGCAAAAATCCTGATCGAAGCATTCCTAGTTTCCATCATGCACTGGGGCATGAATATTTAATAAGGTTGCATTTTTCATTGTTTTCCAGCTGTATTTACACTGTTTTATCATTACTTATGTTGTGAGGTTTAGCTACTTGCTGTTTTGTGACATCTTTTGCTCATTTTTTACTCAATATGATACATTCATACTCAAAAATGATCCAACGAAAGTTGCCATTATTGTGTATTGTGTACAAAGTATTGAGTTCTCTGTGTTTGGGTGGGTACCACATTACTTCTATTATGTAGATATGGTCTCTACACAATATCTGCTGTATTATTTACTTAGATGTTCTGCTTGGCTTAATTTAGTTATGTTGTTTAAGAAAAAATGTACTTGAAACAGAGCATTGCAAAGTAAACTTCAACTAAGTAGAAATTACTCAACAAACTTTAACTGGCCTATAAGTTACTTATTTTCTTTGTTAATTTTACATTACTTAGTTAATTCCATATGTGAAATTTACTTTAAAAATATGCATGCAAAAACTTGCAAAAGAAATATTAAGTAAATGTTACTTTGTTTTTTCAGTGTAGTAATACATATGGAAATTATAATGATGCAGCAGGTCCATTTACAACAGGCTGTGCAGAATACACAAATTAAAATAACAGACTTCATAATCATCATTTCAGTTAAAAAAAAAAAGAAAGAAAGAAAGGAAAAACTACATCAACCAAATCCAGGGCATTTTTATATGGAAGCTTGTTTCCGCCACTAAATAAACAAATAAATAAGGTAATTTAAGAAAAAAGTCAGAATTGTGAGATATAAACTTGCAATTGTGTCTTATAAAGTCAGAATTGTGAGATATAAACCCGCAATTATTACTTTTTTTCTCAGAATTGCGGGATTTAAACTCGCAGTTGCGAGTTATAAAGTCAGAATTGCATGATATAAATTCACAATTACGTCTTATAAAGTTAGAATTGCGTTATAAACTCGCAATCATGACCTTTTTTCTCAGAATTGTGTTTATATCTTGCAGTTCTGACTTTATAAAATGCATATGCGAGTTATAAAGTCAGAATTGCGAGATATAAACTTGCAATTCTGAGAAAAAAGGTCATGATTGCGAGTTTATATAACGCAATTCTAACTTTATAAGACGTAATTGTAAGTTTATATCATGCAATTCTGACTTTATAACTTGCAATTCTGACTTTATATCACACAATTATGAGAAAAAAAGTCAGAATTGTGAGATAAAAAGTCACAATTACCTTTTATTTTTTATTTCATGGCGGAAACAGGCTTCCATATTTTTTCATGCATTTGGCTTTGAATGGTTTGTAAACTGTAGACTGTGGATGATCTGTAGGTGTGTCATCTGAAGCTGTGACTGTGAAAGGTTGTACAGAAGACACAAATTTAGTAGCAAAACATTTTAAGCTTTTGTTTTTAGAATTTCTCCAAATGTAGTCCAAATGTAATCAAGAACCAAATATTTGTAGCAGGGCTGAAAGATATTTAAGATGCAGAGATGCGTTTAGAGAATAATCCAAAATACAAATGTTGTGGGTGCAGGCAAGAATCCAAATGTAGAAGTAAATCAGTCCAAAACTTACATCCAGAGCTCAGAATGAGGTCAAAACCAGAAACACCAGGGTGAAAGAAAAAAAAAAACAATCAGAAATTGCCAGGGCAACACACACTAGCAAAGCAAGTAATATGACTAGAGGCATTTAAATAGTGGAGAAAAGAAAAAGAAAAAGAAAAAAAACAGGAAAAAGCAAAAACAAAGGTTATAATGAAGTCCGCTGTTTGGGAAGTGGTGCCATATACCTCAGATTTTATAACATTTCACAGACTGAAACTAAGCATAATATAAAACAATCTAATTTTAAAAGCAAGTATATCTCGCTGCTAAATGTATCAGCATTCAAGACTTTGTTTGTGAATTCTTCCTCTGAAAACTAATCCAACAGTCTCATGACAAATGCATTAATATTTTATGTTGTGGAAAGTTGGTGACAAATTCAAATGTTTTCGTATGACATGCGCATAACCCACTAAGGGTTTGGGGTGGCACTTCTTACTTTTTGAATTACAAATCATGGGTTTTCCTATGAATCACATCATATGAAATTACAACTTTGTAAAATACATTTTCTCATGAAATCATGATGTTGCACCATAACTCCTGGAAATTGTGTAATAACTAGGTAATAAGATAGTTATACCAGGTCTTACAATTTTTGTGTGTAATTTTCAACAGACAGCGTTAAGAATGGTTCTGCCATGTAATAAACATTTCAAACCTCTGAAACTAGGGATAAAATGTTCAAGAGTAGTGTGAAAAGAGTATGTTCTTTCTACCAATCAACTAGTGACACTTAATAAAAGCTAATTTCCTCTCAATCCAGAATCGTATAGATTGAAAGTGGTGGCCTTTAGTTTCAACAATCACAACAGGTCAACTCACTTGCTAATTACTGAATGGGAATAGAGGAAAGACAGGCTCCCTTACACTCCCTTAACCTCTTCGAAATGAGGTTAGACAAATATGACCTCTAAAAAACCATATCCTGAAACATGGATATAAATGATAAAAGGAAAGCCATTACTGGACACTGGCCCAATGCTTGTGAAATTATATCTAAACATTATCAAAATATGAAAGTTGTGGGTGGCATGATTTGCGTCCAGGAAGAAGAGCAAAGAATCCAGGAAAAACCATTTCTTTGAAAAACGTTACATTGTCTATCCTTGGATCTCTTCAAACTGTGATTCCAGATCATTTTGCTTTTGTGAACATATAAAGATGAGTTTTCAAAACAGATATTTCATAACCGAGACACTGCATCATCTTCCTCATGGTTTTGGCCTTAGATTACACAACTACCATTCACAACAGTATTATCCAACAAATTGTCCATCCATATCCTGTTGCTTGTAAATGATACAAGAATACAGCTATCTGCACATAATCATCAACAGGTGAAGTGGTGTTGTGTTCTGACATTATATCTTAATGGGAAGTAGAAAGCATGTTAGCGGCTTGGCGATTTCCCTGCTGTGTAATGGAAGCATTGTCGGGTAGATGTGAGCCGAGGGGTATCATTTACTCTGTGGTTAGAAACCAGGACAGTTGAACCCATGGGGTATATTCCACTTTGTTGTCCTGTTGTCCACTCAAGTCTATGGAACTGAATTACATTGTCTATGTAGCTTTTACCCAGAGCCCTAGAGGTAGACTTGAGCCAGCTGATGGTCAGCTGTGTTTGCTGCTTTATTTTTCTTTCACTTGCGACTTGATTTCCAGGGGAAAAAAAAGGTTGCACACTGTGTGTCAGTGTTTTGGGATCCTTTTGGTTCTTTCTTGTCTTCTTGTTGGTCATTGTCTTTGGCAGTTAAGCAACAACACAATATCTGTCCTAGGAAAAGCATACACCCTCTTATTATTAGAGTAAACACTCGCTCAGTGATAAGAATTCTAATCTTTATCTCAGCGATTGTTTCCTCAAACCAAAATAAATTACTTGTCTTCTTATCACAGCATACTTCCAGCCCATCATTCAGTCATTCCAGGAAAATTTTATGTTAAAGTGTCCCTATTATGCTTTTTCGGATATTACCTTTCATGTAGTGTGTAATATAGCTGTTTGTGAATGTAAAAGGTCTGCAAAGTTTCAAAGATCAAAGTGCAGATAAATGGAGGTATTGTCTCCTAAATGAAAGAAGCAATTCTTAACTTCCTGAAACAAGTTGTTAGTAATTGCAGTCTTACTTACGGCACAAACGTACGTAGGTTTGTAACAAATTTGCATAATGCCAGCCTATGTCTTCATTGGCTGCCTGCAAACAACATTGTCACTGATACTGTACGCATCAAGTGCTGAGGAAGCTTCCAGAGTTGAGATTCAGATATGCCAATGGGCATTTGGTTTCCGACACACGCTGTGAGCGGTAGACCAATCACAACAGACTGGGTTATCTGACCAATTAAAGCAGAATAAGCTCTCAGAAAAGCAGGGGTTTAAAACAGCATAATAGGGGCGCTTTAACATGTTTGTAGCAAAAATGGCTAATGAATGGTGCTACCCACATGTTCTGTGCATTTTAGGAAAAAATATGAAATTTATTTATTTAACTTTTTTAAAAGAAGCCAATTTTAACACCATTAAGATTTTTTGCAATGTGACCATATTGTCATAACAAGCATATTACTTGATAGATTATTATTACCGTAATACAATAAAAAAATCTCTTTCTTATTTAAATAATAGGGGAAAACATAATATTATTTGAATTGTGGTATAGTTTTTGTTGTCTGCCTTTAATTTATAATAATTTATAAAATCATTACTGTAATTGTATTACAGTTATGTGAATTATGGACATTAAACTATGGGAAAAACAGAAATTTTGGGGGGTGAAATGTGAGCTGCACATGTGGTATTTTGTAAGATTCACAAATAAATATGTCTGAAATTAAAATAATATTTGTAGATTTTCATCTTCACAATCTGAAGGCCTTATTTCACTGAGAAGTGAGAAAACAAGCATTGACAAGTACAAAATAAAAAACAATACTAAAGGTCTTTAAAGGTTTATCGATTATGTAGGGAACATATGATATTCATGCCCGAGCCATGCCGCGTGGGGCTGATTCTGAGAAGGAATGTTCAATACAAGTTAAACTCTGTCAGTGGCATTTGTGACACAATCTCATTTGACTTTACAGCATTACCCTTACATTGGAAGTCTGTGGTGTAAGACATTAACAAATGTTAAAATCCACACATTATAACAGCATTATGTGTTAACATGAGACTTAACATGAAATTGATTTGTTAACCTTGCCTGTGTAAAGTTATATCCAATCTTTTTACACCTGTCAAATATGGTAAACCCAATAACTTGATATATGATTTGTGTAAAGGACATGATGAAACTATCCACACAAGTACTGTACATACAGACAAATCCACCCACTGAAGTTACACTGGAAACGCATATCCAAGAATTCACAGGGTTAACTTATTTTGCACCCAGAACATTCCCTGTAGCCCTGTTGGTCGATTTGTGGAATTGTTATTGATTATTGAGGAATTTAGCATTGTGTATCAAACTCTACCATGTGACGAAATTCCAAGACAATGAGGAACTAAATACTGGATTGTTGTAGGTGTGGTCGGAGTGCTTAAAATAGAACCAAACGATGATGCAGAGTACCTGAAAATAGCTTTTGACTTCACTTTTTGTGTTGAAACTTCCCCTCCCAACTAGCCAGCTGTAATACCAAGCAATATAAAGTCTCATACAAACTAGTCCATATAGTCTATGAACCATATTCCAGCAGTCAGTTACTAAAATACACTTTCTGATATAACTAAGGGTTTTCGTAAGGGGTTTATTGCAATTGGGCCCAGATTTTCTGAAGTCCTATGATGAACACCCTGAAATAAAAGTAACTCACTCACACAAGACTTGCACTTGACTGCAGCTCCCAAATCAAATTGCAATTTTTATATAGTCATTAGTAACGTTATGTCAAGTTTAACATCAGTGACATCAAACTTCATTGGTTTTCTCATGAAGTTTGTCTCATCATGAGCAAATGTCCTTCTAGCGCCATATTGAATGCGAGAGATACAGCAGGGGAAGATTTTCAGTGAATAATAACTAAAATTCTTTCTTTTGTGGCTTGAGAAAAGTAGGAGTATAGCACACAAATGATATAGACACATTTTAAAAGACTTTGTCATTGTGACGAACCTAGTGCCCTTCACATTCATTTTATGGAAAAGAGCAACTAGAAAATTTGGTATCACTTTACATTAATTTCCCATTGAAGCATTAACTAACAATGAGCAGTATATTTGAAACAGTATTTAATCATCTTTGTTAATGTTAGTTAATAAAAGTACAACTGTTTATTGTTAGTTCATGTTAGCTCAGGTCCATTAATTAATATTAACAGATACAACTTTTGATTTTGGTTTCATTTTTCCTCTTGAGAACCTTATAATAAAGTAAAAATTAAAATAATTAAAAAGCCAAAATATTTATAGTGTCTGAACAAATTGAATATCGATTCCAAATGGAGACACTGAGAGAATGGATTGGCAGTGGAGGCCCAGGGCTTATTCACACCGTCTAAATAAAGCAGGGTAATCAGGAGCTGGAAATAGGATTGTAGGATGCGGTGATTATCTGTCTGTCGCATGTTACGCTGTGACAAGAACCAGTGAGACTATTTATTTCCACACAGCTTTGCCTTTGATGCAGTCTATCCATTTACATGAGAGAGTGCTGCTGAACATGGTTCGGTGTTGTTGAAGGCAGCCCTGGGGACAGACAGCAGCTAATTGAGTTTGTGATGTTGTTATTGGGCGCTGATGCCGATGAAAGCCGGGTCACAGCTAGGAGTTACGTTCAGAAGTCAATAGGCAAAGGTGACTATCATGCAAATGGGATTAATCTATATGTGCGACTGTTTTAACCAGGTCATGTCTAAGGTCGTCTCACTGGGATTTCAGTGGCATTACAGGTAAGGGTCACATTCATTTAGGATTATTTGCTGATGATTCCATAATGTCAATATTTCATGGATATACAGTTTGCTTATGAGCATGAATGTACAGAGGATCCAAAAAGTGTTTGGACTCTTCAGTCACACTTAGAAATGTTTGAATGGCATTGCATGAATTAAAATATCAAACAGTGGTGTCTGCTAACAAATGATGGTAAAGCTTTTCTCTGAATTTTTTTTGAAAATGACATTTAACAAACTAGTGTCAATAATGACTTCATTTAAAAAAATAAATAAACATTTACTACCAGCAGTGTAACCAAAGATGTACTTCATCACGTTAACAAGTCCTAATATTTTCCGTCTTCATTTTAAACAGTACATATTTATAGTTCTGTCATGAAACTCTAGATGGCGCAGACTGATAACTTCTTAATGCAGTGTGCTTGCAATCACATTATTCATAACATGGCACAAATTGATTGGTCTCTACTGATTGCATCTGTGAGTTTGCTAATCCACATTTAAATATTTTGGTTCAGTGTTTGCTATAAACAAGTCTTGCAGCATTCTATCAGAAATCCTCCACCTCCCCCAGCTCCACCTGTCTAGAGGTGCTTTGGCTGCTATGAGTAATTAAGCTGCTATGCTTAATTACTCACCCTCATGTCGTTCCACACCCGTAAGACCTTTGTTCATCTTCGGAACACAAATTAAGATATTTTTGATAAATATCAGTAAGGCCTCCATTGCCAGCAAGATAATTAAAGGTGCCCTAGAACATTTACAAGATGTAATAAAAGTCTAAGGTGTCCCCTGAATGTGTCCGTGAAGTTTCAGCTCAAAATACCCCTTAGATTTTTTTTAATTAATATTTTTAACTGCCTATTTTGGGGCATCATTAGAAATGCGCCGATTCAGGCTGCTGCCCCTTTAATTGCTCGCGCTCCCTGCGACGGCTCTTGTCTCCGTGGATACAGTAATAAACGATGGTAACTTTAACCACATTTAACAGTACATTAGCAACATGCTAACGAAACATTAAGAAAGACAATTTACAAATATCACTAAAAATATCATGTTATCATGGATCATGTCAGTTATTATTGCTCCATCTGCCATTTTTCGCTATTGTCTTTGCTTGCTTACCTAGTCTGATGATTCTGCTGTGCACATCCAGACATCCTGCCCTTGTCTAATGCCTTGAACATGGGCTGGCATATGCAAATATTGGGGGCGTACTTATTAATGATCCCGACTGTTACGTAACAGTCGGTGTTATGTTGAGATTCGCCTTTTCTTTTAAACAAATGAGATTTACATAAAAAGGAGGAAACAATGGTGTTTGAGACTCACTGTATGTCATTTCCATGTACTGAACTCTTGTTATTCAACTATGCCGAGGTAAATTCAATTTTCCATTCTATGGCACCTTTAACACTTTCAGATGCCCAGAAAGCTACTAAAGACATATTTAAAACAGTTCATGTGACTAGTGGTTCAACCTTAATGTTATAAAGCAGTGAGAATACTTTTTGTGCGGCAAAAATACAAAATAACCACTTTATTCAACAATATCTAGTGATGGGCGATTTCAAAACACTACTTCATGAAGCTTCAAAGCTTTACGAATCTTTTGTTTCAAATCAGTGGTTCGGAGCACATATCAAACTGCCAAAGTCACGTGATTTCAGTAAATGAGGCATCGTTACATCATAAGTATTTCGAAATTTCAATGGTTCACCACTGGGGGGTGTGACTTTGGCAGTTTGATTCACGCTCTGAACCACTGATTCAAAACAAAATATTCATAAAGCTTCGAAGCTTCATGAAGCAGTGTTTTGAAATCACCCATCACTAGATATTGTTGAATGTTGAATGTTGTTTCTTTTGGGTTTTTTTACGGCGCACAAAAAGTATTCTCGTCGGTTCATAACATTAAGGTTGAACAAATGTAGTCACATGAACTGTTTTAAATATGTCTTTAGTAGCTTTCTAGGCATCTGAAAGTGTTAATTATCTTGTTGGCAATGGAGGCCTCACCGAACCATCGGATTTTATCAAAAATATCTTAATTTGTGTTCCGAAAATGAACGAAGGTCTTATGGGTGTGGAACGAAATGAGGGTGAGTAATTATTGACAGAATTTTAATTTTGGGTGAACTAACCCTTTAAGTGTGAACTGAATGTAATGTTTTCAGACATTTAATTGCATTTTAATTGGGTTAAACTATTTTAAGGTGTCAGTGTTTCACTCTAATTATACATTTAAGTACTGAGTAATATTAATTAACTACATGTACTTACTATAGGGTTAGGATTAGCATTTGGTTTAAGGTTAGTTGCATGTAATTATGCATAATTTATAGTTATTATTAAAGTAACTACATGTAACGTGTAACAAGGACACTTTACAATAACGCATTACCATTAATTGCAATAAAATAAATGCATTATATACAGTAGTTTAAATGTATAATAAATACAGTTAGCTGAACTTTAGGGTGCCTTATGTGACCCAAGTGCATCTTTATATATTCAGAATTATTTATATTGTCTGTACATGGATAAAAATATGATAAAGGTGTTCTGCCAAATGTACTGACAAGCATTTATGGTAGACTAAAATATACTTTTAGTATATTTTTAAACTTTCAGTCATTTCTACTGACACTTGCATCTCATGTATTTAAATATATTTGTAATTACTCATTTAAATTAACTTTAAATAATTATTATTGTTAGTCAACACATCAAAATAAGTGAATTATTTAAAGCACAACAAAACATTAAACATAATGATTCAAAATGTACTTTAAAGTTAAACATTTAATTTGGCATTATTACACAGTGCACTTAAAAGTGTACTTAAGTGTGTTAATTCATTAAGATTGTTTGCTAGTACAGTTTTTGAAAAATATACTTTTATTTGAAGTACACTACAAGTGCACATCCAATACAATACAAGCGCACTTCTTTTTCACAAGCATAGGCAGCATCCTAATGGATACAGAAACCTTGTAAGAGAATTTTGGAACATAGACATGATTTGAATGATGGACAAATCAGTTCCAAATCAATTATTTATGGGATGCCCAATCAGTCACTTATTTGCTGTCTTATCCAGTGTTCCAGATGCAACTGATTTAGAAGTACTAAAAGTTGAAGATGTCCAACTTCCAGTGGTTATTTACAAGTTTGGAACTTAGAATTAGAATGCAGCTCTCAATGTAATCCATCGACAGCATGACAGCTCACTAGTGTTTGGAAAAGAACGAATGTCACACCAGATTGTTGATTGCATGTGTTTGCATGAATACACCTGTGCTAACAGACATGAGTGTGTGCTCTGATTGAAATCATGGTGGACAGTCGCAGTGTCTGTCATCGGTAAGCTTTCATTCACACCTGCCGTCCAGAACAGAGTGAAACTCATCATCAGCTGTTATTAGGGCTCAGATCAAAACCATGGCAACAGACATGTACTGCATGATGAGGAGGGGAGAGGTGCAGTGCACTGTGGGAAACGAGGCTAATCTCCATTAGTTAGCATGAAAATTAAACCTTCTGCTCTCAGTGTCAATATTATATGACAAGCATCGTGAGAATGAATGCTGTATGTAGCATTGAAATGTCCGTTCTTTTTAGTGAATCAGTTTGTTTAGACACTTAAACGGGATTCATGATTTGAGTCCCTGTGTGACAGTAGCTATGTTTTAAATCAAAGCTGCAAATTTCCATCCCGTGTGTTCAAGAGAACAAAATCGTCACTTCCTTGGAAATTGGTGCAAAATATCTGTAAAAGTGGAAGTTGATGGAATCGGGGAAGAAACTGTGGCTCTTTTTTCCTCCATCAGATGACTATGATGCAGATGAAAGACAATAAATGCTGTCATGTTGTCTTGTGTTTGGAGGTGGATGCCTAATGTTTGGGAAAACAATCATGTGAGACGCTTCTGGGTGGGAATTATATCCAACCATTTTGATGACAGACTTTGGCTCAGACGTTTCAGAACCACCAAACCAACATTTGAGATGGTGTAAAATAAAACAGATTTTCTGGTTGGTCCAGTTATCCAATCACATCTTCTGCCGAGACAAAGTCACAAGAGTTTTTTTGTTGTGCATTGAGGGATTTATTCAGTAAATGTGTTTCCATCGTAGTTTATGCGCAAATTATCTTATCATGAGCGCATGTTTTTTTTATGCACATTTTTAGAATTTATGCGCATCTTGGCGTTTCCATCCAGCGTTTTTTTAATGCGATATCCCAAAATAAAAAAACATGCGCTCATATAGAAACATAGCTTTTATCTATTATCATATCTTTTTTGCCTTCATAATTTTGCATCACAATGTAATAACTTGTTCTGCCTCTGAAACATCTTCTTTTTTCTTTTTTTTTAAGTTAACGCCTACTTTTCAAGATCCAATCAAGTTCCGTCCTACATTTTTCAGAATATGCTTTTACTTGGCTATACATCAGATTTCAGAAGTAAAACAGTTTGCAAACAGGATTTCATTTTTTATTTTTTTTTTTATGTGCAATAACAAGAAGCCATCCTCCTCATGTGCTCATTTTGCTCAGTCTTCTCAGTGAAGTAGTTTTCAGTGTCCCTGTGTGCATATGTGTGGTTTCTGTTTGTATTGCATCTATAATGCCTCAAAAACATTTGTAGAAAGATTTATATAGACAGTGTGTGTGATGTCCATAAGCGGATGCAAATGACTCTGATTGCATCTTTAGAATCTCATGCACAGAGTCTTTCTTTTCATGTCTCCCCAGCATTCAGCCTTTTGTTGAGCTGCCTGTTTATAAAGAGAGAGAGAGAGCGAGACCCATGTTGCCATGACTGTTGCCAGCATAGAGTCCATCTTAGTGTGTTTCCCAGTTAAATCAACAGATCGAGAAGAAATACTGCCGGCATGGTTTCATTTTGGATGATATTTTCTGCCTTTTTGGTAGGTAATTTCTTTTTTTAAATGCTCATTTACAGGAACACTTTATACATGTCTACAGGTAGACCGGCACAGACTTTTGGTTCTTATGAGAAGCTTGTTTTTATGCTCTTGATTTATTCTTTTTTATTTAGGAAATTGATGTTTTAGTACATGAGACTAGTATAACCTTTTTTCTGCTCCTCTTTGTTATTCCTGAACAATTACAGAATAAATGTATGTATTACAGCAGGGTTTCCCAAAATGGGTGTTTGTGAGGAAATTGCAGGGGGTTTGTGAGTTGATGAAAAGCTAATAATGAATTAACTAATCAAAATCTAAGATTAACATAAATATAAAAAATAAAAATAAAAACATTTTGTCGGTAACATTTTGATAGTCAACATGTCAACTTATTCCATTAACCCTAACCTTAACCTAACAGTCTACTAATACTCTAATGAGAGTTAGTTGACATGAAGTTGCAAGTTACTTAGAGTTAGTAGAATGTCTAAAGTGGGCTATTGAAATAAAGTGTAAATATAAAGGGTTTGCTTTACCTGCATGTCATGTGACAATTAACTGATATCGGAGAACAGAACATGCAAATCTCTTTTTAAACTATTGAAAAATTTACCTTAAAATCCCAGGGTATACTTTAAACCTAGTAAGCTGCCTCTGCTGTATACTGTCTACATATGTCTCATTAGTGAGCGACATACGTAAGCAGCAACTAGTCAGATAGCGTTCCTCATGCTCCTCACAGCTGATTTCAATAGAGTTGGTGTTAGTATGTTGCTAAGCTAATACCATTTCGGGCATCCAAGACCAAGTCTTATCAACTTGAATGGGGGAATCTTGAAATCTCAAAAACTGATTGCCAAACTTACAAATAAATAACATATTTTAAAGCAGCAACCAAATCTGACATGAACTGTCCCATAAATGTTGTTTCTTATGCTCAAATATCTTTAAAAAGGCTTATTATTCAGGCTTGGACCAGCCAATGTGCATGTCATAAGTGCATGTCTCAAAACACTGACTGTTTCTAATGCAACTGGAGCTTCTAACGTCAGCTGCAATGACGCAATTACTTTACCAATCAGCGATCGGCACTTTTATTTAGAAGGCGGGACTTATTTTACTATATATCTCTTTGTATATCTAAAGTCTTTGATAACACACACTAAAATTGGACAAAAAGTAAAATTTGTTTGTTAATACCTTTAGGAATTGAGTTAATTACATTTGAAACAGCTAAAAGGTGCAGGGAGCATAGAGGTTAAAATAGTGCTTACGTAGGCAGTTCAAGGTTTTGAAACAGAGTCATAGACAACATTACATTGTTTTTGTGATTGCTAAACCACTGCACTTATAGATAAATTAGCCAGATAGGATTAAACATACTTTTGTATAGTCTTGGACTGCACAGGCTGTAGCACAGCAAAAACTGATTATGTAACAGTTTCAGTTTAGTTTTAGTGACCTGGAGATATGAACTGTATAAAAATATTAGCACTTAAATACAAAGTTCTGTCATGAACCTCTAAATGGCATAGGCTGATAGGTCCTTAACTCAATCTACTAGCAATCACATGAGCTCACTGCTCAACTTTCAAATACTTGTTCAGCAATTTCTGTAGCAGCTGCAGTGCGCTTTCAGAAAAACTCCACCTGAATTCCCCAGGTCCACCTGTATAGATCTGCTATGGGTAATTCATGTATGCTATATTGTACAGCAGCAGCATGTCTTACTTGCTCACAGCAGCATGTCGCATATGTATTGTCAGCAGCAAGCCCTAAACTTGCTCTGCAGCAGCAATAATCAACAGCAGCAGCATAGCAGATCTATTCTGCCAAGACCAAACATATTAACATTGTCATATCCATTACCGTGACCATGACAAACCGTCTGAGAGTTGCCATGACAGAAATATAGAACATGCTATTTCTAGACCAAGGAAATGATAGGGTCACTTTTTCCTTGTATGCATACCAGACTGACAAAAGATCTGCAAAGAATTTTCTACAGGCTTTTCAGTCAGTATCTTAAGTCTCCTTTTTCTATTGTAAATTCAGCATGTATATTCAGTCAGTATCATTTTTAATCACATGTTAAAGGATTAGTTCACTTTCAAATTAAAATGTCCTGATAATTTACTCACCCCCATGTCATCCAAGATGTCCATGTCCTTCTTTCTTCAGTCGAAAAGAAATTAAGGTTTTTGATGAAAACATTCCTGTATTTTCCTCCATATAGTGGACTTCAATGGCCTCCAAACGGTTGAAGGTCAAAATTACAGTTTCATTGCAGCCTCAAAGTGTTCTACACGATCCCAGACGAGGAAATAAGGGTCTTATTTAGAGAAACCATTGCTCATTTTCTAAAAAAAATAAAAAATTATATATGTTTTAACCATAAATGCTCATCTTGAACTAGCTCTCTTCTTCTTCTCTATTAGAATTCCGGCAGTGTAGACGCTGCTAAGTGTATAACTGCCCTCCACAGGTCAAAGTTTGAACTAATTGTTATATACTTGCCCTAGCATATTGTATATGACAATTTAGTTCAAACTTTGACCTGAAGAGGGCAGGTCAAAATATAAAATAAAATGATACAAAATAGATTAATTTTTCCCTATGTAGGTAGGGTAACTGGTTAGGTTAATTAGGTAAAGGTTTCACAGATTCATTTATGGAGCAAATTACCTCTTAAGTCATCTGAGAAAATCTCTATGAATGAAGACTTGCTTATTTTGATAAGTTTAGTGATGCCCTCATCCTGAGACACTCTCATTTTAGCAATAACTACATCTGACCCTTTTGAATCTTTAAATTAAATGGCAAACCCTGTTAATAATGGTAATTTCAGTGTGTTTTTAAAAACTATTCTAATCCAATTTGTGCTTTTAAATCTTTATCGTGGTATATGTTTTAAAAGTATATGAGTTTTTGCTATGTTGTGCTCACTTAGCAATGAGCATTAGAAAAATATTCTTTAAAGGAAGCCAAAAATGACCTGGAAAACCTTGCCAGCATACATCTGTGTAGAGAACAACATTATCCAAATCCTCTTCTTTGACAGAAGCCAGAGAGCTCTCATTAGCTTCAAGGCTATCTCTAAGCCAAAGTTTGGAAGTGGAAATGTAATGGCAGGAATATGGCGCTTTTTCCTTTGGCCCTTGATTGAGTTGTTCAGGGTTTGTCCTTGGAATGGTTTTGGGTTTTTCCTGTCTGGCTTGACCTCCCACATTGTGCTGAAAGCACAAACAAATCAGCTGCTTCCTCCCGTTGAAGTTTGTCATCCTTTTAAAGCAGTTAAAAGACAGCTGGTTTCAGTATTGCTTGAGGTATAACTGGAAAAGTGCACTGCACAATATTCCTTTTTTGACATGAGCCCAAGAGTGTGAATGGCAGGGAACTTTTTCTGATCCAAACACACTGTCACATGGTCTTCCATTCTGTGTTTTCTGTATATAAAATGTAGATTGCTGAAGGGAAATCATCCCTGTTGAAAGCCAGCTATAGCTTGGAGAGAGATGCCCAAAAATAGATGAAATTCAAAGGACTCTTTGCATTTAGATTCCTGGAAAAAGACTGAAACTGTGCCAGCTTCGCTGGGTAAATCTGGGTCGCATTTGGCAAGGACAAGCAGACTGGTGCACTGCATACAGAACTATCTCAGCTGCCAGTCGAGTACGCCAGAGGCATGAGTGTCCTGATCTTCCATGATGCACCATTACATGGATGTGTTAATGAGCTCATTGGCATGGCAATGGATATGACAATGTTGATATGTTTGGTCTTGGCGGAATAGATCTGCTACGCTGCTGCTGCTGTTGATTATAGCTCCTGCTGCTGTAGAGCAAGTACGGGACTTGCTACTGCCAATACATTCATGGCACGCTGCTGTGAGCAAGTAAGACATGCTGCTGCTGTTCAGTAAATAGCATACATTAATTACCCATAGCAGATCGATACAGGTGGAGCTGGGGAAGGTGGAGGGTTTCTGAAAGCGTGCTGCAAATGCTACAGCAAATTCTAACCAAGTATTTGAAGGTTGAGCCACAACTCACTGGCTACTGATGCAGCAGGAACCAATCAGCTGTGCCCTATAGAGAAAGATGTGATTGCTAGAAGATTAAGGACCTGTCAGCCTGTGCCATCTAGAGTTTCATGACAGAACTTTGTATTTCAACATGACCAATATGTTGGCAGGAACAAAATATCGGCTGTTTGTGAACTTCAGGGTGTAATATTCTAAACTGCAATAGCAAAATTATGAGATGTTATATGAGACATTGAAAGAACTGTTAGAACCATTATTCTGCTGCCACAAGTCAATGTGAAACACTGTTCACAACCCATTTGATTTCCAATTGACAATGATATGTTAGGCAGAGCTTGATTTTACCTATTGGGAATAGTGTGCGTTAGTGCCAAGTTTTGTGTTTTTTTACCATTCTATTTTCCCATAGAGATTTTTTTTTTTTTTTTTTA
>RJVU01029436.1:7581162-7624541 GCA_003731715.1 Anabarilius grahami
CGTTAAAGCTTTATAAGCCATTAACCAAACCAACCAACTTTTCAGGTGAATCACAACATTACAAACTATGATTTGAAGGGGAAAAAAGTATCTGAAAACCAGACAAAGGTATAAGACTGTGTACTTAACAGCTTCAATTTGGGAAAGAACTACAATGAATGACATCATAAACTTGAAAACAATAGAGGAATATAAAACTATTGATGTTTACATCATTGGCTTCATGGAAGTGGGCGGGGCTAAAGTGTTCTTTTGGTGTGATTAGCTTGTCATAATTCTCTGATTGGTGGAGATTTTTCACAGAATCATGAGTAATGTAGTTTTTCAACAGGAATTCCACTGTTAAAAACAATTATTTTACAAATAAGATGAAATGATATAGGTTGATGGCATCAACAAAAGCATATATCATTTTTGTCTCACAGTAGATCTGTCTTTAAAGGTTTATTTTATCTTTAAAATTTCATTCTGTTTATTCCGTTGTTAAAAGTGTGCATTACATATCATTACATATGATACATTGTATTGTTACATTATGTGATTATGATGATGAAATGTTTTATTTGGACTGAATTTTGATGAATTTGATAAATACTGTAAGGCTAGAAATGTGCATTATAAAGTAAATGTGATTAATACAGATTTGATGTATTTTTAACCTAGTTTTGCTTTGTTCAGGTAGACAGTGCTATAGGGATCAACTGCATCAAAAATGACGTTAATGACGTTAATGACTCTAGTGGTTTCTGCAGTTCTGATCCAACATTGCTGAAGGAAGAGCACTTTGACTCACATAATGTACTTTTATTCTTTGTCGTCATGAGTTCTTTTGTTTTGAGAGAGTTATCGAGTGCACTTATACAACAGCTTTATGAGCAAATGGATAAAAGAAACTGACTGCTCTCACCTATCAGGCAGGAGACCCATATAATTGGTTCTGATGCTAAGCTCATTTTCAGATCAAAAGCCCTCCGGGATGACTTTGCTTGAATGTGTGCTGCTGAAGTCGGCAGTAGTATGGAATGTTACTCCCTGTGCGGTGGCTTCCGTTTTTATTTATTTTTTTTCCCAAATTAACTTTAAGGAGGTCTCGGGCCATAATTAAGGAGGAGTAAACATCTAATGAAGGAATGTTGGAGCATTGATTGCTGTTTTATTTTGTAGTCTAGTGAATCAAGGCATCA
Source organism: Anabarilius grahami (assembly GCA_003731715.1). NCBI lineage: Eukaryota > Metazoa > Chordata > Actinopteri > Cypriniformes > Xenocyprididae > Anabarilius > Anabarilius grahami. Next base: position 7,582,347 of record RJVU01029436.1, read on the forward strand.
TTGACCATGTTAAAATACACGGCACCTTGGCAGGTTCTCTGCCTCACTTTGGAAAAGATCCCAAAGGTAAGACATTATTATTATTTTAGAGCTTAACATGGATTTTGAGCTGTCCTTCCATGATTTTGTGCTCTTTGAAGATTTTTTTGAGATGCAAGAATCGGCTGAGGGTTGTCTGCTGCTATTGTTGAGATGATTGCAACTGTGATGAGAAAACTTTGCAACATTTCAAATGACTTTACATCAAATAAGATGTAAAGAGAAAAAGTATTGTAAATTACAGCTTGTTCAGGAGCAAGAATCACTATTTATTTTACTTTTAAATCAGAAGATTTTCTGTCTTTATCTTTTTGTCAACTGTACAGCAATGCCAATAACAAATTTTGCTGACACTTTATTTCCGTAGTCCACATTAGACATTCTACTAACTATAAGTAACTTTGCAAGTACATGTCAACTAACTCTCATTAGAGTATAAGTAGACTGTCTGCTAATAGTTAATTAAACTTAATTTCTGCTAACACTTTGTGATGCTCCCCCAACAGACAAACTACTGACTAGTATACTGACTTTGCAAGTATATGTCTTATTATTGACAGAGTTAGTTGACATAGTTGTGAAGTTACAAACTGTATAGTTAGTAGAATGTCTAAAGTGAACCATCGAAATAAAGTGTTACCACAATTTTTTGATGTATTCTTGCATGACATGATGTTCGTTTAGTGTCACTCTTGTCTATTTTAGTTGGCATCACAAAAACATTTAGACATATATTTAAGTTGAAAATGCAGCCTAGCTGTTTCTTTTTCTGAAGAACCTAACCGTAACACAAAGCAGGGTTTACCACAGCACAGCTCTGCCTGCAACCTGGATGCTAAATTTAGAGTAGAAGATGTGCTCTATTTCTCTTCTCCCACTGGGCTTGGAAAGCAGGTTAACCGAGAGTTTGATGGTCACACTAGAAGCCATAGAGTTCACTCTAAGACTAGCTTTAATGAGTTGTGTATTAAAAGGAATATTTGGTAACACTTTGCAACATTGACACTGTTATTGAACTGAATTGCATCAAAACTGAACTGAATTGAGCTGGATAATGACACTATTGTCTTCAATTGATGAACTTTACAACATTGACTACATTTACATATGCACCAGTAATGTGATTATTTCCAGTAATCAGAGTAAGGACTCAACATGACTCGAGCAAACATTAAACAAGTAATTTTCATTATTTTGATTATTCTCTAACAATTGTGGTCTCACATACAGTAGGTGTGTTACTGGTCAAGCTCTTCCAGTGCACACAGATCTGTTCGCTGGTTCTTTGGTATGCCTTTTTCGGAGTGTCTATTTACACTAAGTGCAAATAGCATCCCTTGTTGGCAAATGCTATTTACACTAGCTCGGCCCACCAATGTCTGGTTGGACCACTCAAGAGATGTATGGAATTCTACGTCTTCAATGGTGCAGCAGTAGTGACTAAGGCTCGCAAATCCGCCTTTTGCTGAGCTCGCATTTATTTTCAATAAAAATGAAAATAATGTTCTAAAAGTGGAAACAATCGAGTGTTTAAAAATATTAAAAGTGTTTATTGGGTAGGGTTAGGCCGGGGAAGGTGTAGGGAGGGGTTTTTTTTCTCCCAATAAGGCAGCATCGATTTAATAATTTTAATAAATATAATCATTTACACTCTATGATATTATTGCATCCTGTTAACCCTTTGATGCATAACATGGGTCAAAAATTACCCGGCTGAGATTTTATTTTCTATATCTTTGCAAGAAATTAATTTCATCATTCAGTATTCCAGGTATTCCTCAATTAACTTCTTTTTGATCATCACAAATCCTCATTTTAAATTTTTTTTTCTTACTTTTTGAATAAAAATAATTTTTGTATCACTACCCTTCCAATGCGCAACATGGGTCAAAAATGACCCGTATTCATTTCCTATGTAATTTCAATCATGGTTGAGTGTTTCTTTGCTAAATCTATAAAAGAAATGTATTTTATCATTCATTTATTCCAGGTATTCCTTAAATATCTTGTTTTTGATTGTCAAAAATCATTATGTTCATTTTTTCTTTTTTACTTTATTAAAAAAAAAAACTGTTTTTGTATGTCTACATCAATTTTACACACATGGGTCAAAAATGACCCGTATTCATTTCCTATGTAATTTCAATCATGACTGAGTGTTTCTTCGCTGAATCTTTGAAAGAAATTTAATTTGTCATTTATTTATTCCAGGTATTCATTAAATATCTTGTTTTTGATTTTCTACAAATAATTGTTTATTTTTTATTTCTTACTTTATAAACAACACAGTTTCTACATCAATTTTACACACACGGGTCAAAAATGACCCATATAGAAATCTTTAATATTTGCAAATTTTTGCAAGTAGGAACATATTTACTGCAGACAACTGTTCATCAACCACACATTTCACATCTTAACAAGGCTACTTTTGTATATTTGATGGATGCAAGTCTTATTATATTTAATATATTAGGCTATATATTTCATAATTTTTTATTTTTTGTCATAAATCAATGCAATTGGTCACCCTTTAAATCTGTCAGTGTTCCTGAAAAGTAACAGTTTTGGACATATACAACATGGGTCTAAAGTGACCTGAATTAGTTATTTTCTATATCGATATATTACAATAAATTAATTTCATCATTCATTATTCCAAGTATTACTCAATAAACAAATCCTTATTTAAATTTTTCCTTTCTTTTTCAATGAATTTTTTTTTGTGTCATTATCTTTCTAAAGGCCAAAGTATACTTCATGTTTTATGCGTATGTGAGGGTCAGCATACAGATTTTTGTAACTTTTTATAATTTCCGCCTGATTTCTGTGCAACCTGCACATACACATTTAAATTGTGTTCGACTGTTCGCAAAGTATTCTTTCAGCTTTTTTTACAGTGATGTCATCATCCACCTCAGTTCTGTTGAGGACCAGCCGCTAACACTCTAGATAAAGAAAATTAAAAGCACAAGAATATTCAAATATTCAAATTCAAATACACTTATTATATATTTTCACTGTTGGACAGAAACCTTGTTCAAAACTGTTACTTTTTAGGAACACTGATAGATGTAAAAGGTGACCAGTAGCATTGGTTTATGACAAAAAAATAAAGATTATGAAATATAATATATAGCCTATGAAATATAATATGACTTTCATCCATCAAATATACAAAACCAGCCATGTTGAGACGTGCGAAAATTTGCAAAGGTTTCTAATATGGGTCATTTTTGACCCATGTGTGTAAAATTGATGTAGAAATACAAAAGCTATGATTTGTGAAAATCAAAAACAAGATATTTAAGGAATACCTAGAATAAATAAATGACAAATTACATTTCTTTCAAAGATTCAGCGAAGAAACACTCAACCATGATTGAAATAACACAGGAAATGAATACGGGTCATTTTTGACCCATGTGTGTAAAATTGATGTAGACATACAAAAACTGTGTTTGTTTATAAAGTAAGAAAGAAAAAATGAACATAATGATTTTTAACAATCAAAAACAAGATATTTAAAGAATACCTGGAATAAATGAATGATAAAATACATTTATTTCAAAGATTCAGCAAAGAAACACTCAGCCATGATTGAAATTACATAGGAAATGAATACGGGTCATTTTTGACCCATGTTGCGCATTAGAAGGGGTTTTCATAGCTTGCGCAGTACAAAAATACTGAGCAAATAGTATCTGCCAATATAAAGTATAGATAGCATCTAATTACTATTTACTCTTTTTGCAGAGAACTGACAGTTTTACATGGTGTAAATAGAACCTATCGCTATTTGTACCTAGTGTAAATAGCATATCGTTAAGAAAATGCTGCTATTGTCCCTTAGTGTAAATATAATATATTGCTATTTTCACTTAGTGCAAATAGCCGCTGCCTTTTTTTCGGTGATGCCTAAAACATCTCGATTTCAATATTTTTGACTATCAGGATACTGCATTATATTTATTTTGTGCATTGTTGTCAACATAAACTCAGCAGCCCAAAAATGCATATGCACTCTTTGGTAAGAGTGGAATAGATGCGATTAAAGTGTTTTCATGCCTGCTTGCAAATAAAATTTTACAGAGATTTACAGCTTCAATTTAATAGAAGTAATGCATTTACATGAGGTAACGTTTGACCGCGATATTGCCTAAATCTCCTTAAAATCACTTTATGAGGGTGCAAGTAAATGTAGTCATTGACGCTTTATTGAACTGAATTAAATTAACATTGAATGAAGTTGAGCGGAATATTTTAAATGTTTAGAAAGTAGCTGCTTGGGGTTGTTATCATAGCCATTGAATGGATTGACTTGCTTAACAAAGTTTGGTGTTTTCTAGACTCTAGAAGATTTTAGAATGCAATTAGTATTACTGCCCTGTCACTATTAGACTGGTTCTAAGTCAATTATGCTCCTTTGAACTTTATACCATGATGTCTCAAAAAGCCTGCGAGGTGTGTAAGTGTCCGTGTACTCATATCCCCTGAGTAATGGACATAAGCCTTTAAGCCACTGTAATTCAGTTTTCACTAACTGGGGTTGGTGCCATTTTTAATGGCTCTTAAGCCAGGTTATTTTCAGGACAGCAAGCTGTGTTCCAACCAGCTCTAGTAGTTGTAAGTACTAAGGATAATTGAAAGAGTTCTACAATGAGTTTCAGCCTTTTATAGTAGACAACACATTCACGATATAATATTCTGATTGAGCTCCTCGGGCGAGACCATCCTTGTTTTCATTTAAGGTGTTGATGTTTCTCATTTTACCCTTGGGCCCGGCTGACAATATCCTGTTGAGCTTCTTCTACATGTCTTCCCTTAGATTAGAGGTCATATTTTAGGCAGGGCGGCGACAGGGTGTTAAGCACAATGTCCTGTGTTTATTCTCCTCTTCATCTCCTTGTCTCTAAACGTGTTGTCCTTTCAGTTCTCGGTCTACAAGGACATCTGATGTTTTCTTTGTTTAGTTTTTTCAAACCATCTCCACTAAAAGCCGATATATTTTTTCCTTTCTCAAAGAGGTTGGCATATTCTTCCACAAACACTACTTTAATTCTTTTAGAAGTGAGGACAGTAGGCAGTATTTTCTGAAGCATAAAGTGTTCAGAAACTTCAGCTGCTTCCTCTTTCTCTCTCTCTCTGGTCTGACTTAGAGCTCCAAGTTCTAGAAGTGTCTCTCTTTAAAAATAAAATGGTTGCGTGGAACACAAAAGGAGAAATTTTGAAGTCTTCTAAATAGCTTTGTGTGAGAAACAGGTTGAAGTTTATGTCATTACTAAACAGGGGTGCGTTTCCCGTACAACGATGTAACCCACTGCTTCACTACCATAGTACGATGCATCGTTGAACAAATCAACTGTTTCTCGAAACCGTACTGTCGCAAACCTGTTGTTCAACCACATTGGTGAATGATGTTTCGCAGGTGGTGAGTAATAACTTCTTTAAATGAATCCGTTTGAGATCGAATTAATGCTAGATTTTCTGCTATAAATTACGGACATTGCATTTGAGGACTAATTCTCATTTTCCTCAGTTATTTTGCTTTATTTTCAGATTCAGTCATAGGCTCGTTCTTACGTTTCAGGGCTTGACGCACATGCACACTGTTCAAAAACGGTGCTTAAAATCTAACTAAAATATGTAAATGACATTTGTATATATTCAAAATAAAAGATATACATTGTACTTAATGTCAGCTTGCTTATTTTGCTCAAGATAGCAATTTATTAAGTCCACATATCATAAAAACAAAAAGCTTCTAACCACAGTGCGAGAGCTGTCGTTCCAACCACACAAGTTTGCAATGTAGTTTGCGAATGTTCATTTGAGCTATGGTTTGGGGATACACCAAATCATTGAACTATGTTAGTAACAATGGAACTTGCAATCTTAATTAGCCTTAGTTGGCTAATTTCAAAAACTTGAGTGAATAATAACTTGAATTTTAGGCTGTTTCTCCTCCAGCAACTTGAAATACAGTGCACCAGTCATATGGGCTACTTTTACTAAGATTTGGTGTTTTTGTTTGAAAGCTTAATCTTTGCTCATTGTAATTGCAACATATTCAAAATAAGAACCGTCTTCATAAATTCCACTTTTGTGTTCTGTTTTACTTTTGAGTGAACTTTTGCTCATAGGCTCCCTTTAAAGGCTGTGCATGGAAACAGCATTTAAGCTTTCTCTGTGCAATTACTTTTTCCTGCCTATTATGTTTTTATATATATATACAGTACAGTCCAAAAGTTTGGAACCACTAAGATTTTTAATGTTTTTAAAAGAAGTTTCGTCTGGTCACCAAGGCTACATTTATTTAATTAAAAATACAGTAAAAACAGTAATATTGTGAAATATTATTACAATTTAAAATAACTGTTTTCTATTTGAATATATTTCACAAAGTAATTTATTCCTGTGATGGCAAAGCTGAATTTTCAGCATCATTACTCCAGTCTTCAGTGTCACATGATCCTTCAGAAATCATTCTAATATGCTGATCTGCTGCTCAAGAAACATTTAATGTGTACAATTGTACAAAATATTTGTGTACAATATTTTTTTTCAGGATTATTTGATGAATAGAAAGTTCAAAAGAACAGTGTTTATCTGAAATCTAATCTTTTGTAACATTATAAATGTCTTTACTGCCACTTTTGATTGATTTAATGCATCCTTGCTGAATAAAAGTATTCATTTCTTTAATTTCTTTTCAAAAAAATAAAAATAAAAATTCTTACTGACCCCAAACTTTTGAACGGTAGTGTATAATGCTACAGAAGCTTTGTATTTCAGATAAATGCAGTTCTTTTGAACTTTCTATTCATCAAGAAATCCGGAAAAAAAAAGTACACAACTGTTTTCAACATTGAAAATAATCATAAATGTTTATTGAGCAGCAAATCAGCATATTACAATGATTTCTGAAGGATCATGTGACACTGAAGACTGGAGTAACGATGCTGAAAATTCAGCTTTGCATCACAGGAATAAATTACTTTGTCAAATATATTTAAATAGTACACAGTTATTTTAAATTGTAATAATATTTCACAATATTACTGTTTTTTACTGTACTTTTAATTAAATAAATGTAGCCTTGGTGAGCAGACGAAACTTCTTTTAAAAACATTAAAAATCTTAGTGGTTCCAAACTTTTGGACTGTACTGTATATATTTTAATGTGGTTATGTATAGGTTAGTGTATAGGGCAAGTGGCAAGCCCAGCCCCCCCGTACACCCCACTCAGACCAGACCGCGATTTTAACCAAGAACGCAGTTTGAGCTGAGGGGGAACCCGTTCGCCGTAACACAATTTCAGCTGACTGGATATATTGATTGATTTGGCCCCATTTCTACTGGTCCCTATTCTTCCTTCAAAAGCCAAAGCATTTCTCTCTCTATTCATTCTCTGTACAGTGTAAAGTGGCAGTTACTTTAAGCTGGCTTTTGCTTTTGTCATTCGCACTTCCATTCATGGACAATCCTGGTTCTGCAGGCTCTAAAAGTGGCGACTGTGAGGATAATCTCAGTTTGTGTTGTTACTTTTGTGTAGGCTGTCTTGAGTAAGACTTTTGAGAATTATTTAAAATGACATCTTGCTTGGTATTCAAGCTATAAATAGGTAATAATTCCTAGAATGTGTGGGGTTTGAATTGTTTGGGTGTTTGAGGTTGGAATGATTGTAGTCATTTATATTAGCCACACACAAGGAGGTGTGTTATATCTGAAGAGAGCTGCCATTTATCTGACAGCTGCTTGGCAGCCACATGCACACCTGGAAATACATGGTCTCCATGTTGCCATCTTTGCTAACTGGCACTACATTCTGTGTATATTTGTCAAACATAGTCAGTGCAAGTAATAAAAAGCATTTCATTGAATAGTAGAGTGACAATAGTTCAGATTTTTCAAAATCTTCTAGTTTTTCCAGTAACAAGATATATTCAACAATTAGCTATTATAGTGTGACAAAACACTTCATTGCTTAATCTTATCACATTGTTAAAGCAAATTACAGTATCTTATTTTTATTGTGTATCACATACTTTTATTCCGATACTTTAATTAGGGTTTCTGACTTTTAGTATTAGGCACATTAACTCAAATTACAAAGATATCTGGATATTACAAAGATATTGCCCTCAAATATAGCTTCAAAGCTACATTTTATAGCAACTTAATAATATGGAAGCCCATTTCCACCACATGAGAAAAAATATCATGATTTGGTAAATCATAATTATAACATAAATATACATAATCATAACATAAGAAATTTCAACTTTTTATATCATAATTTCAATGTAGCATGTCACAATTTAAACTTATGTCAATTTCGACTTCCATTTCATAAATTTGACTTAGTAACTCATTATTTTGACTTTTTGTCATAATCTCGAGTTTTGTCAATTTCAACTTTTTATGTCATAATATTGTTTTATATCGTAATTTCAATTTAGTTCAATTTAGTCACAATTTCAATTTTTCATATCAATTTGAATTCCATTTCATAAATCTGCCTTAGTATATCATAATTAGAAACTTTATTAAAAAAATGTATCTGTTTTATCTCATAATTTAGTATCTCATAATTTCGAATTTTTGACTTTTGTAAATTTTGACTGTTTATGTCATAATTATGACCTAGTATATCATAATTCCAATAATAAATATGATACAAGTATCTCAAAATTTCTATTTTTGTCAATTTCTACGGAATCCTTATGACTTAGTTTCATAATTTCTGCCTATTATGTCATAATTTCATCTTTTTATGTCTTATTATGACTTTTTATGGACTTCCACATGTAAGGCACGTAAAATGGTAGTTTGACTAGATAAAATACATCAAGATACATTATCTAATCTGACAATGCATTATCAGAAGCCTAACAAACAAAAATAAAATACAGTCTCACAGTAGCCTCCCCAGCACTGCACACAGTTCACTGCATTATTATTATTCTTGATGCACAGTGACACACAGATTGTGGGCGGAAGGAGCTCTCTAGCAGAGGATGACACACCCCAGCCCACTGCTGTCAACATCCTCCATTAAAACACACTGGCATTCTAATCATTCCTTACAGATGCCTTCAAACTCCAAAGAAGAAGGAGAAGTTTCCAACAACCCACAACTCATATACCCATTTGGGCACCAACAACATTTTTACAGTTTTTGGAGCATACGTGAAGGAGATGAATTTCAGAAACATCTGACGCTATTAAAACGGCAGTAAAGACACTCTTTTACTAAGCAGTTTCAGTCAGCCTATCTATCATTGATATATCTGTGAAAGTGTTGTTTAGGTTGACATGAAGGTTATACTGCAGTCTTTGTATATCTCAGTAAAGAACCGATCATGTGGTGTTATTATTAGCACAAAGTCAGCCTTGTATGACTGAGTGACATTCAGTTCTCACAGCAATCTTGCCTGAATCTCTTTTGCTCTTATCTGTAATTCTATTGTTGTCCCATTTAAAAGGCACTTGTTGCCACAAGGACATTATAGTCTTACTACAGAAAAATCTTACCAGGATTTTGTCAGGGACGTACTGTACTAACTTCTATTTTGAGGTTTCAATGAAAACAATATCTAGACATCTATTTAATCATCTACCCAATTTCACAATGTGTACTACATGACCTGATAAGACATAGAAATATTAAACGCTAGCTTTTGTGAGCAAATTCCTGAAAAGAGTACACAAATCACATTGTAATTATTCAAACGGGTTGGTTACTGTGAATTGTTTGAGTTAGGGTTAGCAATAATATCATAACTGGTAGTATAGACTAATGACTCAGTTTGATTCCCGCATGCTTATTCCATTTTGATAAATGATTACGAGGCACATGAATTAAACAAATAATGATGTGCACGGATAAATCGTTTATAAGGAACACTGCAATATTCCATGAAAAACAAGAATTGTCCATTTTGATTTCATGATAACTTTAACAAGTTGTTAACAATGAATTAAAAAATATACTGGTTACTCGTTATAGCCTATTAATGTATTAGCAATATGGAAACTACAGTTTATAAACTGAATATAAACTAGTTTGCAAATGATTTTGCTTTGTTACTGTATACTTATTATAAAGTGTGAAACTTGTGTAAATGTGTAAACGTATCTAGTATGCGTAGGAGAATCCAGACAGCGTGTTTTGAGTCAGCAGTGAACAGTGTTCCCCACCCAGACGCATTATGCCTTTCCTTGTAAGGTGTCTCTGACGGCCGTACTAGAGAATTTTGGAGACTCCCTCGGTCCAGGTCAGTGAAGGGCTGAGGGCGGATCCGACAGAACGCTTCTTTGTGTGAGTACAGGAGGAGACCACACCCCTCACTTTTAAACCAGACCCCCTTTGCCCATGACATCATAGCCAATAGTTAGAGTAAGAATCTTGACTCTGCGGGACAGACAGAAGAGAGAGAGTCATTGTAGGAGAACGGACGGAAACGAGCGGTGTGGGGTGAGTGAAGTACGCTGCACACACACACACACATGAGGAAGAGGGGTGGGGGGTTGAAAGAAGTGGCCAGGAAAAGCCCTGCATTGTGTTGTCCTGGGACGAGTTTCACTGGGTCTCCTCAAAGCCTTATAGTGTGAGGTGTTGGAGGAGGACTGTTTCTCACATTACAGATTTGACAACAGGACACTCAGGACTTCTAGTATGTGCTGGTTTTTCTTTTTCATATAAAGGATTTCTAATTTCGTGGCCGAAGTCTGTTAACAAATTTGGAAAGTATGAAAGGTAGGAAGCAACTCACTCTTTGGAATTTGGTTTGGACTTTTGAGCCTAAATATAGGAGGCCTAATTTAATGTTTCCTTTGAGTCTGAGAAAGGTAATTATTAAGACGTTACGCGATCATAGCTCAGGAGATTTATTTGAAGTCTTGGTTTTGTTTCGTTTATATATCAGCTTTGTGTGAGATGTTTCTCCTAAAATCCATTTGGAAAATTAAAAATGATGATTGATGATATACTGTTTAAGTATAGAGCTATAAAATTTGATTTTGGGATTTGGAATTACTATGAACTTAACCATCTAATACAGTTTACTTATTAAATATGTAGATGTTGATACATCGTAAGTACATTTAAAGTACTTGCATTTAATTAACATTTGTACTTAAACTATTAACTTCACCCCTAACTGTAACCCAAACCATTACCCCAAAACCCCTAACCTACCTTTACTCCTAAACCCAACCATACCTCAAACTCACTAGCAGTAAATGTGGGAAATATCCAGAGCAACATGCAGTAAATACATAGGCTTGTGTGTATTTATTGTTAGTACTAGTTAAGGCCACCTAATTTAAAGTGTGACCTGGCATTTTTTTCTTGTCCATATTGAGATTTCTGATATTTGACTGCAGACTTTTGTATCTAAATACAGTTTGATGAGATATTGTTTAGATCTCTTCTTAAACTCCAAGAAGCAAAAGCATTATGCAGAAGTCTCTGTTTGCTTTCCATTGAATCCAGTTGAGAAATAATTGAGATTAATTCATGTTTTGAACTCTTGGTTCTCTGTCTGGGATGGTAGAGTTAATAATCCTATTTCAGGAGTCTTTCATCAGCAGTGTGGTTTGATGGGTCTGTCTGTATGAGCTGCTGAAAGTCATACTAGACACAGGCGTCTTGCGTAACCGTTCTTTGACCTAATAGAAGGCCCAAAAACATATTTTGAACACTTAAACCACGCTGGAAATGTCCTTTTATTATGTATGTAAGGATTTTTTTTAGGTTTTGAAAGACAAAATGAACTCTTTCTGATTGTCAGACATTGGTAGAACATGACCATATTTGATATGATGAACCTTGAGTGAAAATGACATTATACCTCCATTAAATATCACCTGGAGAACAGTTAATTAAGTCAATGCAAAAATGGCTCATAAAATATTTCTGAGAAACTCTAGCACTGTTTGTTTACAGATGCCACTTATTCTAATGAAATAAATAAGAAACATTCATACATTTCTAAACATGGCTTAAGTGCCCAAATACTTTTTGGGGCCACTCTATTGAAAGAGAAAGTAGGGCTCAAATGGTGTCTGTCTGACTAAACGCTTCCAGATGCTGTGAGGGCAACAACATGCAGAAGGCCACATAAATAGAGGCACCAATGGACCATTTTCAAAGTAAGATGACAAATGCGAGGCACTATGCCCATGAACACATTACCTTACATGTTGTATAAATATACAAGGCATTTATCTCCATCCATCTTGGCCTTTTGTAGGTTTATATACACATTCAAGACCATGCAGATACATACACACAGTTTAATTACGTGAGGCAGGGCTGTGTATCCTTCATCACTTCTATTAGACTGCCGGAGCCTGGAAGACAGCTGAAATATGCCGGGAATGTTAGAGGGGGTTTAGAGGAACATCCGTAGAGAGAGTCTGTTCCTCAGAGGACACACTGATGTCCCTTCACTTCTGACTGCTCAGGGCCACAGACTCTAGGGAATACAGATTTAATGCACAGCCACTGCAAAGATATAGCTGAGAATGGTTTATAGTTATTGAAAAGAAAAAAAAATGAAGAACCTAGAGGATTTTTGTATTGCTTAGTGGTTGCTTTTTCATTGTTCAAGAGACTCAGCTTTGAAAAAAAAGATTAAAAAATGTTAAAAGTCAAAAATGTGAGTCTAGTTTTGAAAGTAAAAAACTCTGGGTACGTTTCCACGACAACTATGTACCAAAAACTGAAAAGTTTTTCCTTTGGGTTTTTGCGTACAGACAACAACGTTGTCAAAACGATCCCCGTTCACACAGATCCGCGAAAATGACTAAAAATGTTGTATTATTCATGCCAGGCCAGTAGTTGGCGATGTCCCTTTGTAAAGAAACTACACGCCTATAGACTGAACACATAATACGCATGCCTATGATGTCACTGCTTTCACAAATTAGCATTTTTGCAGTTTACACGGAGACGATAACGGTATCATTTTCAAAAATGTGCACTTTGAAACCTGTTTTCAAAATTTTGTATTTCAGGCCATAACACATAAAAAAGTTTTAAGTTCAGTTTCAGTTTTAAGAAATCGGTGATGTGTAAACAGCCCCTCTGTGCCCCTCTGAAACTTATTTTTTGTGAAATCACATGACAATTTGTAACTATTTTATGTTTTGCAATTGCTTGCTAATTTGTATGAAATTTCATTTGTGTGTTTTCATACTCTCTGCTTATGCTTCACTGATGGTTATGTTTAGGAGTGGACTTTCATGCTTACTTTTTCACTTCATGATATGAGTAGTTCACTTCCTAATTTAAGACATTAAGTCCTTGTCTTTTTTTTTCAACTTTAAAACACTTAAGTTGAGAATCAAAGGTTGTGATTCATGTCAAACTCTTTATTGAAGACAAAAAGTGCATGGTCAATGTTGTTTTTTTTACTTTATCTTGGAAGAATTGAATGAGAAATTACTGAGTTCATATTAAAAGTAAAGTCTTTAGTAAAGTCTTTAGAAATCTGAGCACAATTTGAGAAACTGTTGAGATCTCTTTTGAGAAGACTAAGAGACTTAAGCTTAACTGAATAAGCAGGAGTGTTTGATCTCTATTAGAACTCATTGCTGAGGACTAATAGAGATATTAAAGAGATCACATTTGTGATTGGTTGGGAGTAAGAGAGGGAAACACCATGTGTTGTGCTTAATGCTTGATTTGATGTTCGTGCTCTGTGGGGAATTGCAGAACAGGACGCATGAGACTGTTAAACACGTGGCAGTTCTAAGGGAGCATCTCATGAAACCTTTCAACAACACATCCCAGTCAGATTTGACAATTCTCCAATGGTGATGTCAAACAATTTCCAGCCACTAGATCACTCATTTTCACATGAGGGAAGGAGTGGCCTCATGCAGACTAGATCAATATTTTATCATGGCTTTGTTTCAGAACTGATGAGTTGATTAAGTGTTTTGCAGTGCTCAACTCAAAGTCATAAACATTGACACTCTGTCTGTAAATGTGTCCTAGCCTGTTTTTTGTGGCTTGAGGGAAATTCACATGACTTCCTAATGTCATGATTTAGTGAGAGTTTGGGCTGAAAGCTAGTGAACACCCTGAAGGGCAGTGTGGTCTGTGTGACTGAAGAAAGGGGTCTTATTGAACTCGTGCCACATTAAAGACACATGTGACACTGCCTGCTACTCATACCCAGAATAGTTTGAGATAAGAAGGAAGTTATTAACACTGTTTGATGTGAATTAAATCTGCAGATTTACAGTTAATGTTCTGCCTTTTTAGAGTAAGCCCTCTTACATACTTACAGAACAATCTGGTAATATTTGTTTGTACACTATATTTTATGTTCATTTGGCACATAAAGAAATGAACAAAAACACTGCCTTTAATGGCTTATTGCTTTTATAAAATGCTGGTAACAGCAATATGATTAAAAATATGAATGTTCAATCAATTTAATAACTCTTAAAATTGATACACTCTTAAAAATAAGGTTCTTTATTGGCGTTGATGGTTCCATGAAGAACCTTTAACATCCATGGAATCTTTCCATTGCACAAAAAGCTCTTTGTAGTGGAAAAAAAAAATTCTTCACACTAAGAAAAAGTGGTTATTTTAAGAATTGATCAGTGAAAGCTTCCTTGACCAAAAATTGTCCCCTTTTGGAACCTTTATTTTTAAGAGTGTAACTTTAAATAGTTTTCTAATATTGTCCCCATTAAAGGATTTGCTCGGGTGTATTTATTTGCTCATAAAGACATTTTGGTTAAAAGTGTATTAGAATCACAGTTCTAATGATGTAATATAGATTTTGTTCCACCCAGTAGTAAAGCAGGAATAGATTTACTTTATGTGGCAATGAACACACCATCCTCTGAAATAGCACATGACTTTGAGCTGGAAATAAAGCTATTTCAAAACAAATTCCTCTTTTCTAGGCTGTCCAGTAAAAGAAATAACATCTCTATGCTGCACTCCCACTAGTTTATTATGCTTTTCCATTTATGGCAGGTTATATTACCATTTTTTTTTTTAACAGGTCTCTGACTAGCCTTTTCAGGAACACCAACTTTCAAACAACAGCAAACAACTGAAATTGCTCAGGCATGCACTCACCTCTAAAACATAAATGCTGAGCAAAGAAACAGAATTCCTGCAATGGCCTCTGTTTACCAGAGAATACAACACTATAACTGTTTGGTTTAGTAAAACTGCACTTTAGACAGGTCTTACAAGCAGTAACACTTTCACGTTTTTATTATCTTGTATTGATACAGTGGTTTTGTATGTTGTTAAAGGCTCGCAAAAGTTTGCTTCAGTACTGTTTACTTGCTTTGGTTTGATGCATCCTGTGGTGTCCAAACTTGGAACCAATATCAGCAAAGGTTGAAAATGTCATGCAGTTGGAAGCATAAAATAGAAACTCATATACACTAATAACATTAAAGAAAAACATAGAACATATTTTAGCAAGCTTGTCATTCCTCAAAAAACTCAATACTGAACATAACCCTGAAACTTTGAAAATGCCCTAAGATCATGTTTAAAAAAAGGCTCTGTCAGAGTTTCTTTTAAATAGGACTGTCCCATCTGGTGAATGAGTAGCAATGAAAGCAAATCATCATCTCAGTGTAATAAGTGGTATTTTCCCCTGAGGAGACTTTACAGTGCTTCATTCTGCAAACGCATCTCAACCCTCTCCCACAGGGTTACTAGACCACTTATAGGTATCAGTACCAGATCCATGGAATCGAAAAACCCCTGCAATTATTCCTTGGAAAATAAAGAGTGTCTACATAGTCTAGACGTCAGTGTTTTTTCCTTTAGTAAATAACTAGGATCTATTACCCACACCCATTAGACATAGAGATGGAGGGCATAAAGAAAACTAGGGCATGCAAAACCTTTCCTTTTATGTTTTTCTTTTAGTGTTTTCTTCAAATTAGCCTGTGAATAAACTGTGTTTGGTCTGTTTACCATGAGTTGAGCATAAATCAATACAACCTTGCTTATCTTATGATATTCCTGTAGCTTATGAAAGGTCATGGGTTTGATACCCAGAAAATCAGATGTTGATGTGGATGAATGCCAAAACGCATGGATGTAAATCATTTAAGCAAACAGAAGAAATTGAAACAGAAAATATATGTACTTAATGTTCCATTGCAGGTCAATGGGATTTTCCAAAAAGATGAGCATAAATTCCTATAATTTGATGTGGGTGTGTTAATGGGGATACTAAAGTGAACATCCCATGTTTTCCTCTCACTTGAGACTTGTACAACTCCATTATACCATTGCTGAGCAGACTAAGAGAAGGGAACTTAAATAATTAATACTCAGGATCAGATAGCACAGGTCAGAGTTCAACAAACTCATTATCTTCCACATCTTATCACAGTCTACCTATATTATGCATGATGGTCACATGCAATATTTCCTTTGAGATGTTGGTCTCTGATGTTCAGACATTTGATGGTTTAGCAACCAATAATAATTGGGGTTCCCTTAGTTTTGGAAATTTCTGATAAGTTGCACACAATGCATAAAGATAAACAACTGGTCATTTTATGAACAGTACTGTGCAGATGTATAAACCAAGTACTTTTGGTTTGGGGCAGGGGTCCAGCACATATTTGGCCATTGCATCACATCTTACGTTATTTTCAACACTGCATTTTTGCATGCAAAGACACAAATTATACGTCATCAAGAGGTGTTCACTTCAGCAATTTCTCTTATATCAGCTGCAAGAGTTCACAGAAACCGCACCTCAGTGCACTTTTATTATGCAGACTCAAGTGCGATTTACATGTGTGCACCCAAGTTCAAAAATCCAAACTAACTGAACTTTGTTATAAGATGAACCCAGTTGTGCACAAAAAGTTAGTTAGAAAAAAAGTCATGTCATGCAATTATTGGATTCTCGTGAGCGACCATTACTGTCACTGACATGTATCTGAGTACTAATGCTCATCCCTAATGCAGTGTATATTATGATGAAGAATTGCATGAATGCATGTTTGAACTAATGTGACCTCTGTTTTTATTTCCCTAGAAGTCCCCTGTACTCTCAGAGGATGACAGTGAGCTGAAAAGAGAGAGAAGCCTGAAGACTGTAAGTTTTTTCGATTCAGTGAGTGTGATATCCGCTGGTGAGAGCAGTATGGATGAAGTTCAGACTGAGACCCAGCAAAGTTATGTGAGCAGTGGGCACAACAGAGTGAGACATGGGGGAGAAGGACTGGACAGTGAAGTTGCCAAGGAAATCCTGTACCTGGATCAGGTCCTTGAGGACAACTGTTGTGACCCCAGGGCAGAAATGACTTCAAATGGGACAAGTTCCCCAGAGATGAACTCAATTAGTGTTCATGGAACTGGACCATCTGTGCATATTTGTGACACATCTCCCTTACACAACCATGAAGTTGTTTTAGAAGGGAAAAAACAGACCACTTTTGTTGATGATAACTTTAACACTAAACCCAATGGTCATGCAGCAATGATAGGAAATGACTGTACAAGGTCACCCGAGTCACCTAGAACAACAATCAAGAAAGAGGCACGTTTTGAGCTCCGACCATTCCACGAAGAGAAGAAGCCATCAAAACTATTTGACACCCCAACTGAGAAAGAAGTTCGGGTGAAGAAAGTCAGACCCTCAGAGGAAATTGCAGAGCTAGAGAGGGAAAGGCTGGAACTCATCCGGGGTCAGGCAGTCAAGAAAAATCCTGGAATTGCAGCAAAATGGTGGAACCCACCTCAGGAAAAGGCACTGGAAGAGGAGCTGGAGCCAGATCAGCTGGAGTCTCTTCGAAGATACGAGGAGAGGAAGCAGAGGAGACCAGAAACCAACCGTATGCCGCAAGCTGCTCCCAGACAGACAACCTCTTTTATCCAACCTGAAATGGGAAACAAGGAGGATATCGTCATGGAAGAGTTTGACTTTTCTGCAGCACGCAAGCAATTTCTGCAGATGGAACATAGCAAGCAGCCCACAGCCCCTAAGAGGAATGTGGCACCTCAGCTTTACTCTGCCAAACCTTTCTTCAGGACTCCAGAGGTCACGCATGTAGAGAGACCATGCGGTTCTGTCACAGTTGCCAATCAAGGGGTCACATTCTATGATGGAAGTGAAGTTACTACAGTCAAAGCTGAAAAGATTTACTGCTGCTCTGGAGAATCTGACATGCCACCCAAAGATGGTTTGGCTCAGAATGAGTTGAAAGATGATGATTTTACTTGTGCCCGGGCAGTGATGACCATTGTGAAGGAAGAAGATTCTGAATTGTGTCAACGTTCTTTGAACAGCTCCTATCATATGGAAGAAATTGACTCCGGGTTAGATGACCTATCCCTACGGTCTCAGGACACCACTGTTCTTGAGACGCTCTCCAATGACTTCAGTATGGACAACATAAGTGACAGTGGTGCATCAAATGAGACCATGAGTGCCTATTTGGAAAACTCTCTTGGGGAGTACTCTTTTCCCTCAACTCCAATGGCCACTACACCAATCAATGGGAAACATGAAAGTGGTTTCAAATCTCCAAGCGAACAGAGTGGGTCTTATCATGGAGAAGGCTTGACGGAAGAAGAGCTGGAATACCATGCTGGTATTCTTGTCCAAAATGCTATCCAGCAAGCCATTGCTCAGCAGAATGACAAATGGGAGCCTCTTCAGGCCACACAACATTCATCTCCTATCACTGAGAGATATGTGGAAAGTATTCAACCTCAACCCCTAGTGGAGATATCTACTGTCACACCACCTCCCAAAGCGCCATCCCCTCTGGAGGAGAGGAAAACAGTTGCTCCTCAAATAACTGTAGTTCAAGCCGCCCCAGTTATCCCAGTGAACACTTACAAACCCCCCAGTCCCTCTCCACCACCAAGTGAGAAACCAGAATTCAGCTATTTCACTAAGTACTCCGAGGCAGCAGAGCTCAGGAGCACAGCAGCTGTCACTCGTGCTCAGGAAACGGAAGTCACCTCAGGGCCATTCAAACTACGCTCACGCAAACAAAGAACCCTGTCCATGATCGAAGAGGAGATTCGGGCAGCCCAGGAGCGTGAGGAAGAGTTGAAGAGACAACGGCAAGCGCAAACATTGCACCCGCCCCGTACACAAAAGCTGAAGGCCAACAACCAGCCAAACAAGCTGGTCCTTACTGGGAAGACAGTACCAGGTATGATTATATCCAGCCAATGTGTGCAATCGTGGCAGCAACAATTGAACACGTACTGTAGGACAATACTGTATGTGCGGAACTTTATTTGGAACTTTATTTGAAACTTCTTAAGATAACTTCTTAACTTATCCCACAATTAATAGCCCTTTAGAATAAGCCATACAAGATGCAAATTAGTATTCATAATCATATTTAAGCTACTCTTTGTATAGTTTTTCATAGATTGCACCAGAACATAATTAATTAATCGTTGTATCTCCCTCTGATGGTCTTTGTGTTTACGTCTGTTTCAAGAAAACTACTAATGCAAACTATCAGTTAAAACTGAAGGTTCTGACATATCTGGCTCTGTAACTCGAGATTTGATGTTAATTACCTGGTGATTGTCAGTCATATAACTGGAATCCTAGAGGTTCTCTTCATAGAGCTACTTTAGTTTACATTCCTTGCACGCTGTGTCCCGCGGGTCTGCGCCCTCTGTTCAGCCTGAGTCACTTTTGCAAGCTGTGCTTTTTGAAGAGGGCTTTAAGGATACTGCAGCACAGTGCCTGATTTTTTTTTTCACTGTATGAGCTTGATGACTGACTCTAAATAATTGAGATAATGCTATTTAGGTAACATAAATATATGTTAAAGCTTTCAGTTCTAACGACCATCAACAGTTTCAAATTGTGATGATTTGATGTTGAAAATTATAGCAGACTAGTAGGACGTACTTTTTGAAATGTTCTGTTCACGTATGTTTGGTTTAGGTTTTTTAAGAAAAGTGTTTCAACCAGATGTAATGATCATCAGCACAGTATTTAATGTCAGTGTGTGCTGTTCCTCTTGACAATTGTACATGTCTCATTCATGCTGATGTCCTGTACTGGATAAGTTTGTCTGCCCTCTGGTGGTGTTATAGGGAATGCATGAGTCTTTTCTTTTAGCTTGCTTTTAGCTATAATGCTAAATCCCATTGTATTTGAAGTCATCTTGTGCGATCAGTCTCAGTGATTGACTTTTCATTTAAGACAGTGGTTCTGTAGAGGACAAATATAGACTTAACCATAGATTCCTGTTAAAAGGTACAGATTTTCATCTAAAGCTTTGCAAAAAGACTCGAGTTGCCAATGTCAGCAGAAGAAAATAAGAGCACTTTCAGTTTCTGAGAATATCAGAAATATAGGTTTCAAAAATGTGACAAACTGCAGAGTAAATACATATCATAATATATTCTTCATTCTGCCTTGATTTTATATAGATGATTAATTAATACATGGTTTTCTCTCAGATTCCCTTGATTTAATGGAATGAAGAACTGCATTGTGGATTTCTACACTGAGTTCTATGTGCCTCTAGTATCCATACTTGGGTCATAATCAAGAATGTGTCTGGGACTCTGGACCCTTTCATGTCTCCTAAACGGATGAGTGATGAAAAAAGTATCTCGCTGAAACATACTAAAATTCCAAATTAATGCAGATTACTCAAGAACAATTTTATCCTTTTCTTCCAAGATATTTGTCATTAGTTTCTTTGACTTTTGCAGTCTGTGCACATTGGCCAGAATAAGTTCATTTTCACATTAGCATCAAGTGACCTTTATTTCTGAAGCGCGTTATACAATACAGATTGTTTCAAAGCAGCTTTACAGTGATAAACAGGAAAGTAATGATCAAGGATGTTAACAGAGTTCAATTCAGCTGTAAAGTAGCTCTAAAAAGACAATAGTGTCATTGTTCAGCTGAAGTCAGATCAGTGTTGATTCAGTTCTGTTCAATAACTGTGCAAAGTTCATCAATTATGGAAAGAGTTCAAATAATCTATAAAGCAGCTCTGTAGACAAGTTACGTCATCGTCCAGCTCAGTTCAGTTCTCATCCAGTAGTGTTAATGCAGTCAAATCAATATTATTGCTGAATATTAAGTGCCTGGAATGTAATTTTACTACCAACAAAAAAAGAGAGTTTAAATTGAATCACATGCAACATGTCAAGAACATATGCCAGCCTTATACAATCAAAATAAAATCAAAATAATTTTTTTATATATATATCTATCTGCAGGTAAAATTGAGAAGGTTCGTCAAGTTCCTCCAGCATCACCGTGCTCTTCAGATGGAGCTCTGCCCTCGCCACTGTCTGATCTGGGCAGTGATGACTCTGGAGGAGGACAGCGACCCAAGAACTTTATGCAGACTTTGATGGAGGACTACGAGACACACAAAGTCAAGCGCAGAGAGAAAGCTGAGGACAGCAGTGTAAGTCTCTTATGGTCATCTTCAAATGTGTGTAGTGATAGATTGATATTTTATGGTATAATGAATTGTCTGTGGATTCTTCTTGTCTACACTTGCACTAAATCTCTTTCAGACATCCATCTGCATACCATTTACAATCAAAACGTTAAATTTGTGATTCCTACTGCTAAAATACCATTGCCATGACTTGCATCAGAAACATAGTTCTTTTTCATCTCATGCTAAGATAGTAAGAAAAGGGACTTTCCAGCTCATTTAGAAACTGAAATTCTATTTGTGCCACTTGACAAACCACCATCAAATGCCTATTAAGGACTCACTGTTTCATATCAACCACAGTCTTTCCCCTTTTGCTTTCTCAGATATCAACAACACATTTCTTCTAAAAGCTATTATTTGGAGAACAAACAACTAAGTGCCGCTCTTTTGCAACTTCACTGCACTGGCAGTATCACATTCCATTATTATAATGCAGACAAAGTAAAAGCAATGGCTTTGGAACCACAGTAGTGGTAACAATATAGTTCACTGATGATTAAATGCACTTTCCAGTGCTGATTGTGAAATAAATCCATGACAATAATTGCTGTTTTATGTTGCACGTGTAAGTTTGCCAAGTAAAATAGCCAAATATTCATAAATTGGATATTTCCTCAAGGCCTTACAAATTACATTTGGCATCACATTTAAACACAATACAAATTAATGCTTATTTTAGTTCAGGGAAGGGTATAACCAAATATTTGAGGTTGGGGAGGACCAAATATAAAACGTTTCACAATCAACCATTGAAAAAAAAAATTATAATAAATTGGTTAACCACAAATTTAAATATAGCAAGACATAATGTCTATTGTGGTGATTGCACTGAACCCAGGAAACAAACACTTGCAATGGTCAATACATTTAAATAAATGTAGTCCATGCTTCGTACAATTGTCACATTAGCTTCGCAATTAGCACACAGTATTGAGCCAATTTGATCTGTATATAGTATACAAAAAGTAAAGTATATAAACATGAAAATAACAGACCAGTATTTATATGGAAGTTGATCTACTTTCACAAGCTGTTCTCTACACAATAGCAAATGTTTGCACATTGACTAATTCTTCCTCTTTCCCTCTTGTCAGAATGTCCGCTCAGTTACAACTGAGGTACTTGTACAATGCTTGCTTCAAAGTTCATTGTGCCTTCATTTGTGTTATTGCATGTTTTTAATGGGGGGAAGCTGTAGCAGTGCCAAATGCTTTGACATATATAATGTCTTTCCAAGAAATCACTGTATTTTGTGTTATCATTGTGTCATTCATTACATATGTATCCACATTTTGAACAAGTCAAAGTATTTGCACCTACATGATCAGTGTCCAAAGTGCAGTGCCACTATCCTTTCACATGAAACTTGTGTCAGTGAACTATGAACTTACAATGTCCAGTCTTCATTTGAGCATTTTACCACCTCCATTCAGAGTCCTAATATTTCAACTCTTTGAATTTTTATATTTTACATAATATTCAAGTTATTTGAGAACTTCAGATTGGGCATTTAGGTTCGTTGGAATAAGACACAACGAGTGTAACACTTGGCACCAGTTTTTAAAACAATATTTCTTTTGAAACAGCATGACTGTTCTCTTTTCTGCTTTATTATTTCTGCTTTCATGATGTGTTTGCACTTAAGCCTGTATTGTGTGATGTGGAGTTTATATTTAAAGCTATTTTGGACAATCAGACCCAAACCCAGCATGAAACTGTTTGGAACAGGTGGGGTCTAAAATGGACCATTTGGTGTGTATGTTTGCACATTTGTGATTGATATTTTTTGTTAAAGCTCTTAACTAAAGGTATTTAAAGAAAATAATTGATATTGACATTACTCCTTTTTTCTGCTCAGTGAAAATAATGTAGCCTGCATATCTAACACAGTATAGCATGGTATATCAAAATCTCATATGTCCCAGCCCTTCTAAAACAAACTTTAAATTTTAGAGCTCAAATCACAGATTTTCTAAGAAAAAAATCAGGATTCAAGTTGTAATATAAAGATAAAACTGTCACATTTTATATTGGGTGTCTACTATGTAACTACTATGTTCTTACATCGAAAAATAAGTACTTGTTGCAATGATGTTGTATTGCAAAACACTTCTTTTGCTGCTACTGAGGTGGGATACGGGTAAGGTTAGGGCGGGTTTGGTGGTATGGGTAGGTTAAGTTGTATGGAAAGGGTCAACAGTGTAATTATAGATGTCATTACATGCAGGTATTTATGTACAATGTAAAATCATGTATGTACACAAGTGTATTGTATCAAATGATTAATTTAAATGTTATTACATAGTTGTTACTATGTAAGTAGAGACACTCAATATAAAGAGAGGGACTGATAAAACAACATTATAAGTCAACATCAGTTTATGGTTGCAAGGGAAATGGGTAACTTTAATTCAGTTGTTCACTTTAGAAATTCTACTAACTATAAGTAACTTTGCAACTACATGTGAACTAACTCTCCTTAGAGTATTAGTAGACTGTTATGTTATGGTTCAGTTTAGGGCTAGAGTTGGCATGTATTTGTATAGTTACGTATAGTCAGTCTGTTGAGGATCATCACAATAAAGTGTTAGCAGATATTAAGCAGACAGTTTACTAATACTCTAATGAGAGTTAGCTGACATGTAGTTGCAAAGTTACTTGTAGTTAGTAGAATGTCTAAAGAGGACCATCAAAATAAAGTGTTACTGGGAAATGTGCTTTGAACTTAACATTTCCTGCTAATTTACTCACCCCCATGTCATCCAAGATGTCCATGTCCTTCTCTCTTCAGCCAAAAAAAAAATTAAGGTTTTTGATGAAAACATTCCAGGATTTTTCTCCATATAGTGGACTTCAACGGCCTACAAACGGTTGAAGGTCAAAATTACAGTTTCATTGCAGCTTCAAAGCGTTCTAACTGTTCAAACCATCACTCATCACCAGCGTTCAAACCATCACTCATTTTCTAATTTTTTTTTTCAATTTTATACATTTTAATCATAAATGCTCATCTTGAACTAGCTCTCTTCTTCTTCTTGTCTATTAGAATTCCGGCAGTGTAGACACTGCTAAGTGTATTACTGCCCTCCTCAGGTCAAAGTTTGAGCTAAATTGTCATATACAATATGCTAGTGCAAGTCAAATGGTTGAATGTCAAAATTACAGTTTCATTGCAGCTTCAAAGCATTCTACATGATCCCAGACGAGGAATAAGGGTCTTATCTAAAGAAACCATCGCCCATTTTCTAAAAAATTTTTTAAAATTATATACGTTTTAACCATAAATGCTCATTTTGAATTAGCTCTCTTCTTTTTCTTCTCTATTAGAATTCCGGCAGTGTAGACACTGCTAAGTGTATTACTGCCCTCCACAGGTCAAAGTTTGAACTAATTGTTATAGACTTGCACTAGCATATTGTATATGACAATTTAGCTCAAACTTTGACCTGAGGAGGGCAGTAATACACTTAGCAGTGTCTACACTGCCGGAATTCTAATAGACAAGAAGAAGAAGAGAGCTAGTTCAAGATGAGCATTTATGATTAAAATGTATAAAATTGAAAAACAAAATTAGAAAATGAATGATGGTTTGAACGCTGGTGATGAGTGATGGTTTGAACAGTTAGAACGCTTTGAAGCTGCAATGAAACTGTAATTTTGACCTTCAACCATTTGGAGGCCATTGAAGTCCACTATATGGAGAAAAATCCTGGAATGTTTTCATCAAAAACCTTAATTTCTTTTCGACTGAAGAAAGAAAGACATGAACATCTTGGATGACATGGAGTAAATTATAAGGAAATTTTAATTTGAAAGTGAACTAATCCTTTAACATGTTTTCTATAAATAGCTAAATCACTGTGGTGAATATTATAACATTTGAAACAACTTTGAATAACAGCCATTTTTATGTTTATCTTCAGGTTCTGGAGGCAACGCGTGTCACTCGCAGAAAAAGTAACATGGCCCTCCGGTGGGAAGCAGGCATCTACGCCAACCAGGAAGAGGCTGAGGAAGAGGAGGAGGAGGAAGAGGAGGAGGAAGAAGAGGAAGAGTAAACTAAACATTCTTTCTATAACGAAAAGAATGAGAAAGAGAGAAAACCAGAGGGAGAATGTGCAACGGGACAAACACAAGTATTTATTGGGAATTCACACCTCTCTGAAGATTTGTTCTGTCCATTTCTGAAGAACATACGGGACATAACTTCTCTCGACATTGAAGACCAGAGATACTACAACACTTTACATTTACACTACCAAGATATTGATTTTTCTTTTGTGCTGATATGTTTTAAGAAAGTGGAATGTGCAAAGACAAGTATCACTTTTCATTTTTTGAGACTTTGGGATTTTTGGCATTAATATTGCAACTTAGCAAATAAGATTAGTGTGAAGACCACATTGCATTTATACTTCACGAACATAAAGATGTTATCATGCAGCTGAGGACATGGAAAAAGAATGAAAAAAAGAGAGATAATATTTCATTATTAGCTGAAGGAGATTGGATAAATCAGATTTCATGCTATATAATTGACATTTCGACTTTACATAATGTGTTTTGCAGTGTCCGAAAGGGCAAATTACTGCAATTTGGTTTCCTGTTAATTACATTTTCACATGATCTCAGTTGCAGCCTATAGAGATAGGAAGACTCAAATCATTCTCCTGATTTTCCCATATTGTTCAGAGAGAAACTTTAATGAGGAGGACAAATGAAAGTAGGGCACAAACATATAACCTTGAAAGACTGTGTGAGGCTACAACAATAAATCAAAGCAGAAGAGGAAGAAGCGGTAATAACTTGCAGAGGTGGTCATGGCTTTTTATAGGCAGCAGGTGCATTCTCTATTGACAAAAGACAGGAAATGCGTGTGAAAGTTATTGCTGTTTTACAGTTGAAGGCATTTGTATTTAGCTTGAAGTTATAGCATCAGATGTAGTGTAGTGCAGAACATTCAATGGCGGCTAGATTTTTTGGGAATGTTTATGCTGTGTTATGTGTAGGGCAGAACAGCAAAAGTAGTGACTTTAAAGTGCCCCTATTGTGCTATTTTAAAGATTCCTAATTTTGTTTTGTTCAGGTCTCCTAAAATAAGTTTACATGCATCCAAGGTCAAAATTTTCTCATAATATACATTGCAGCATCAGGTCTTTTCTCTCAATGTCTGAAAAGGATTCAGTCTCTCTTAACCCCTCATTTCCGAGAGCTTACTCTGCTCTGTTTGGTCAGATGGCCCCGTCTGTTGTGATTGGTCTTCTCTGCTCTGATTGGTCAGGTGGCCCAGTCTGTTGTGATTGGTCTACCGCATGTCAGAAACCAAATGTCTATTAGCATATCTGAATTTCAGCTCTGGATCTTCCTCAGCACTTAAAGGTGCCCTAGATTCAAACATTTAATTTACCTCGGCATAGTTAAATAACAAGATTTCAGTACATGAAAATGACATACAGTGAGTCTCAAACTCCATTGTTTCCTCCTTCTTATATAAATCTCATTTGTTTAAAAGACCTCAGAAGAACAGGCGAATCTCAACATAACACCGACTGTTACGTAACAGTCGGGGTGTACGCCCCCAATATTTGCATATGCCAGCCCATGTTCCAAACATTATGAAAGGCATTAGACAAGGGCAGCCAGTATAAACGTCTGGATGTGCACTGCTGAATCATCAGACTAGGTAAGCAAGCAAGAACAATAGCGAAAAATGGCAGATGGAGCAATAATAACTGACATGATCCATGATATCATGATACTTTTAGTGATATTTGTAAATTGTCTTTCTAAATGTTTCGTTAGCATGTTGCTAATGTACTGTTAAATGTGGTTAAAGTTACCATCGTTTCTTACTGTATTCACGGAGACAAGACCCGTCGTTATTTTCATTTTTTAAACACTTGCAGTCTGTATAATTCATAAACACAACTTCATTCTTTATAAATCTCTCCAACAGTGTAGCATTAGCCGTTAGCCACGGAGCACAATCAAACTCATGCAGAATCAAATGTAAACATCCAATTAAATACTCTACTTACGCGATTAGACATGCTGCATGACGAACACTTTGTAAAGATCCATTTTGAGGGTTATATTAGCTGTGTGAACTTTGTTTATAGCTGTTTAAGGCAAGCACGAGCTCCGTGGGCGGAGAGCACAAGATTTAAAGGGGCCGTGCTGCATAAATCGGCGCGTTTATAATGATGCCCCAAAATAGGCAGTTAAAAAAATTAATAAAAAAAAAAACTATGGGGTATTTTGAGCTGAAACTTCACAGACACATTCAGGGGACACCTTAGACTTATATTACATCTTTTGAAAACATGTTCTTGGGCACCTTTAATACACAGTGATACAAACAGTAACAATGGTGTTGGTTTTACCGTATCAATTCAAGCACTAGTCCCCATCCTTTGGAAGTGCATCAAAATGGATTTTCTTTCGCAACGCAGAAAACAGCGTCTTTTTGACATGTCGACAACACAAACCAAACTCTTCCAGGCTCAGCTACAACAACAGGTTTTTGAGAGTCAAAGTAGACGTTTTTTGTGGGCATGCAATGAAGGCCATATGCTGGCATTATGCAGATTTGTTACAAAGCAGGAAGTAAGAATGTAATTACTGACAACTCATTTCAGGCAGGTCAGAATCGGTTCTTTCTTTAAGGAGACAATAACTCCATTTATCTGCACTTTGACCTTTGAAACTTTGCAGACCTTTTACATTCACAAACAGCTACAGTATATTTCACACTACATGAAAGGTATTATCCAAAAAAGCATAATAGGGGCACTTTAATACAAAAAATGAAGGGAAGAACATGATATGTTGATAAAGATAGCTTAAATTCGCAAGAATTCACTGAATTGCTTAGTTGATGTTTAAATTAATTATAATTTAAAACTTTTCTCTTTTTGGCACTTTTAAAGCCATTACCAGAAGAAATTGTAAACAAGATACCATTATTTAACACAGTTAAAAAAAATGATTGATACAAATGTACACATTAATGTCTGAAATGTTGGAATGATTTAATTTTTGGTTTATTCTTTTTTTCCTATTCTTTTTTAAAATATTTGGCAATATAAAGGATTTTAGTTGCAAGAACAAGCATCTATACAGTACACTGACATCAGTGATGAACACGCAGTGTAAAGGAAACAAAGAGGACAAAACATGGACAAATATTCTTCTATATTTAATCTTTGACTTCTATTTTTTGCCTTTGGCCTGATGCATTTGTCAAGCCACAAATGAAGACAATCCCACAAGCATCATTCAACAATGTGGCTTTGATGTTTTTGTATACTCCACATATAATATATATATTACAAAGAAAAAAGTATTTAATGGACTGCTGTCCTTTAATGAGTACATGAAGTATTTGTAGTCTCTGATTTAGAGTGGCATATATTGCATAGTTTCTCAAATTGCAGGCAAAAAAAGACAAACTAGAAACTCTATAACAGTTATGCATTATTAAAATGTCTGGGTGTCATAAAGTTACACCTATTCAGAACAATACGTGTTTCTGTAGAAGGTGCATCAACTTTATTTAATGGATGAAAACCAATGTTTGTTGATCTCTGGATACTGACTTTCTGAAGTGTCCATTTGTTTTGATGCTTGACGTGAGATTGTGTAACGACCATCAGTTTTTGGCAGGATGTTGGATTTTTACTTGGATTCTTTGATATGAGATGATTATTGTTGGTGAGCAAATCATTTGAGTTTTATAAGGGGAAAATATTTTTATTTGAGCAGTGAGATATATACAGTGTTCCTATAAATGGAAAATAGTTTTGGAAAAATTACTGGTGTTTAGTACTATTACTGCACATTTATTCATATATACTGTGTTGTGTGTATTTGAGGGCCAAGTATGCCATATTATATACATTTTCAGAGGTTTTCATTAGTTTGTTTAGGTGCTGTAGGTGACATTTCTAGCACAGAGTAGTTAAAGTATTGACTGTGATGCTGACAGGTTTTGCATCATGAAATGTGCAGCACTCAAATTAAATGTAAAGCCAGCTTTAGTTCACTAAAGATGGCATGCTTTTGTACTATGATGTATGAGAAATTGACAAAAATGGTTGTTTTACCTCATGAAGTTAAGTTATAAGAAACAAGCCAATGTTCAAATCTGTAATATAATAGGACTCCTACGGCATAGGATGGTGGCCAAAATTGCTTTTAATGTAGAATACCAGAAAAAAAGGAACCATTAAAAATTGTGCAGTGTTGCAGTTGTTGATGTGTAAAGGCATTATAGAAAAAGCATCAGCCTTTGAGGACATCTGGGGAAAGCATTGTGATCACACTAGAAAAATTTTGACAAAAAATGTGTTCATTGTCAATAGTGAGGAGATGTATGAAACACAGAAGTCACTTTTTTTAGCTACGGAATAATTAAAAAAGTTACGAGTTGCGAGTTTATATCTCAACTTTTTATTCTCAGAATTGTGAGATACAATCACTATTGCGAGAAAATGTCGGAATTGTGAGCATTTTTCTCAGAATTGTGACTATATCATTTTCTGAATTCTGAGTTTATATCACAATTCTGAGAAAAATGTCAGAATTACAAGATGTAAACAATTGCGAGGGAAAAAACTTGCTACTTTATTTCTCAGAATTGTGACTTTATATCTCACAGTTCAGTCTTTTTCTCAGAATTGTGAGGTATAAACTCGCAATTGTGATTTATGAAGTCCGAATTACAAGCCCACAAACTCGCAATTCTGAGAAAAATGTCTGAATTGTGATATAAACTTCTAATTGGGAGAAAAAAAGTTATTACTGCAATGATCTTTTTTTATTATTATTTATTCTGTGGTGAAACAAGCTTCCATAGTATGGGGAGAATCACATGTGGACAAAAAATGTCCACACGCAGATTTTTTTCACTTTTAAATTATGCAAATTCACAATATTGACCAATAGAAAGCGACTTCTGTGTGAGCAGTGCTTTGTGCATTGCCACTCTATTGACAATAGACAAGGGACTGTTTAGCTTGTGAAATTTCACCGTTTTTCATGTTGCTAATGTGACCGCAAAAGTTTTCAACTACAAATATAGGCCTACTTTAGACTTCTAGTCAAGCATTTGCCAGTGTCGCTGCTGTGTGCATGACAAATACTGCATCTGTTGAAATAGAAATATTTCATTGTCAGTTTCACAAAATAACTGTTCTTTTCAAAAACAAAACTTGCCTTCAATGAAATCACAAAATGTATTGCTTTTTTTCCACAGTTTGAACCAAGTAAACAGTGTTTTTTTAATTTTACTTTTGAAGTAACACCAAAAATATGTTTGCTCTTATTGTTTAAATAGTTAGTTATTATTACAAATCCATTTGCAAATGCTTCCTTTAAAAGGTTTAAAGAGTGGGAGAAACCAAGGGAATACTGATATGGTGTGATAATGCAATCATGCTTTTAAAAGCCCTCTTTTGACATGTTAACCACTTATTGTATGTTAATATTCTGCTTATATTGTTTTATAGTAATTGTAAGTCTCACTCTTACACACATATATAATTATTTTCTCATTAAAAAGAAAATGTGTAAATCATCCCTATTCTTTCCTTGACTCCATCTAAATGTATCGAAATCTGTGACAATGTAACTGTCATGTGTAGATGAACACGCACAAATCAAAGATAAATAAAGAGTCTTTCAATAAGCAAGGAGAACACGCAGGAGTATCAGAATCACAACTGAAAATTAACATAAACTACAAAACGAGCACATGAAACTGAGGAAACTAAGGACTTAAATACACAGGGAGTAATGAAGATTTAATTTGAGTAATTAAACAACAGGTCAACAATATCAGCAACTAAGGGAACAAACTGGAACACAAGGTCAGGATACACGGCAGGGAAACAGAACAGAACCGAACCAAATCAATGAACAAAACATAATCCAGACATTAATAGTATAAGAATTTAAGCTGTAACCATTCAAACTATTCTGTTAAGAGATTCATAAAGAGCAGCACCTACACAAAACAAAATTATTGAAACGTAGGTGTATACCTGCATATACCCTATAAAGTAGCCTACACTACATGAGTGCAGCAGTTTACAATGTGATTATTTTTCAGATTTAAAGGATTAGTTCACTTTCATAGGAAAATTAGCCTAAGCATTACTCCATTCTAGGTGTATGTGACTTTCTTCTTTCTGATGAACACAGTCTGAGATATTTTAATAAATATCCTGATGCATTCAAGCTTTATAATGGCATTGAGTGGGACCAAAGAGTATGAAGCTGAAGAAAGAGCCTCCATCCACATCCATCCATCATAAACATACTCCACATGGCTCCGGGGGGTTAATGAAGGCCTTCAGAAGTGAAGCGATGTGTTTGTGTTAAAAAAAAATCCATATTTAACAAGTTATGAAGTCTGATATCTAGCTTCCACGGGACCGTCTCTGTATTCTACTTATGAAGAAATCTGCGAAAACTCTCGCAGTTCAAAAAGCTTACACTACGTCCTACGCCTTCCCTGTTCAACTTACAGAAAAAGGTTAACTGACGCAACGCCAGTTCCATTTTTTCCATAATTTGAATGGAAGGCGGTCTGGCGGAAGCTAGATATTTTACTTCATAACTTGTTAAATATGTTTTTTTTTTTTTGTTTTTTTTTACACAAATGCATCACTTCGCTTCAGAAGGCCTTTATTAACCCCCTGGAGCCGTGTGGAGTATGTTTATGATGGATGGATGTGAATGGAAGCACTTTCTTCAGCTCATACTTGTATCTCGCACTGCCATTATTAAGATCGGATGCATCAGGATATTTATTAATATATCTCTGATTGTGTTCATCAGAAAGGAGAAAGTTATATACAGCTAGGATGGCTTGAGAGTGAATAAAGCTTGGGGTAATTTACATTTGAAAGTGAACTAATCTTTTAAAAGAGTGGTAATAACCTTATGCCTCCCAAGGGTTCTTTGCATGCTTCTTTATTATGTCTCTTCTGGTGCTTAATTAACACTTGTCAAAATTAACATCTCAAAATGGCCTTTTCTTGTTAATTGCACCTTAAAGTGTTAGTTCACCCAAAAATGAAAATTATGTCATTAAGTACTCACCCTTATGTCGTTCCACACCCCATAAGACCTTTGTTCATCTTCGGAACACAAATTAAGATATTTTTGATAAAACACGATGGCTCAGTGAGGCCTGCATCGCCAGCAATAACACTTTTTCAATGCCCAGAAAGCTACTAAAAACATATTTAAAACAAGTTCATGTGATTACAGTGGTTCAACTTTAATATTATAAAGTGACGAGAATACTTTCTGTGTGCCAAAAGTAACAAAATAGCGACTTTATTCAACAATATCTAGTGATGGCCGATTTCAAAACACTGCTTCATGAAGTTTCAAAGCTTTATGAATCATTGGTTTAGAATCAGTGATTCGGAGCACGTATCAAACTGCCAAAGTCACGTGAACTATTGAAGTTTCAAAACACTTATGATGTAACGAAGCCTTGTTTACTGAAATCATGTGATTTTGGAGCTCTGAACCACTGATTCAAACCAAATGATTCTTAAAGCTTCAAAGCTTCATGAAGCATCGTTTTGAAATTGCCCATCACCCATTGTTATTTTTGGCGCACAAAAATTATTCTCGGCACTTTATAATATTAAGGTTAAACCACTGTAGTCACATGAACTGTTTTAAATATGTTTTTAGTAGCTTTCTGGGCGTTGGAAAAGTGTTATTGCTGGTGATGCAGGCCTCACTGAGCCATCGTGTTTTATCAAAATATCTTAATTTGTGTTTCGAAGATGAACAAAGGTCTTACTGGGTGTGGAACGACATGAGGGTGAGTAATTAATGACAGAGTTTTCATTTTGGGGTGAACTAACCCTTTAAGATATTTCATAAACGATCATCGTCATCAGATGACATTTATTTATGATGGAAATTACAATAAAAGTGCATTGGAGATTTGTTAAACAAATTTAAAAAAATAAATAAATAAAATAAATATGGAATTATGAAAAATATGATAACATTATTTCACAAAGTGAGTGATTTAGAATTTTCAGTTATGGCTGAGCAATCACACCACATGATATTTTAATCATTTAAATCTGCTCTATATACCTAAAAAGCAATAGCTACTGGTGGGTTTTAAAAATAAAACATTTCAATTTAAAATTTCAATTTGTTCCTCACACAAAAAGTCATGCACTCTAACACACAAGTGTCATGGACTATTATAAAGATTTTGTTACCTTTAAAGCTTCACTTTGTGAAAAAAGCTGCACCAACATTCAAAATAATAGCCTTGCAATAGTATGTTCATATTATGTTCCATTAAAAATAAACAACATGATTATGACAATTTATTATTATTGTTATCATTATTAGGGAGACTATCTCTTTAAGACAAAATTCCTCGTGACATGAAATGAGCTCACTGACTAGTACTCCTCTACGTGAGATCTTGTTTGACTGGTTCACACAAACCAAGCAGTTATTGCATCATTTGGGGATGCAATACCAGTTATTCTTTTTTAAGAAACATATTTGCATTACAATAAAACGCATCTCCTTTTTTAGGAAGTAAATATAGGCCTAAGTAACTTTATGTCAAACAAATCTTTATATCCTCATTATTTAGAAGTAAATGTGTTTGCGTGTGGTTGAAACATGACTAACCACTGAAAGTATTTCAGTGTGCAACTTCCCCATAGCAGAATGACGCGAAGAACTTCTCCCAGAGAGATTGAGCTCTTAGTGTATCGACTCTGATCAAATAAGTTTTTGTTTGTTTCTGTTATTTTCATGAACTTTATGATGTCCTTTCGTAAATACATCGCGCCTCTAGTTTTCTGTGCCCAAGTGGCCAGCTCTTTTTTTGACACCGCTCTCCAAATGGTCGTTAAAGAACGATGCGCAAACGCCACCGACCAGGACAGCGAGCAGAAAGCTATTACCAACTTCAACATGACCTTCAATATGTTGCTTAAGTTCATGCCAATTGTGCCTGCGATCCTCTTGGCAAAGGTTGGAGACAAAGGTTACAGGAAAGTGCCAATAGTTGTTCCTCTGGTTGGTTACTTTCTGTCCAGAGCTTTGCTCTTGTTGGATATTGTGCTGGAATGGCCTCTCCAGGTGTTGTACGCAGTCCCGGTGATCCATGGACTGTGTGGCGGGTTCGCATCATACTGGGCAGGTGTAATGGCGCTGGTGTCGGTGTGCTCAGGTGAGGAAGAGCGGTCCGTGCGCATCATGAGGACGGAGCTGGTGTATGGAATTGCCGGTTTCGTTGGCAGTTTGGCTTCTGGTCATTTATTTGACCTCTATACTGTAGGTTTCAAACAAGGAGGCATTTTATCTAGTTTGAGTGTGCTACTGTATTTCATCTGCCTGCTCTATGCGGCATTTATCCTGCGGTTCGATCATGCCTCAGCGCTTGGAGAAAGGCAGGAGCGACGGGAAAGTTTGGGGATTATAAACCAGGAAGCCCGTGATAAAATAAACATCGCCTTGCTCTTCGTCAGTGGAATTTTGTATGATATAGCAGTAGCGGGAGGGATGGAGATGTTGGCCGCGTATGTGCTCAAAGACCCGCTGAACTGGGGTGCAACTGAGGTGGGTTACGGAAACGCGGCTGGATTCGTTCTCTTCATCACCAGTTTTTTGGGTGTAAAGATGTTCACAAGATGTTCTGTTAAAGATGAAAGCATGATCATGGTCGGGATGGTGTCTTTTGCATTTGGGATTTATTTCATGGCATTTGTGACCACAACTCCAATGTACTTTTTGGGTAAGTTATAAATTATAGTCATTATCCAAAAAAGTTATTTAGCTGCTTGATGCTAGGCCTACTTGAGCTTCACGGTAGTAAAATGTTTTTTTATCAAAAATCAAATAGCTATTATTAAAAATGACAATTAGGCCTATTAGGCTAAATATCAAACAGGTTGTGTTGAGTTACATCAATAAGAGCAAATAAGCAATCATTAAGAGTCATATAAGGTAAAATGTCTGGTAATAGTCCACATGCTCAGGTGTTAGGGTATATTTTTTTAATATAAAAAGCCACCATAAAGCATGTAATTGTCCTGAGTATAAGGCTTTACATGAAAGGCTTTACGTGAAATATGTAAGCATTATAAAACATAAAATGTAATCAGTAGGCTAATAAATATCTTAAATATGATTGTACATAAATCAAAGTTTCATGTCATTTATAACTATATTGAATAAAGGTCTTCTGAGCGTGACTTAATAATATCGTGTAAATGTGTCTGTGCTCACTTTATATTAGGTATCTTTAACCACTATACACTTAAACTATAAAATGAAGCATTTGGCACAAGATACCTATTGTCTACATACATGTTGTTTTGCCATAGTCACATTTGCTGCTATCAAGGTTAGGATATACGGGTAGGGATGTGTTGGGTTACGGTCAACAGTTTAATTACATATGTAATTACATGTAAGTACTTTAAATGTAAGTACAAAGTAACAACGTGTGTAAACAATAAGTATAGTCTATCCATTTTTTGTTTCACTTTATTTTGATGGTCCCTTTAACACATTCTGTTGACTATAAGTAACGTTGCACCTATGTTTACTAACTCTAATTAGAGTGTTAGAGTATTAGTAGACTGGTTGGGTTAGGGTTAGAATAAGTTGACTTTTACTTGCAAAGTCACTTATAGTCAGTAGAATGTCTGTTGGGGAGCATCACAATAAAGAGTTAGCAGATATTAAGCAGTCAGTCTACTAATACTCTAATGAGAGTTAGTTGACATGCAGTTGCAAAGTTTCTTATAGTCAACAGAATGTTCAGAAGGGACCATCAAATACATAGTTAGAGATCTAATATAAATTTGGTCTAGTTAGCTAAAGTAGCGTACTATAAAAGCAAATTGGCATTAACATGGTCAGAGTACACCACATGTAATAAGTGTAAATAGTTGCTAAAACCAGGAATTCTCCATATATAACCTTATTACTGTGACTTGGTATTCTCCTCTGATCTGAGGTTTTGTTTTTGTCTTCTTTAGCCCGCTCTGTCACTCTGTTTTCTCTGATTCCAATGCCCACCATTCGCTCACTGCTCTCCAAACAGGTCAAGGGAACCTCATATGGTAGGTCTCAGTTCATTTTTCTGTCAGTACCCTAAATGAGTTATGTGTCTGTGGAAAACTAAACTTTCCTCTAAAGTAAATTCAATGGACCCTTATCACATTTCAAATGTTTTTTCATGTAGCTGTGCTATGAAGCCTATCTGTTGTATGTGTTCAGAAAATTAAGTGAAAACAGAAAAAAAAGAAAAAAAAAGAGAGAAGTGAAACTATGTGTCACCGTATTTCACAGGTGGAGGCCGCGAGAATATTTATAATTATTTCATGTAGTAACAAGAAGTAGCTTTATAAGCAAGCGTAAAATTATTATTTATGATCTGCTTGTTATCTGGTAGTCGTTGAGAGATTGAGTGTTTACCAACCCCCATGTTCTGTTTGACCCAGCTGGTGTTAGTATTGTAATTGATGAAGAGAAGATATAACTGCACACTCTCTTAAAGGATTAGTTCACTTTCAAATAAAATTTCCCTGATAATTTACTCCAAGATGTCCATGTCCTTCTTTCTTCAGTCGAAAAGAAATTAAGGTTTTTGATGAAAACTTCCCAGGATTATTCTCCTTATAATGGACTTCAGTGGTCTCCAAACAGTTGAAGGTCAAAATTACAGTTTCAGTGCAGCTTCAAAGGGCTTTAAACAATACCAGACGAGAAATAAGGGTCTTATCTAGCTAAACGATCGGTCATTTTCGAAAAAAATGTAAATGTATATCCTACGCCTTCCCTATTCTATTTACGGAATGAACGCAGCGCCAGTTCCATTTTTTCCGTAAGTAGAACAGGGAAGGCGTAGGACAAACAGCGTAAGCTTTTTGAAGAATACAAAAGTGCGGTTTTGGCTGAACCACTTGGAAGGCGATCATTTGTTTATATAAAGCATATACATTTAAAAAAAATTTCGAAAATGACCGATCATTTCGCTAGATAAGTCTCTTATCGTTTAAAGCCCTTTGAAGCTGCACTGAAACTATAATTTTGACCTTCAACCGTTTGGAGGCCATTGAAGTCCATTATAAGGAGAATGATCCTGGAATGTTTTCATCAAAAACCTTAATTTCTTTTTAACTGAAGAAAGAAAGACATGAACATCTTGGATGACATGGGGGTGAGTAAATTATCAGGAAAATTTTATTTGAAAGTGAACTAATCCTATAAGCACATTTTATACATTTCGGCAAAACAAGTAGCCTTTGTCAAAGTATGATTTCTTACAAAATTGATTTCTTCTTCTTTACATCCATCCATCATAAGCATACTCCACACGGCTCCTGGTGGTTAATAAAGGCCTTCTGAAGTGAAGCGATGCGTTTGTGTAAAAAAAAAATCCATATTTAACAAGTTATGAAGTCAAATAACTAGCTTCCACCAGACCACCTTCTGTATTCAATTACGAAAAAAACGGAACTGGCATCACGTCAGTTAAGCTTTTTCCATAAGTTGAATAGGGAAGGCGTAGGACGTAGAGTAAGCTTTTTGAACTGCAAGAGTTTTACACTTTCTTCGTAAGTAGAATACGGAAGGCGGTTTGGCGGAAGCTAGATATTTTACTTCATAATTTGTTAAATATGGATATATTTTTTTACACAAACGCATCACTTCACTTTAAAAGGCCTTTATTAACCCCCCAGATCCATGTAGAGTATGTTTATGATGGATGCACTTTCTTGAGCTTTATACTTGTTGATCCCGCTCACTGCCATTATAAAGCTTGGATGCGTCAGGATATTTATTAATATTTCTCCGATTGTGTTCATCAGAAAGAAGAAAGTTATTCATACCTGGCTTGAGGGTGAATAAAGTTTAGGGTAATTTTCATTTGAAAGTGAACTAATCCTTTAAATCTCTATTAAATCTCGCTGCTCTACAAATTATTGTCATTGATCCCAGTTGTAAAAACAGTTGATGGTTTGAGGTGAATTGATAGGTTGACTGAGGTGACAAGGAGTTCTGTTTTTGACAGGTTGAGCTAGTGTTTGATATATCAGTAGAGTAGGGGGCCAAGCACCGAAACCTAAGGCACTCCAGTGGTAAGCTGGACGAGCAATAAGGGTCTTATCTAGCGAAACGATAGGTCATTTTCGAAAAAAAATGTAAATGTATATGCTTTATCAGTAGAGTAGGGGGCCAAGCACCGAAACCTGAGGCACTCCAGAGGTAAGCTGATGGGATAATGATGATTCATTCAAAGCACTTGAAACACCACAGGCTGGCAGCACCTGCTGGTAAAAGGTATGGTGTAAATGCAATGAAAACTCCTAAACAAGTATAATAACATCTTTTACAAAGCAATTGCAAAATGTTTTGCAACCAAGGTCCGAAACGGTATGATGTAACGAAGCCTCATTTGCTGAAATCATGTTACTTGGCGAGTTTGATACTTGAACCACTGGTTTGAGGAAAAAAATGTTAATCTCAATGATACAATACAGTTAGTCGCTAAAGATTAACTGTTCAATAGTTCTCATCATACTGTTCAAATATCATCATCTTACTATATCGGAGAGCCTCAGGGTTCAGTGCTTGGCCCCCTACTCTTCTGATATTCGTAACCACAGACTGCACCAGCTAACCCCCATGTTGGTTCAGAACCTGTGAAACTGATATGTAGAAGAGATTCAAAATAAAGGCATAGTTGGGGTGGTGATGGGTTGGCAAGCTGAACAAGCTCCTCTCAAACTTTGGTTTGGAGCTCCACAACTTAGTGAAATGTCTTTTGTAATTTTCATGAAGAGTTACTTTTCCTCCCACAGGCATTACCTTTGTCATGCTCCAGTTGTCCTTCAAACTCGCAAGCTTGGTCACCACACCCATCTACACTAAGATCTATCAAGTCACACTTGACACCTTCCCAGGGTTTGTCTTCATACTATCAAGCGTCTTCACGGTTCTTTCTATGATACCCATTAGGTAAGCTGTGATATTTTGGCACCCTTTGATAATATTTCATAATGAAATATTGATAATATTTTCATTCATCGAATTCTGAGAACAGTTCAGAGAATAGTAAACATTTTTATTGTTTTTTCTATGCAAAGTATTGTAGGATGTCGCTCTGCAAGACAAAATGGATATGAGAGAATTCAAGGGAACTGACAGCATTCAGCCCCATCAAAGAAGACACTAAGTATCTCTCAGAAATGGACAAGTTATCAAAATATGTATCTTTGCACAATAAATGATTTGTAGGTTTACACTGATGTTACAACAGAAAATATCTGCTTTCATATCATTCAGTTGACTAGAAGTCAGTTTGAATAGATAATGTAATAGATAATATTATCTGCTGGAATAGATAATGTTAATCCCTGTTCCACTGTGGTTATACTTTCTGGTAATGCAATCTGTGTAGCATCATATCTGCCATGTTTTTTAGTCTATGTATAAAACAACATAATGAACAGAACACATGATTATTAAATGCTGACAATATTTAGTTTTTGGAAACACCTAAGTTTCCATTTGTTAACATTAGTTACCCACATTAATTAACATTTAAAAACTTCTAAAGTTTATTCCTTTTATAACATTTACTAGTACATTCAAATCAAAAGTTCTGTCTGTAAATATTTAATGGACCTGATCTAACATGAACTAACAATGAACAGCTGTATTTCTATTAACCAACATTAACAAAGATTATTAAATACTTTAACAAATACACATACTGCTGTTTGTCCTAGTGGAATAACATAGCGAACATACATTTCAGTTAGAACTGCTTCCTCTTTACCAAGTTTGAAGTATAAAAACAAATTTTATCAATAGCTTTCAAACAGGTATTTGTATTGTTTTGTGTGGGGTTTTTTCTGTATTGTTTTCTATTGTCTTAGATTTTAGTTGTATTATACAGCACTTTGGGTCAACCATGAGTTGTGTTGAAAGTGCTTTATATAGAAAGAAAGAAAGACTTGTTCATTGTTAGTTATTGAATTAACTAATGGGACCCTATTGTAAATTCTTACCAATATTTCTGTACTTCATAGCCTATTTGAAATGGCTGACATCTTTTATCAGATTTTTATTGAACAGTTTTTGCAATAAATCATTTTTATGTATTTCTGTGTATGATGTATGGTGTATACACACACACACACACATCTGGGAAATATATTAAGTAAATTATGAATCAGCCATCATTCTTTAATGGCCGTCCATAAGTTCACATACTTCAGTTCTGCTTGTGCAAAGGCACAAAAACACATTAAAGGAAAAAATATGTCTTATTAGTATATTCGTTTAATAATTTTTTTATCACAATGGTCCAATATTAAAATCCTTTGAGGTAAAGGGTAACAGGACTGATCCGTAAGTAAACATATGACACATTCATGCTACAGTTGATTAATATTTGACAAAAAATAAATTTTTACCCATTAAGCATGTAACATGACAGATTAATGGACCACAATTATTGCAGACAGTGATTTGAACATCATATAATCACTCTACGTTTAACCTGTTCCTGTGTAAACTGAATGTAATCATTTCCAGTATTAACAGTATTTTACATCAAAATGTACAACATGCATTAAAGCAACAAAAAGTCACATAGCTGCCTTTATAACAAAAAGTATTCAATTGAAAATCAAATCAAAATTAATAGAGACAAAAAGTATAAGGTTGACTGGATCAAGGGAGAAACTTCAGGCCATGTGTCTTCACTGAAATAATATGAACTAGACCACAAAAAATATTTAGAAAAGAGCCTATTCTGCCAGACAGAAAATCTGTATTCTATCTGGAGGCTCTTTTTCCTGAAAGCATGACGGTGAAAGATGTTCAGTAAAAAGGCAACAAGAAGATACCTGGAAAAAGAAAAGCCGTTGCAGTAACTGCATCTACCAGCAGGTGGAGCGTTTCCAATCTGTGTGCTGCATCTCCTGTCAAACAGTAACACTAGAGGGTCAGTTCTGATTCTGACTGGTCTTTGCTACATCACTAATTGCAACATTGATAGAGAATTCACTTCAAAATGTTTAAAAAATGTGTATATTATAGGGCAGTCCTGACTTTCTGTTTATTAACTTTGCTTGTTAGTTCACTCAAAAATTAAAATTCTGTCGTCAACTACTCACCCTCATGTCATTCTAAACCCAAATTTTTAATAAAATCCAAGAAATTTCTGTCCCTCCACTGACAGTCCACACAACTACCACTTTGATGCTTCAAAAGTTCATAAAGAGATCCAAAAAATAATCCTTATGAATAAAGCGATTTAGTCAAAATTTTCTGAAGAGACGATCACTTTATATAATAAACCGATTTAATTTAGGCATTTATTTCATTTTTGGGTGAACTAACCCTTTAAAGAAAACTTCCTCACAAACAGAACAGAGAACTTTAACATATAACACAGTAAACCGATTTTTTTTATTTATTTTTTTTATGATTAATTCTATGGTAAGTGGTGAATTTCACAAAATGTCCAGTCATTAAAGACAAAGGAAATGCAACAAAAAAGAAGAAAAAAAGAAAAAATATATATTTTTAGGACCATTTGCAGCAACTTTTTCCTTAATTTTCATGATAAAGCAATTAATTTCCTCCCGTACC